>OZ026614.1:83293301-83893301 GCA_964020975.1 Hermodice carunculata | reverse complement strand
GTATTCTGATAATGCATACTTCTGTCTGTCCTGTAACTGTGATGTCTGATCTTTTTGTATGTATGTCCTTGTCGATGTTACGTCAATGTGGTGTCCTGTGGCCCGTCTTTACCTTTTGTACAGCATTTGTATTGTTCTTTTATTTTTTTTTTTTTCACGAGAAGGATTTACATAGGCAGAGCCTGTTTCCCGATCGCTTTTTAGAATAAAAATATGTTTAAACCATACTATTTTAAAAGCTACGTTTACATGTTAAGTACATGTCAATCTTTATTTATAAATGTTTGTATAGAGCTCCCCTTCTCTTTCCTTTTCTAATTAATCTATATTTCAGCATAAACCTACGTATTTTATCAAATGACCATATATGTTCAAATTGAATGCATTTGGTTTTGATGAAAATGTTGTCACTTGGATAAAAAGATTTTCTTTCAAATAATTTCAAAGGGACATTTTTTTTGGCCATGCAGGATTCTGTAACCAAGAAACGTAAAATACAAGATAAAATTAAAACTAAAAGGGTAAACAATAAGATACAAGTAATCATCCGAAACTCATGAAGGTAAAGGATCTAAAAATGCAAAAGCCTACTGGCGGATGCTCAAACGCTTGAACAAGAACAATGACTACCCACTTAGAATTATTGATCCGGCTGACAATAGCCGTACTATTGAGGACCCCAAAGAAATATGCAAAATACTGGGAGAATATTGGAAAAAACGTTGGCTCCGGGAATGGTATGCAAAACGATATTGTAAATGCTAATTTGAAAACTCAGGTTAATAACCTTTTCAGATACACAGGTGAGACTTCGGGCTGTACTGACGTTAAAATGAATTACGACAATGTAAGTTATGCTGTACGAAAACTGAAAAAACGGTAAAGCCTGCGGAGTCGACCAAATTCCAAACGAATTCCTTAAACAAGGACAAGGTGGCTCTTCATTAATTGTTACATTAGTGGATCTGTTCTATCTTTGTAAAACCTGTGAAGTGTACCCGGATCAATGGTTTCAAGGCTTTATAAAGCCTATTCACAAGGAAGGACCAAAAGATACACTGTCCAATTACAGAGGTATTACTGTTACATCTAATGTGTATGAAGTGTTCACATCAGAAAGGAGGGGCAGTTTATGAAATACTTAGAGCGGGAAGGGATATTAGGGGAGCTCCTTGGAGCTTATAGAAAACACAGAAGATTGTAAGATCAAGTATTTGCGCTCAAGGGGTTATGTAAAATAAGGAAAGCTAACAAGCAAAAGACATGGCTATCCTTCCTTGATATCTCGAAGGCATTTGATACGGTTAATAGGGAACGCCTCTTCCTAATGTTATGGAAAAGGGAATTCAAGGAAAAGCATGGCGTTTGACAAAACTACTTTATGACAAAGTGGAAAGTAAGGTAATATTTGGTCCCCTAGAAAGTTCATGGTTTGATGTATTTAATGGGGTAAAGCAAGGATGTATTCTGTCTCCTACGCTGTTTTCTCTAGTTATGTTAGATATGGTTTATATGTTTGAAGGAAAAAATCTTGGGGTGCCCTATTGAGATGGACATATCCCGTGCCTTTTATATGCCGACGATATTGTGATAACTGCAGACAGTGAAGACCAATTAATTTGTATGCTAAATATTGCACATGTTTTTGTAGAAAAACGGGGAATGACGTTTAATGCCAACAAATCTAAAGTCATGGTAGTGGGTAAGCGTGTAGATTAAAAAAAAAATGGAAACTTGGAGATGTATATATATCTGAATGCAAATCGTATAAATATTTGGGCATTTTGACCTCGAATTCTCTAACAGACACGGCACACGTGAAAGATATAGTAGCAACAAAAGGGTCTCGTTTACGAGGCTACTTATGCAGTATACTGTCTTCTCATGATAATGTTAACCGTATTAGCTTCGGAAATAGCATATGAAAAAGTATTATTCTTCCGTCACTTACTCATGGCGGTGCAGTGTGGTTTTGCAATACTAAAGAGTCTAAGGCTTCTCTGAAGTCCATTCATTACACCATAGCCAAAGCAATACTTCAGGTCAACTCTTCACCTGCAGCTGTGGCTACCCTTGGCGAACTAGGATGGCTCCCCCTAAAACTGATTCTGGATCGCATTAGGATAAAATACTTTCACAGGATGAAATATGAGATGCCAGACACAAGGCTATGTAAGCAAATTTTTGACACTCTTTGGCAAAGAAATGATGACAAAACTGCAAAGATTTGGCCATATGTTGACGAAATTAAGAAGGTCTTTAATAACGTAGCCATAGACCATGCTCTGGAATCAAGGAATCCAGAATGGCTGGGATGCTTTCTAAAATTATCGCTAGAAGCATGTAAATTAGACTTTTTCCAGGAAATAGACTTGAAAAAGTCTTTAAGATGGTATCAAATGTTTAAACGGTCCTCTTTCGGTGAAAGTTATCTTTTTCATGTAAATAACTTTGCCGGTGCACGATTAAAATTTTTGGCCCACACTGGGTGTCTGGGTGTCGGGGAAGATCTGGAAAGATGGGGTTTATCAGACGGGTGATGCCCTTTATGTAAAGATAGTAGAGAAGATTTATCACATTTTCTATTTGTGTGCCCAGCACTAAATGATATCAGGTTACAGGCATATAGAAATTTGGAAGTCAACTCTCTGAATGAGAATTGTAAACAGGCATGGCATCGTTTTTCCACCTCCTCGCTGAAAAATAAAGTATGTTGGTTCCTTGGCGAGCACGCATATGATCTTGGACAGGACATTGGTAAATTATTTGACCAAACATGTAAAACATTTTTGGTTGAGGCTTGGCATTACAGGAGACAGTCACTTAATGACTTCTCGGAATGACAGATTGTATCATTGTTCTACATGTACCTCTTGTAAATAGACCTGTTCCAATGTATATATACCTGATTTCTTTTTCTTAATAATGACGCTGGAGGCCATATGTTCTGCATTGTATATGAAACGTGTATTATGTACATGTCCTTACGCTTTCTAGAGTTTTGTCCCAATGAGTGGATTATCTCCAGTTTTGGTGCGGAGGACATAAATTATTACTTGTACTGTTATAGTTACTATACTTATTTCAACATACAAAGATTATTTGATTGATAATAAGGATGCCTGATTATCTGTGTATATCTTGGACGCATCATGGAATTTCCCCGGTTCAGTTGGTGCCCCCGCTGTAAAGGGGAAGTGTTCCTAATAAATTATTATCATTATTAAGGGTCTTCGGCGGATAACTGCTCAGAACATATTTCAAAGCCTGTATTTTCTTTCTTTCTTTCTTTCTTTCTTTCTTTCTTTCTTTCTTTCTTTCTTTCTTTCTTTCTTTCTTTCTTTCTTTCTTTCTTTCTCTCTCTCTCTATCTCTTTCTTTCTTCTTTCCTTCCTACCTTTCTTTCTTTCTTTCTTTCTTCCTTCCTTCCTTCCTGGTCGGATATGTTGAAAATGTGTCTTACATGGTGAAAGACCGAAATAGGCCTGTAGTTTGAAACTTCCTGTCGGGAGTCCTCATGCTTATTAAGCTGATATCAAACCTTGGAAGAATCACTGAGACGTGATTTCTGCAAGGTGGAGGCCGGGTATGTGTGTGTGGGGGGGGGGGGGGGGGGGAGGGGGGCAGCGCCTGAATTAAGCGAATTCAAAGGTTAGTGATTGAGCGAAACTGTATGCAGCAAGACAAAGATTGTTTGCTATACGTATCTAGGGTGTCAAGAAAGCTTCTCTCAGAAAGTAACTTTAATTTATGGTACATGTAAAATTGTTCGTAACTCGGTCAGAGTGAAATTAACTACTATGACGGTGTTCTTTGCACTCTGAAGGTCATTTAGCCTGTTATTTTTCAATTAAGTTTACCAAACATCCATTGAACATATCACCCGAGAGGTTATGAAAAATATGTTGATTATATATGTTTACGGGAAGACAAAGGACGCTTTAGAGAACCCCATATTTGTCGTCTCCTTATTTTCATGATAATATTTATTTGGCGTTATATAGTTTTCCTTTTATTTGATTTGCTTCTAAAACTTAAAGGAACCTTCTCTTCATAACCCTTTGAGACATTTTTTTTATTCATACGTATCCTTCCTTCAGCTTTAATAATCGACACCTGATTACACTTTGTATATCTGACTACGTTTCTGTTGCATATGTTTCTCTATATGCAAGTATTCATGTCCTGTTTCGTTTGTCACTTCTTTCTAATACCCTTCTGAAGCTCTTGATTTGTTCTGTAACCTCTGCCGTGTATTGAAACCTGTTTCGTCCCAACCTTCTCATGAGCCGCTTTCGTAATTCTCCTTGTGAAATCATCATCATTCATCCCCTATACTTTTTCCAAGACACAGTGTTTGACTGTTTAGCTATAGGGACGACTTGAGAACTCTGTAGCAACGCCTTAATTTGAATCCTATTTGCGCGCTCTTTGCTTACCATGCTTCAATCAAATATATATGTAAAAATATCTGATAGTGAGCGCAATGCATTGCAGGTTTGTTTGTTACTATGAGATCAATGGCACTTCTGATTTGGACACAGAGGAAAAAAATCTATCTACCCACCTGCGTACATATCTATAGATCAATCTTGGCGCAGGATTTCGTTTCAGAAAGTAGACGATTTGCCCTTTAATTCCTGATATACATATACACACATACACAATTACGAGGTTACAAACACGTCGCTTTAAAGCATTTGGGAAAAGTGTATATTTTGACAGTACTTCGTAACTATGATATGTAACCATTAACTAGAAAGGAACATTTGCTTTGCAGCAAATATATTTATGGGCCTACAAAGAAGAACCGTACGTGCGAGTTGCCCCGGCATCTGTCTCTATTATTAGGCTTGGAAATATCCAACGAAGTAACCGTAGTTAGCATGATTTAAAATGACAGGACTTTTGTTCAATTTTTATTGGATGCTCAATGATCGAGAACATATGCGACCTCATATACATTGAACTTAGAATTTTATATCTATCCGTCGTAGGTTTAAATATAAGCCTATTGAAAATTCAACACACTGAATCCCACTAATTGGCATAGGCCTAATGAAAATGTCGTAACTTTTGTTCACTGGCTGACGGATGGGTAATATTTAACAACACGTGTTCAAAGTTTAAATGGAATCTCTACCTGTTACATTGTTTTATAGTTATTATGATCCAAATAGGAAAAATCATGATTTTTTTCCTCCATATTCGTAAGATGCACAATGGTCGATATTATACATAGGGAAATAAGTTGAAATGGAATCTTTGTCATATTTTTGAAGACGTTAAACTTTCAACGTTTGCAATGACCCTAACTTGCATTATTTAAAGTGCTAGGACTTCTGTTCAATGTTGAGAAGATGCATATGTCACACAAGCAGGCGTTTGAGTAGCATTACTGTATGGTTAGTATAGTTCCAAGATTTAAACATTTAAATGCCCCCAACTGTAATATTAATTTCTTCATATTTTGTTTTTATATTGATAACAGGCGCAATGATTTTCCGTGACATGGAGATAGAAGCTGAATGACATCTGTATATGTTATATTTTTGAAGGTTTAATTTTCCTCCGAAACAGACTTTCTTTACCGGAAACCAGACAAAGTCTGCTTAGGAGGCAAAGATTTAGTGCTTCAATAACATGGACTATAGAGCTGTATATTTATGTACCTAATTTGCTTGGACATCATGTGAAAACTAGTTAAACGCCAGAAAGCAACCCCCAAGAAGTCTTATGCCGTAATGGTGTCAGCAAAAAAAATAAATAATGATAATAAAAAAAATAAATAAATAAAAGAAAAGCCGTCAGCACAATGAAAGAAATAGCGAACACACACTCAAAAATAAAATAAATAAATAAACGAAGGAACTAACGAACGAACAAACAAACAAACAAAAACAAACAAACAAACAAATAAATGAATAAATAGGGAAAAAGAGAAACGGAATCTGGAGAAAGAGCATCACCACAGTGTCTGTCAATTGGAACTTTTAGCTTCAGTCACCAGATGTCGCACTCGCACAGTCCGCAAGAGCAATCGCCAGGAGTCCCCAAAATGGCGCTGCCGGTTTTGAGAGGCATGTCAAAGTTTCCAAGAATATCTAAACTGCATGCTGTCTGTGGATTATTGAGAAATGATCAACAGATAGTGGTGCCACACAAAAGCTGTAGCAATAGTATAGAAACAGATAAGGTATGTATGTAGCTTGGACATCATGTGAAAACTAGTTACACGCCAGAAAGCAACCCGCAAAGATGTACCCGATGATAGCTCCATGACCATGGGCATGCTGCATTGCCTGGCAGAGGTGACCGCCAAGACCAATCCTGAGGATTGGTCTTGGCGGTCTTCACTGAATGTCATCATCCTGAGATGATTTTGGCCAGCATCATGCCATTGTCACTAGTCCAAAATCGGGCATATTGCTGAACTTAAACAAAAGCTTATGATCCATGACCATACAAGGGGTTGCATGTCATTATGGTCCATGGAGGAATCAACTAGAAAAACAAGTGGCCACCTGTTGGTATATGCTACCCACATGCAGGTACCACAACTCCAGCGTGAGTGACATGCTGGTCAATCTACAATGGTGGTCCCTGCAGGCAAGGCGCCTGGACAGCAGGCTCACCATGCTGTACAAAATACACCACCACCTGGTGGCCATTTGCCCCGCCCTGCACCTTGTCCCCATAATCCACCCTACCCGCCACTCCCATAGCCACAGTTTTCAAATTCTCCTTTTCCCCCAGGACAATTCAGGATTGGAATATCCTCCCACCTGATATTCCTATGCCATGTCACTGGAGTCAAACAAACAAACAAAACATACAAACACAGGATAATCACTAACCACTAAACCTGCCTGTAAGTTCATGATGTCCTTGTTTTCTGACATATCCAACAACTAACAACATGCGCAACCACGACAGAATCTTCACAATGTTGAAGGCAGTCATTTAACGGAAGAAGAACAAGAAGAAGGCCAGTAATGGCGCTGGTCGCACAGCTGGTTAAATATACTATAATGTAATAATGTAGAGATTAACTCTTAAAGTGCTAATCACTGCTATAGTTGTTTTCTCATCACCTTTCAACATATAATGGATAAAAGATTCAAATTCCTCAAGATGATACCTTTCATTCAAATACCAGCAAGCCTAGTCTAAAGCAAAAAGTAGTTTTAGTCAACAGGTTTCCTCGGGACACTTTGCACGCAAAGTGTGAAAAGTTTCCTGAGGAAATCTGTTGACTCAATCTTAAATTAGGGCTTTAAGCATTAAAGTGGACCAGCTCCATGGCCTTGTCTGTTCTGTGGCCGGATCCTAGTCTACGAGGTCATGGGTAACTTGGGTTGGTGGTGTTCACACCTCCGGCAAGTGTTAGCATTTAATCTCTTTGCAACCATTGGCTGACTGGGATGAATGGAACACTATTGACTGATGATCCATTTCTTGCTGGGACCTCAGTGGTAACAAAAACACACCACTACCCTGCCCCCCCCCCCCCCCCCCACACACACACACACTTCCATCCCTGCCTCCTTTGGAATATTGGGGGTGGCTGGCTGGAATTTGTGGAAATAACCAGAGCAGAGATATCAACATGGTACCATGTGTAGGCATGTATGCAGTTTCTTTTATTGAGGTGTGCCAAAGGCACAAAATTCTGCTGTGGGGGGGGGGGGGGGGGGGAGAGTGATGCTGTCCAAGATTTTTTACTCCCCCCCCCCCTCCCCCCCCAAAAAAAAAATTAGGGAAAGGATATAAAATTTTATCATGGAGAATGAAAGACTAGAGTTCAAATTTCTTGCTCCATGATTTTCTGGACATCGGCAAACCAGGGACCTGCTCAAACCCTCTGTGGGTTCACCTGTAAGCTAATATAGAATTCCACATGGCCGTGTCATGGGGAATGGATTTAGACAGCACGAGTTTTAAAACTGTTCACTGCGAGTCTTTGGCGAGCATTGAACGGTTTGAAACGAGTGCTGTCTAAATCCATTCCCCATGACAGGGCCATGTGGAATTTTGTTTCTCCCATAGAACGTTAAATCCTATTTTTTTTTGAAAAACCCACTTGGTTAAGTGTGCTTGCAGCAGCCATTTTGACTCAATTTTGTTCACTTTCAACATTGCGTTGCATCACTCAAGAAAGAACTTTACAGTGCTGTACAGCTGAAAATCTCTGTAGCAAAATTTTCTTTACTGGTAGCATTTTTTCCATTTCCTCACATACGAAACACATATTTTTGAGAAAATTTGTAGCAATTTTGAAGAGCACTGTAGCAAAATTTTGCTACAATGCTCCAGTTGGACAGCCCTGCTTTAGTTACTCTTTCCTATCTTACGCAATCTGATTGGCTTACAAAGAAAACAACAACCAATAGGATTCTGTCTTTTATTTAATATCGGTCGTAAAATTGTTCCACACTTATATTGGGAACGATTGTGTTTCCACATGGGTAACTACGAGACAACATACAATCTACACTTGAGTACCATTTCAAGAAGTAATAAATAGATGTATACAGATAGTAAACTACATTTAATTAACATATTTAGAAAACTAAAAATTTTGTTTTTCTATCCCACGAATATACTTTTTACAGTTATGCGTCTGTCATGTACTGGCATGTTGATTTTGTATTTAGTCTATAACAGACAAAAAGCAAGCTCTTCCCAGTGCTGTTCCACCAACGCATTAATGGGTGCATGAATTTTTTCAAAAATTCTCATATTTGTGAACTTCTGACTCACTATCATTGTCATATTCCATAACTATCTTCTTTCATTTTCTAGTGCAAACAATCATTGTTGAAATATGTTTAATTTCCGGCACTGGTGCTTAACAGTTCTTTGAACAAAATGCGATTCCTGTCAAATATTGGCCAGTGCAAAACGAAACCAAGCATCAGGTGGTGGTTGCAATTTTGGTGCATATTATGGGATTTTATTTATTTTATTGTACATGTATTTTATTTTCTTGATTTATTTATTACTTCGTTTTTGCAAGACTTGATGGGATGTATACAACAAAAATCTGACAACTTGTGTCACAAGTATTGTGTGCAACTACCACCCAATGCTAGATTAACTATTTCTATTTCATGGTTTACTTCTCTGTAAACACATTTTTCTTTATAACTCAAAAACATCATACTTTAACGAAATAAGTTCTCTAGAAAGCTTGTGGACACGGACTTGTTTACCTCAGCTGACATGTATTTTTAGCTCTGCTGACCAAAGGGCGCAGAGCTTGTGCGACTGCTCATGTCTGTCCGTCTGTCTGAAATGTTTCCATAGATATGGAACAGTACTGACAAAATACAACACTCATTCCAAGACACTAATAGATTATATTAATCTATAGATTTAGGTAGTGCTAACATAGAAGTGGTGGTAGGGCGATAGGTGGTATACCGTAAAATTAACTTAAACCAACCTAGAGATTTTCTCTAATCTGTCTACAGTCAGAAACCATCATTCATTGTTTCCTCCTGTTTCATCACTTGGGTGTAGAGGTGACTATAGTCAATTACCTTAGATGCACTCACTTCACAATCATTGTTAGTACATAAGTGTAACATACTAGAGATATCCGTAAACTTTTGTTCATTAGCGTGATACCATCCACAGTTTTCAAGTTAGCCCAATATAACTTTTAGGACTTATAGGGTGTATGAAAATGTAGGCCCCCTTCGATATTGGTGGCACCACCTACATTATTATGTAATATAGGGGTCAAAATGTGAAAATCTTATGAACACTCTAGCATCTTTAATTTTTGGCGGATCTTCACCAAATTTGGTGGGATTGTGGGTGAGGTCAAGGTCTAAGTTGCTAATGATACTAGTGGCACCACCTATAATTGATGGAAAGTATGAGCCAAAGTGTGTTTTAAAATGTAAAATACCATGTTTGGAAAAGTAATTGGATGAGACTTGCCAAATTTATATGATATATAGACCATGGCCAAAGGTAGAGTGCTGTTTAATATCAGTGACCTTGACATATTTTTGTGAGGTCCCCATGCCTATTAAGTTGAAAAGTTGATTTTGCAATGGCTGGGTGTAACTTGGACATCAATGGAAAAGAGAATTGAACCTCCAAATCAAAATTACATTTGACTACATAATACATAAAACTCTACTTGGCGACCTACTTTTTTGGTCACTGTGACTCAGTATCTATGGAGTTTGGTGCTTGTCCAAGTTGATTGTTTTTTGTCAATAACTCGAAAAGTTATGACCCGATTTGAACAAACAGACTATATATGGAAAGCTGGATGTTGGGCGCATAGTTTGAACTGTAACAATTTTTTAATCTGAGTTGAAAGTCAAGGTCAAATGGCCAGTTTGGATATAGGGGTCATCTTGTGACTGCTCTGCACCCCACAACTCTTGAGATAGGCCCATATAACCTTTAGGAGCTATAAAGTATATAAAAATCTTTGTTGGTCCATCAATGTTGGCGGCTCCACCCATAGTATTATGTAAAATACAGGTCAAAATAGGGGTCATCTTGTGACTGCTCTGCACCCCACAACTCTTGAGATAGGCCCATATAACCTTTAGGAGCTATAAAGTATATAAAAATCTTTGTTGGTCCATCAATGTTGGCGGCTCCACCCATAGTATTATGTAAAATACAGGTCAAAATGTGAAAATCTTGTGACCACAATACTGTCTACACTTTTCAAGTTAGCCCAGTATAACTTTCAGGGCTTAAAGGGGAAATGAAAAAAAATCTGTGTTCTTTTCGATAGTGGTGGCGCCACCTACAGTATTATACAATGTAGGGCTCAAAGATGAAAATCACTCTAGCATCTTTAATTTGTTGGTCCATCAATGTTGGCAGCTCCACCCATAGTATTATGTAAAATACAGGTCAAAATGTGAAAATCTTGTGACCACAATACTGTCTACACTTTTCAAGTTAGTCCAGTATTACTTTCAGGACTTATAGGGGAAATGAAAAAAAATCTGTGTTCTTTTCGATTGTGGTGGCACCACCTACAGTATTATACAATGTAGGGCTCAAAGATGAAAATCACTCTAGCATCTTTAATTTGTGGCAGATCTTCACCAAATTTGGTTGGATTGTGGGGGAGATCAAAGTCTAAGTCATGAATGATACCAGTGGCGCCACCTATAATTTGATGGAAATTGTGAGCCAAATGTGTTTTAAGATATAAAGTTCCATATCTTGAAAAGTAATTGGATTAGAACAGCCGTATTTATAGGATATATAGACAATGTCCAAAGCTAGATAATATCAGTGACCGAGACCTGTTTTGTGAGGTCGCGTGCCTGTAAAGTTGAAAAGGTGATTTTATAATGGCAGGGTGTAGCTTGGACTTCAATGGCAATGTCAGTTTAGCAGCAGGCAGTCCTATGGGCGTCTTGTATTACATAATCTGGGTGTCCTTGATCTTCTGTCCCAAGGTCACTAAGGACATAAAGTTAAGGACTCGCTCATTGTTTTCTTGGCACATGCAACAATTTTCATCACAGGAGTTCCACAAATAAGCTATGATTACATGTGGAGCGAAGTGCCATCTGTTGGAAATTTTTTACATTAAATGTACACAAGCTTTATACATGTTCAGAAGCCACTTGAGAACTCGCAACTTTGAAATGAACAGGTGCAATATAGTCACAATGCCAGCAGAGCATTAGGCCCATGGGCCTCTTGTTTTCACTTTTTCTCCCCAAACACCTTTTGTATTCTTCTCAAACTTACTATGAATGTAGCTTAAATACTTGGAAATTATGTAATGAGCCATATACCATCAGCTTAATGGGGTTTTGGTTCAATATAGCCAAGTCAGCTGAGGATGGTTCAGACAGCCGTATTGTTGTTTTTAATCCCTTTAACTGTGCATTGGCCTTTACACTTGATCCTTGCGTATGGAAGGTCAAAGTTACATGGTCCCTTGTCATCTGTGCTCATATTACTTCACAAATTAAATTTGTTTATTGCAGACCTTAAATTCATCAAAAAAGATCAGGATTCTCTCTGGCATCCAGCCCACTGGAATGCCTCATATTGGCAACTATATTGGAGCCATCAATCCATGGGTGAAACTACAGGATAAACATGGTGGAATAATATGCTGCATTGTAGACTTGCATTCTATTACAGTGCCACAAGAACCGAAACAGCTGAGGTATGTGATGTGCATGTGGCTCAGATCAGATGGTATCTGTGTGCATCTTAAAGATGCGTGTTCATTGATAGTGTATAATGTTCCCTTACATTATTGCATGGTGCAACCTCATTATAATGACACCCACAAATACAACATAGACTTGACGACACACCTTTTACAGCACAAAAAGTACATTTCCTGTGTTATCATGGTTATGTGACTGATTTGTCTGACATACTCAGTCCTCTGACACATTTTCTGGCAACAGATGGTGTCTTTATAATGAGGTTTCACAGTACATTGTTGTGGACATGAATCTGTTGCCCCTTGAACCCTAGTTGTAATCAGTATATTAGCTGGAATAAAATACAGGTTATAACAAAAGTGGTGGCAAAATAATCCACCAGTTTTGAAGCAGCTCACCTAGAACTTGCCTGTGATCATATTTTATTGCTTCATACATACCTTTGCTCTTTGACCATGAGGGGAAGCCCAGGTAATTTGATTTATTACAACAAATTCACATTCAAAAACCCGTGAAAGACATTTCATTCAACTACCTGCCCACCTAGTTTTCCAAAGTTGGTCCAGGTCCCTGCATGTTTGGTGCAAATGTATTAACCCTTAGAGCACTGATTTAAGACTGAGTCAACAGCTTTCCTCAGGGCACGTGTCCTGAGGAAAGCTGGCTGTTGACTAAGACGACATTTTGCTTTAGACTAGGCTTGCTGGTATTTGAATGAAAGGTATCTTCATGAGGGATTTTAATCTTTTAACCATTGTATGTTTAATGGTAATGAGGAAACAAATGTAGCTATGATTTACACTTTAAGGGTTAAGGTCAAAATGAGTTGAAGAGATTGGTTACAGGGTTTACAACCTGGCTTTGAAAGGGTTATTTTTTACTTGTTATTTTGAATGAAAAATTTGCTTATATGAGGGTCAGTGGATCATTTACTTCCCAGACACCATAATGTATGTAGCACCATTGTTTTCAAGTTTCCACTTGTTCAGTGTTTGAATTGAAGACAGAACTTGAAATGAACCAGAACTATGTTGAGGCATGTACATATACTGTAATTTGCTTTATTTTGGCATGTTTAATTTTGTCACACTTTTTGTACTTTTGACATTTCACTGTAGTTTTAATTTCACTATTTTGCACATAATTTCTAGTCAAACAATGTTAAAATACTGTTTCACTGTGTTTTTACTGTTACTGTTTTGTGCCATCAAGGAAAAATAAGAAAATACAGCCAAATAAAGCAATTTACAATGTACACAGTGTTTTAAAAGAGAGATGAGTCACTTTACCCTCTGCAAAGTAGGGTTATTTATATCTGTTTTCTTTTTAAACAGACAAAACATTCTTGATATGGCAGCCTGCCTTCTTGCCTGTGGGATCGATCCTGAGAAAAGTATTTTATTCCAACAGTCAGATGTAAGTATATATGCCTGTTGCTTCAAATATGGGGCATTGCCCCTTTTGAAGTGTACATGTACTAGTTGGGATACAGACCGGTGCAGGAGAATGATGAAAAATAAAAAAAAAATAAAAAAAAAGAAAAAGAAAAAAAGCAGGGAAAAGCTCAGAAAGATCATGAATGCAATTTAGCCAGACAATCAATGCTTTTATACAAATCACACTCATCAAGATTAAAAATAAAATAAATCAATAGAAAACAAAATGTGTAACTGTCACTGGTCAGTACATTTAAACATTTCGAAAAGCCGCAAAGTTATGTTACTTGTGGTAGAAATGATTTCAAATTGAAATTTATACCACATAACAGCTAGGGCATAAACTTAGATGCATCATTTAACTAGTATTACAGAGAAACTGGCAAAGTAGACTTTGCTACATATATGGAATGAATGGTGAAAAGGGTTGCCAGTGCATACCCAAAGATTTTTTGTTTAAAAAAAGAAGGAATCCCATTTCATCAGCCAAAAATTTCCAAATTCAGTTTTAATGCTTGGAAAATTGTCACATAATCTCAGGCCACCATACAGGCATCCGAGTTCGCATCAATCTTGGACAACAAAAAGGTGATACATGTAATAGGTTACAGGAGATCAGATAACCCCTCAGACATACCGGTTCTATCAAGAACCAGATATCCAAAAGCAAAACCAAATCCCTCTGTATCAGGCAAAGTAGAACTAAATCTGTGCTATTCAAATAACTGCAGGTTCTGTGAGAGGATATACACAAATGGGATGGTAGTTAGCACACAGAATGGTCGCATTCTAATACACCACACCTCAAGGAGGTACATGCAGAGACAATAACGTAATGAACCTTTTAACTTGTGAACACTGTTGCAAGCAGTATGTGGACCAGACCCACCGCCCACTAAGGGACCTGGCTTAGGGAACACTTGTATGTGGATATTAATAAACCATTGGGCAGACACTTTGCAGGATCATGGTGGACTCAAGCTTCACGTTCAAAATCCTGTGTCACATTCTAACTCCACCACAGGTGAAGAAAACAGACAATTTTTTGAGTGGTGGAAGAACATCATTGGATCCATCAATAATTGTGCACAATGGAACCTTTTGGCCTGAATGTCATGGGGAAATAGCCACCCAGAAGTGCGATACATTTTCCCCTCCACAAAGTTAACTGTATAATATTATGCCAACTACACAGTTTAGTGTTATTAAGTAGGCCCTACTGTCATTTTTTTTTTTTAACTGGTCGACACTGCCGCCGTGCCGGTTTCAACAGCAGCAGCTATTGAGTCCAAGTTACTTCTAATTCCATTATCCTTGTGATAAGGCTAAGTGGTAATTTAAGTGGTCTTTGATGAATGCGTGGTTATTTTAGTCACTGACCACTTGATAAAGCTGACCGTCTCCCTTGCGGCTGCTGACACCAGGTGGACGCCCTCCGCCTGACACGGTGCACCGCAATTAATCCTTCATTACACAGTTACTCAATTAACAGCTTCGGAAGAGGGGTGCGTTATGACCGCTCGCTTGTCTGTGTGATAAAAAACACAGTGCAGACCGCCCGGCGCTAATCTGTTATCTAGTTATACTTATAGACACAATCCAAGCCAATTAGCTATGTTTAGGGGCCTACCTGTATTATAACAGTATAAGGCAACAACATGTGTGATGGGTTTCACTTAAAGTTTTATTTTGTAATGGATTGAATTTAAATAAAACGGAAGACAGTCCAGTGAGATTTGAGCAAGTCTAGTGGGGCACATGCTTCCAAAGATATTGCTAACTTGTGAAGTGTGGAACAGTGGTACCCACAATAAGGGACATGAGCACAAATATTCATGCACCTTATACTTTATTATAGATATACCTTACTCCCAACATTCCATATTCTGTTCATTCTCAAACAGAACACACCCAGACACATAAATCCTGCTCTCCGGGAATCCCTCTTAAGGGGCATGATGTCACCTCGACAATGGACTGTTAGCAAACACTGTCACAAGGACTCTGTAACACATGGGCTGGCAGTTCCAACTGACCAGTTTGACAGTTGGTATTGTTACGTTAAAAACAGTAGTTGTTACCTAAAACCTGTGCTGTAACAGTATGTTACATGGGTGTATATAAACCAAGGTACGTATTATCCAAATGCAGCAATCTTTAGTGGTCTGTGAAGAGTGCATACGAACGAAAGCGGTCAGACTGCATAGTCAAAGTCTCACTGGGAAATAAGCTTCATACACAGGCATTTCTCACAGTCTTGGCCTTTGGCCAGTCTTCACAATGTATAAATCATATGACCAAAAGAAGGAAAACAAATTAAATTGTGGTTCAACGGTGGAAAGAATGAACAATTTCACCTTTTTTTTTTTTGGTAGGGGAAAAAGAAAAAGAAAATCGTTGGCCATACTTGCCAATTGATCAGGGTATAACACTAACATGCACGGCAACAATTCATGACAGTAAAGAGGCGACTGCACCACCCACTATACCACGCGGCATACGTGTAATGACCCTGGCCTGGCCACTGGGACAGCTTGGGAGCGCTGACGAAGAGGGAGTCGGGTGTTAAAATCCACTGAAACACTACAACTTTACTCGCTCCTTTTGTCAGTGCCCCTAGCTGCCCCAGCAGCCAGGCCAGGGTCATTATGCCATGTCGCATATTACGTGACATATTGTTTATTTTCATCAGAATTACAGAAAAAGAAACGTACATAGAATAGAATTGATGAGGGATGGCATGAAGGCAGTGCCTTGTGCCGCCATCCAATAGATTGTAAACATAAACCAATACCATATTAGGTGGTGCACTGGCCTCTTGAAGTTACAGTTTAACCACATGAAGTTAGTGAACTTCCATTTATTATTGAAAATAGAACTTTTTTATTGAATTTGTTTTGTTTCTTTTTGTCCAGAACCACTTCCTAGTAGTCATTACCATATTCCGCAGTCCGAACTCTTTACTCTCCATAAGCTAACCTGTCACTGTCTAACCTATATACATATGGAAGTACTATTGTCCATATTGCACACATTCCTCTGTAGAATTTTTACGTAGGCTGTATTAGCCCAAATAAATCAAAGGGTCTTCAGCAGGTAACTGCTCATAACATGTTTCAGAGCCTATACCCATTATGTTGAAAAATACAACTGGTGCAGGAAAGCAGGAGTTTTCCATGTAGGACTTGCACTTGACAATCATCTGTTTCAGGTTTCAGAGCATACAGAATTGGCCTGGATTCTTGGTTGCATGACGACTCTCCCCAGACTTCAGCATCTGCCCCAATGGAAGGTAATCATCAAGGGAAACTGTTGTTTCACTCGTGTTAATGTTTTTTTCTGTATGTTCCCAGTGTTTTTATTAGTAATTGTACTAAAAATATTGTGCAAGAGTTTAGAGATATAAACATCATTCAAGCCAGCTGAGACTGAGAATTGAAATAAGAACAAAGCTCCTGGATTGAACAAAAGTAATTATTATGGTATATTGTACCCACAAAAGTAGACACAAATCAGTGGTATTTAAGTCTATAGTTGAAATTTACTTCTAGCTACATTTGCAAGCAAAATATCAGAGAATGAAATCTTTGTATTTCATTAGTGACTTGTAACTTTATTTTCCAAGTGATACATTAAACATGATGTTAATTAAAAAAAAAAAAACAATTGCTTGTGAGCAAGCAAGATTTTTGTTTTGGCAAAAATGAATATAAGTACAGTTTACACTAGAGGGAAGGCACAAGGTGTCAGAAATGTTCATGATGAATATCTCTTGTCTTTCAACCAACCATCAGCAAAAGTCGGCAGGTGTGAAGGACGTTGGTTTGGGTTTGTTTACATACCCGGTCTTGCAGGCTGCTGACATTCTGTTGTACAAGTAAGTCTACACACTAATAGCTAAGTTTCTGCAAAAGGAAACATGTACAATGTTATTCCCTATTTGAGCATCCGTGCCTTGTTAGGTGCTTTCTTCATTTTTCTTAAAGAATAATCCAAAATAATATGGAATTTTCAACATTGATTGTACTTGAGTAGTTCAATACCAAGAATGTTTAAATCAGTAAATTTTAGGCAGACTCTTCCTCAATTTGCTATTCACCATGGACACTAAATTGAATTAATATTGAATTAAATTACATTAAAAGAGGTGAAAGAGAAGACAAAATAGTGGTAACTATTTAACTTTAAATTAAAGCAGATGTACCTTGGGAAAACGACAGGAATTGTTGCTGGTAATTTTAAATGCCCCTTCAACAAAGTTGATCTAACATGCTGTTTGATCAAATGTCGAATTCATTTTGTATTTTTGATAGAGCCACAGACATCCCAGTGGGAGATGACCAGGTAAAACACATAGAGCTGACTAGACACTTGGCGAAAACATTCAACAACAAATATGGAAAACTGTTCCCAGAGCCCAACCATATTGTTGGTAAGAGCATGGAGGAAAAAGAAAAATCTTTTGAGACGTAATTTGAAGAATTTGTGCATGTACATGTAGTTGGTAATTGATTGTACTGTGTTCGTGTTCTTAAGGTTTTAGGTTTTTGCAAAATTTGGGGTAATCAGTGGAGTTTAAAATTTTCACTTCCTGGTAAATGGGACAATGTCAAGCTCTGGGGCTGGGACAGGCAAATTAGTGGCCACACATGTATATAGATACGTACATGATCTCATGAGAGAGAGAGAGAGAGAGAGAGAGAGAGAGAGAGAGAGAGAGAGAGAGAGAGAGAGAGAGAGAGAGAGAGAGAGAGAGAGAGAGAGAGAGAGAGAGAGAGAGAGAGAGAGAGAGAGAGAGAGAGAGAGAGAGAGAGAGAGAGAGAGAGAGAGAGAGAGAGAGAGAGAGAGAGGTTTTTCATCCTGGAAACAACAGGTAACTTTGGGCTATACACATCATGTGGAATAAAAGGTTAACTGTCAATTTTGCCTGCTGTTGCATTGTGTATAGAGTTTAACATCTAGGTCTCGAGTTGAGAAGACATTGTTGAAGCGGAGAGAGGGATTGACTTGTATTATTTTGAAGACAACTAATTTTTAATTTGCTTGAGATGTGTGTAATTTAAAGCAGTGTTTCTCAAACTTGTGCAATAGTACTATTATTTAAGGTTATGTAGACAGTATGAGAGTGACTTTTGTTTAAAGCCATATATCTCAGTAGTACCACTCACAAACGTAATGAATTCATGTATCCCCATGATCACGAGAATCTTGACTAGCAGCAGTTGTATTGATCTGGGCAAATGATTCTTAAGATATCTTGTGGATTATCTTTATTCTCTCACAAGGAGACAAGGCTGCAAATTGCCATATGTTTTGGTGCTCTGTTAAAAAAAATTGATAGTTACTATATTTTTGTAGCCCTACGTCTTCTGGGAAAAAAAAAGAGAACCTTGTACATGTTTATTCACAAATGATTAATAAGTGAAGTTTTCATTCAGTTGACAGCATACAATTTAATAGTGCCATAGTATATCCAAGCCAAATTGGGAGCTGTTGTAGAAACTTTATTGTCTGGGGAGCTTTAAGATTCGTAGGTCACTGTGATCTGCTGGCCATGATCTTAAGTACTACCAGTTTGCATTTGTTACATATAGTTCCATTTGTAGTAGGATTGGAACTTCAAATTTTGAAATGACTGTGTCAGGTGTTGTATCACTTGACTGTATGTAAGAGGAAATTTTAGAGATTTTTTTCTCTTATTGTGGGTTTTACCATATGGCAACTTTGAATAAAGCAGCATCACGTCACATTCTCATCACAGCCATTCAACTGGTTTTCTCAAAGTGCAGCCTAGCAGGCAATATACCAGTAACAAGGCAAAGGGCTGCAATAGCCACCTCAACTTAGAAAATGGGTTCCATATTGAACCTCAATTCACATATTTCATCCACTGGGTGCCTGGTGTTGGTTTGCTCACAGGTAAACTCCACATATGTTCATGCTCTCTTTTCTCGCAGGTAAATATGACAGAATCAAGAGCTTGCGGAATCCTGCAAACAAGATGAGCAAGTCGGATCCGGATCCCAAAAGCCGCATCGAGCTGACGGACACTCGCGATGTCATCAGAGAAAAATTCAAGAAAGCCGTTTCAGATTTTACATCCACAGTGTCATACCAGCCTAAGATGAGACCTGCCATATCAAACCTCATTGACATTCATTCTGCATTCTTGGACATCTCCCCAGAAGAAATTTGCAAGGAAAGCAGTTCGTTGGACACTCTTAGGTACAAACATAAGGTGGCAGACATTTTGGTCGAAACATTGACTCCAGTCAGACATGAGATATTCAGACTGCAGAAAGATCCTGCTTACATCAAAAGTGTTTTGAGCAATGGTGCTGACAAGGCCAGGGCTATTGCCCAGGAAACTTATGAGAAGGTGCAACAACTCGTAGGATTTAGGTGATTTTGAGTCCTCGTAATACATGTAGTTGTGACAAAGTCAACAATGAAACTAGGCATTCATATATTTTACATACATACATACATACATACATACATACATACATACATACATACATACATACATACATACATACATACATACATACATACATACATACATGTACAAGTAAATAATATTTCCTGTTCCATATATCCATATTTATCATTTGCAACATCAGCACAGCGTTATTGACAGACCGTCACTTAGTGACATGAAAGTAATTGGGTCCGTGTACATTAACTTTACAACATTCAAGAGTGAAATATGCTAAGAGTGCATAATCACTGTATAAGGACTAAAAATCTCAGCAAAATATCATTCACATCATCTATGTACAGGACTTGGCCTATTACATGAAGATGGATTTCATGCCACAGCAAGGGTTATCTTTTAGTATGGGATAGCATGGCATGACAATGATGTGTCTACATGATCTAAGAAACAAAGTGCAACAAAAGCAAGTGCAACTGACTGCTTGGAATTTTGTTGACTTCTTTTAGACTGAGTTTGTCAGGAGTTTGCTCAGTTTGTACTGCATGGGAAGTCATGCCCCATGCCCTGATAGCAGTTTGTGCAGGATTCGCCAGGCAGATTAATAAACAAGAGGCCCATGGGTCTTATGCTCTGCTGGCACCGTGGGTATATTGCACGTACATCTTCATTTCCAAGTTGTAAGTCCTCAAGTGGCTTCTAAACATATTAAGCTTATGTGATTAAGTGTCATTTGTCCACCAGATGGCACTTCACTCCACATGTAATCATTGCTTATTTGTGCAATTCCTGTAATGGATATTGTTGCATGTCCCAAGACAACAATCAGCGAGTCCTTCATTTTATGTCCTCAGTGACCTTGGGACAAAAAAAATCAAGGTCACCCAGAGTATATAATACCAGAGGCACATGGGCATGGTGCTGTCCTGACATTGCCATTGATGTTCAAGCCACACCCTGCATTTACAAAATCACCTCTTTCAGCTTTACAAGCATGATGACCTCACAAAAATAGGTAAAGGTCACTGATATTACACAACATTCTAGCATTGGACGTGGTCTATCTATCCTACAAATTTGGCAAGTCTAATCCAATTACTTTTCGAAATATGGAATTTTATATCTTAAAGCACAATTTGGCTCATAATTTCCATCAAATTATAAGTGGCGCCACTAGTATCATTAGTAACTTAGATTTTGACCTCCCCCACAATCCCACCAAATTTGCTGAAGATCCACCAAAAATTAAAGATGCTAGAGTGTTCACAAGATTTTCACATTTTGACCCCTATATTGCATAATATTGCTGGTCGCGCCATCAATGTAGAAAGGGACCTAGATATATATATTCATACACTTTAAGACCTGAAAGTTATATTGGGCTGACATGAAAACTATGGACAGTATCCCGGTCACAAGATTTTCATATTTTGACCTATATATTACAAAATTCTATAGGTGGTGCCACCAACATTGATGTCGATGAGGTTTTCATACACTTTATAACTTCTTAACGTTGTATAGGCCTAACTAAAAAATTGTGTGTAGAGCATTCACGAGATGCCCCTTATATTTAAACTGACCATTTGACCATGACCTTCAGCTCGGATTAAAAAATTGTTACTGTTCAAAATGTGCGCCCCCACATCCAGCATTCCATGCATGGTCTGTTCGTTCAAATCGGAAAAACTTTTCGAGCTATTGAAGAAAAACAATAAATTTGGACAAGCGAACTGGGTCGTGGTGACCCAAAAAGTAGGTCACCAAGTACAGTTTTATGTACAATGTAACTAAGTGCAATTTTGATCTGGAAGGTCAATTCTCTTTGCCATTGATGTCCAAGCTAGACCCTGTCATTACATAGTCACTTCTTTCAAAATTACATGCATGGTGACCTCACAAAAATAGGTCAAGGTCACTGATATTACATAACATTCTAGTATTGGACATGGTCTGTGGATCCTATAAATTTGGCAAGTCTAATCCAATTACTCTTCCAAAGATGAAATTTTATACCTTAAAGCACATTTTAGCTCACAATTTCTGTCAAATTATAGGTAGGACCACTAGTACCACTAGCAACTTTGACCTCCCACACAATCCCACCAAGTTTGGTGAAGATCCACCATAAATTAAAGATGCTGGAGGGATCATAAGATTTTCACATTTTGACCCCTATATTACATAATATTGTAGGTGGCACCACTAATTATATATTGAAAGGGACCTAGATTTTCATATACCCTGTATGTCCTGAAAGTTATATTGGGCTAACATCAAAACTTTTAAAGTTATCACGCTCACAACCCAGAAGTTTACAGAAGGATGGACATGAGCGCTGCTTAAGATGTGCAACCCGAGGTCAGCAGAGATTAAAAAAAAAAACTGATCAAAGACTAGGCATGTTGCAACAAAGCCATTTGATATTATTAGAATATGCAATTCTCGTACAGTTGTCCCTGTCTTGAGAGACTACTGTAATGAGAGGCCACCTGTCTTGAAAGACCACCTTTTCAGGAAACTTTGCATGGTACTTTAATATGATATATACCTCTCATAAACACTCGTATGTCTTCAAAGCCCACAATTTGGTCATTCTGTGGGGTGGTCTTTCAAGACAGGTCTCGCTGTGAACACCACCTCTAATACAGGAATTCATCCTCTGGGTTAGAATGAGTGCAGATTTAAAGTAGCTTCAGCCCACAGTAGAAATATATGCATAATTCACTTCATCCTTGTACATTTTTATATATTTTAATCCATTAAATGGACACAAAAAGGGCATAGGTTTGAAGGGTAACTTGATGCAAAGGGCAACAAGGTTACGCCACATTAATGGACACAGAGAGGTTACAGGGTGTGATGGGTGTGTTAGTTGTGTGTGCTAATCATGACAATTCCTATGGAGTGTGCTGTAGTATACATATACATGTATGGCAAAATCTGCTACAGTATGTTGCTGTATGCCAATGCAATTGGGTGATCTGAGAAAGAAGTTCATTTTCAATCTTATTCATTTACACTGTGATGGAGCAGCTCAAGGAATGCATATTAATTGAGTGCAAAATCACATTTCTCTTTCTGATGGAATGCATACATAATACGCTGTTCACTAAACTGGAGTGAAAAAAAAGAATGGCAGTTAAGGTGAGAAAAACATCAACCAAATAAGAACCTGTGATTCCAGAGCAGTCCCGGTGCGATCACCATCAAATTAAGACCATTCTTTTGGTGAAGAAAATATAAATTGTTACTGGTGCTAACAGATCTTATTTACATGGCACAAATGTAGCCTCAAAGGCATGGATTGCTTATATGCACGGATTCTTGAAAAGTCTGTGATAACCCAGCCAACAGAACTGTCCTGTTTAAATGTGGGTGTTACCTCATTCCATACCATTCCCTGATTTTTTAGTATATTTACCAATTGCCAATTGCATATTTAAATTCTTCATGCAAAGAGTTAACTGATTCCATACCAGTCTCAGATTTTTCTGTTGATTAACCTAGATGTAAGACGACAATTGCATATTAAAATTCTTCATGAAAAGAGCTTTCGTTCAAGTACCAACATGCCTATAGTCTTAAGTCAGTGGTTCTGGCACTTGCTGGCAGGTCACCATAGTATGGAATGACTTAAAGGTGCATGTTGCTTCTAATGTGGCACATTTGTGTTGCACAGGCATGTCATTGGGAATTTACCAAATAAGTGAATCCTTGGGAGCAAGGGAGCAGAGTGATTGAGCCGGGGGATGCAACTTTTAAAATGTCAGGGCTGAAATGGTGCAGTCTGGCGAACTTTGATACCCACAATTTTTTAAACATAAAGCCTTTTAAAAAATGTCTGTATGGGACCTTTTAGGCACCCCAGAAACACAGCACAATGCTAATGAGATCAAACCAAACATTTATGCTGGATTCAAATTTGAATGAACCACATGAAGTTATCAACAATGTTCAGTTCCTAATATCACATTAGTTAAGTTCATTTCCTGGTCATGTTAATGAGATGAAATCAAACATTTATGCAGAATTCAAATTTGAATGAACCCCATGAAGTTATCAACAATGTTACAATGCTCAGCTCCTAATATCACATGCGTTAAGTTAATTTCCTTTGTTGCTTCTGGTCTCTTTTGAAGGAGCAAGTCCAGTGCATTTTTCCTCTTGTCAGAGTCTGTGAAAGTTGACCCTTTTTAGCTGGTGGTTCAACAGATTTCTCTTTCACAAATATCAGCCTGTCATCTCTAGCCTCAGCATCCATCCCTCGCTTTGCTGCTGCTTTACTTTCTGGCATGGCTTTGTCACTAGGCACATACATAGGTCTTTCTGAACTAGCACTTGTCAAATTCAACATCGGAATGCCTGAAGCACTCCACTGCACTTTTCTTGTGGGCTCTTAGATGGTATTTTATCGGATAGGCATTGTATAAATCAGTGCCAATCCTTGTTAGGGACAGTTTTATATACAACTTGAAAATAAAACCATCCCTATTCACCCAAATCAACAAATTGCCAGTACAGCACCTTTCATGTATAAAAATTCCTTTTTCACGCAGGTGGAAGCTCAAAGGTTTCTCACAGTCTGCATTCACTGTTTGCCAGTGGTCCATCGTCTTTGAATTTAAGGCCAAAATAAAACCCAAGTCCGAACTTTCTCCTGGGCTTGTTTAACCCTTTCCCCTTAAATTAAAGCTGTTGACCTGGGGCATGTGATCCTCATGGGGCTCTTCTCCAATTCTCAGTCAAAATTGTTTTTCATGACTGTTGAAATAAGTTGAAAATGCAGAAGCAGATGATATTTGACCACCAGCCGGTTTAAGGGGGGAAAGGGTTAAAATGGGAGTATTCAAGTGCAAAGTGTAACAAATGTAAAAATGTCTGGCTTGGAGGTTGCCATCTTTGTAGCAGTGATAGCATCACAACCTCAAGACTCCTGGTTTTAAAATTTTGACAAAAATAAGCGTCAGTTGTATTTACAATAATAAGGAAGCACAATTGTAACAGTATAGTCCCACCGCCATATGCAATCTATAAAAAAAGTTTAAAGGCTTTTTAAAGTTTTGTAGTAAGTTGAAATACATGTCTTGATAATTTGTCTGTGATAAGGGATGAGAAGGGTTGGACTGCATTTTGGCTACCCCAAGAGCAAACGGGCAACCTAATATGCCCTACCCCAAAGACTTTAACAGTTTTGCAGCAGTTACACTAAACTAAGAACATTTGATTTTGTAGAAGGAAGGCAATTTTGGCTGAAAGTTGCCAAATGGCAACCAATTCTCATCCCTGTGTGATGACATAATGTCATCACTGCTCCATTAGAGAATTGAAATTTGGCCTGGATGGCCCACCCCAGTCTCCAGGCAAAAATGTAATACATGTATTGTACTTCGTTTGCACTACTGCCCCGATTTGAATTTTTACCGGTACATTATAATATTCCTATTCTTGGTAGGCTTTCATAGCAAATTAAAACTTTTTATCAGGTTTACTGCAACCTGCTTTAGTGCTCCTACCTTATTGGAACCACAAAAAAGCTACATTCTTCATGTTTAAATATGTCTTTGATATTACACTTATGCAGCAAATCCCAAAGCGGAGGTTTATTTTAGATAAATTTTATCAATACCCAGGGTGTTCATACTACCATGAGGAATACATTGTATTGAAAGTCCCCAAACTTTCCAGGTAGCCAGGATTACAGACAGACCATTAAAATGGAAAGATCTTAAGACACACGACCCAGCATAATGTCCCCCCCCCCCCCCATTATTCATTCGTATGCGGTCACCTGGTTGTCACTTGTCTTGATTGTTATGTTCACTGTTCTACAATTGTTATCATTACCCCCCATTTATTTTATATCCCAAGATTAGAGTAAGGAGTATTAGCCCATTTCTCCAATTTGTTTGAAGTACAGACCCATTTGTTTTATATGTGGTTGTTTAAAGTATACTTTAGGTTTTGAAGTGACTGCATAATACGGATGTCTCCAAAGTGGCATTAGATTTTACCTGCTGTTTGAAGTTGCAGATGTAGTTTGTAACCGGTCAGGTTTTTACACGATGCAAGTTTGTTGACAGCTCAGTGGTATTCTTTCTTTGCTGCAAGTCTTACGTAACACTTCTAAATTATCTATATAAACATGATACATTTCTCATTAAGACCATATATGTGTGCAGGTAATTAAGATGTAAATGTGTTTGTGTTTGGTCAGCATCCTTTAGCATAAGCAAATGCTGTAAATGTTAAAGGAGCAAATTGGGCCGGTCTTGCCAAGGTTTGTATGCAATGTACTAAAGCTACTTGAAGTTACATATACAGAGCTCAGTGTGTGCACAAAAGTATATTTATTGTATGGACACCAAATGCTAGACCTCTATGATGACCAAAAAAAAAAAAAAAAAAAAAAAAAAAAAAAAAAAAAAAAGCGCCACAGCTGTAAAATTGTCCTGTCACATGATGTACAATAAACTACCAACTGCAAAATACATTGATACAGTGTCCTGAAATCTTTTTAATTTGGGCATGAGGGGGGGGGGGGGGGCACAGAAGTTTTGCTTAGCAAGTGCTGGTAATCATTTCATGAAATTACAGCTTGCACTTGGAGTACAGTCAAACCTTATAATTGCCTCTACGTTTCCTGCAAAATGTGTCAGACCTCGGAATGTCTTACTGTATGTCCCTCAAAACTTGTGTCTTCCATCACTTTTGCTAACTTTCATCACCTTTAGTCAGATTATATTGATAAAATTTAAAGCTACGGTGAAGTCAATAACCTTGGCACACAAAAATTAGAAAATCAGTGCTACCTGGTGGCCAAAGTGTGAACTACACGATCCCAGGTGGCCCTGTTTGCAATATCAAATCAATTGGCCAGGTAGTTCTTGAGAATTCTTTTTTTTTTTCAAAAGAAATTTGAAAAATTCACACAATACGCGTAATACTCTGCCAACATATGATAACCTATAGGTCTTGGACCTGTAAATACATTGTGGGTGCACAGGTGTCAGAACTTTGTCATGCAGGGTGACCGGCTATTAAAAATAGGGGAACACAAAAACTTTTCCATTTCTTGTCGTGTAAAGGGAATGAACATGCCTCATTATCTGAGGGTTTGGGAAGGATGTCACTTCAACATTTAACCCTTGAACCAGAAATCTTGTTGGGCAAGTATTTTAGTAAAGTTTGCTTCGGAACTGTCACTATGGAGGTAAGCATACCCAAATGCACACAAAGCCAAAAAGTTAACTGGCTTTGACCCGATTTTCTATTGATAATTTTTGTGTCATTGAAGTAAGCTTTCAGCAAAATGATGGGTAAAGGGTCAAACTTTAAAATGTCGGAGGCAATTCAGCGAATATACCCAATTTAATATGTAACTCTATTAGGTTTGATTTACTGGTCCAAGACCATCAGCTAAAAATGATTTACTGAATTACCGTTATGACCCCAAGAAATTATTCAAGGTCATCCATATAATACATCAAACTTCCACATGAAGAACAGACATTTTGTGGTACATTTGGTATCATTACCCCCATTCTTCATCAACATTGAATTTAAGGTCATTTTCTCAAGTGCTTAAAGACCTTGAAAAATAAGTTAAGGTCACATAACATAACTTTTGACCGTTGGCCTTGTACACAGTTGGTGCAAATGTGGCAGTGCATTTCAATATATGTTCTGGGCATCACAAAATAATTTTGATATGCATTCCCTCTGTGATCTTGAGAAAGTAGGTTTATAAATAATCAAAATAATGAAGTTAGTATACTTTTAATACCTATGGTGCCAGTTCCATTTAATACCACCAGGACCCCACTCCAGAATTTTGTTTTCATTTATGCTCCTGTACTGGTATATTGACAACTGTGCAGGTCCAGACATAATGACCATAAAAAGTCAACTCTGGACACATATTCCCTCCATGACGGGTCATGGTCAACCTTACTACACAATATCGAACATCTATAGAAGACACACATTTGCGGTACATTTATTATTAATAGCCATATTTGTCAACATGCAAATTTTAGTTCCCTTTAACAATCCTTAAAATTATGCAATATTGAATTTCTATACATGATACACATTTGTGGTGCATTTAGTATTACGGACCGTGAAAAGCGGGTCATGGTTATTTAAAGTTTGACCATTGGCCCAACTCATAAACTTAGAAGTCAATTCAAAATCAAAATAATGAATTCAATGTACTTTTACATCTGTAATCCTAGTTCCACTTCAGAACTCCAGTGGCGCCACCATGACACTGCATGTCATTAACTTGCGTTTCTTTAATGGCATATTGATACATGTGCAGTTCAGCTGTAGTGGCCACACAAGAAAAAGGATTTCGTGAAGTGTACTCCCACCAGGACCTGGACAAGGTCATAAATATTATGCAACATTTACCTTTTACATACGATACACATTTGGAATCATTAGCCGAAATCTCTCGACATAATGAATTTAATGTGTTTTCAACATATCCTGATCTTCCATAATACTGTACGTGAGGCCACCAAACTTTAGCCAATTTGCATGATCAACATTCCCACCAAGTTTCAACACGCTTGATGAAAAACTTTTTGCAAAACAGCATTCCCAAAATTTTCATATTTTGGTCCACATACATGTATTACATAATTCTATAGGCGACACCACCAGTATCAAACGGCCTAGATTTTCATACACTAGAGAAGTCCTGAAAGTTATATGGGGCCCAGCATGAAAATTGTCCAACTGTATTGTGAGTTCACAGCCAGAAGTTTTTGGCATGATGGACAAGGACATCTGTGAGCCCCCCAGCTCTGCTAACCATGCTCAGCTGATCTGACCATCACATAAAATTATAAACAGCCTCCTGGCGGTAAACAGGATCTATTCTACCAATATTGTATTGGGAAAAATCTGTCAAAATTTGGAAATGCAATATTCCGTGAGTACTTTGTTCTTTGGAAAACAGATTGAACATGTAATTGTGGAATTCTTGTATATATGTAAAAGTAGTACAGAAGCAAAATTTTAATCAAGAAAAATATGTGGCGGCAAGTTTTGACTTGTAAATGCAAGTGGTAAAATAAAGGACAAAAGAAAAAGCTTGTGAAACTCAGTCACTTTATATATGGATTATTGGAGATAAGTTATAGATAAATACAGCACAGGGTTTAATGAGTGTCTCGACAATCTATATACTTCCCTTGAACTACAGGTGAACAATAGTCATTTTAGCAGGTTATACACTAAATTACACCTACTTTTTATTGCCAGGGATGCAGCAAATGATTTGAATACATGTAGTTGCTTATTTGAAAATGCCCATGCTACGACTGTTACAAACCTTCATAATTTTGTAAAACACTTCGACAATTATTCATAGAATATCAAATTTCCTCTTCAGTAACATGCAAGATTTTGACACCTTACAACTAGACATCTCTGCTAAGTTCATCATATGGAAACAATAGTTTTAGTACAAGGAGATACAGTTACATGCACTTTGTGACATTGCATATTTAATTCTGAAGTTGCTCAGCACAAGCAGTGGTACTGTGAATGCTACTAAATATTTCAACGAAATAGTAATAAAACTATTTTCTGCATAGAGTGGACCAGTTTGCTATTTTCTGGTCATAGTATGTCAAAATCTTTTTTTTCTTTTTCTTTTTCCTTGTGTGTTTGTATTCCACTCAGGTGGGAACTAGCGATGCTCTAAACGTAAGTAATGGGGACCGATTTACAATTCTCTTGATACTAAACACTGATGGATATCTGCGTGCTTTGAGCAGGAAAGTGGTCAACTATGGACAAGAGATCCTCCATATCTATACCATCCATATATGTTTGCCTGTGAGACTTTCCAAGAGTTTGAGATGTGATTCAAATTTCACTCTCTGAGCATTTAAAGTAAATAAACTGAACAACAAATAAGTATCTCCAGTTGCGGCCTTTTTTTTTATTCATACATTACTGTACACATGAAATAGTTCTTTATCTCTTGCCACCCACTCTTGGCTTGGCTGCAGGCATATTTCTCTGGATCTTCTGTTTGGGAGCAGTTCGTGCTCCTGGACCCTGGAAATAAAGCAGAGTAGGTGAGAAAATGTTACATGTTAAAGGCTCCGAAACATGTTGAGTAGTTGAAGGCCCTTTAATTTATTTGGGCTAATACAGCCTATGTCAAAATTCAACTGAGAAACGTGCAACATGGACAATAGTATTTCCATATGTATATGGGTTAGACAGGGACAGGTTAGCTTATGGAGAGTAGAGTTCGGACTGTGGAATAGGGTAATGACTACTAGGAAGTGGTTCTGGGCAAAAAGACACAAATACAAATGTGCAACCTATCAAAGTTGCAAGCAGTTTCATGCTTCAGATGCGCCTTTGACCTGCGTGCCATCCTCTCTGATGCCCACTTGCAGTGATAGTGGCAGCTTCTGATACCAACATACCACCAGCATGTGCCAATGAAACTGTCCATACACTGGCACATTTACCAGGGCAAGCTCCTTTGACTGTAACAAACCTTCACGCACTGACAAGTTTAGATGTAATTAGAGAATTTATGGCATCTTTACTGTGCACAAATTTCTAGTTTTGAATAGGGAAAAAAAGTTTACACACAAAATTGTATTTATATAATGGTTTTCGATACCTTGAATACCCCTGTAATTCCACACGATAGGAAATATGCTTATTCTGAAGTCACCTTATGCACAGATTGTTATACATGTACATGTAAATGTTTTGAATACCTTGGTTGCCTTTTTCTGTGCATCCTTAGCCTTCTGTTTTTCCTTGGCCGCTCTGTAAAGAGGAATAAATGAGCTTTAGAATTTTTTTCTCCATTTTCAATGCAACTCAAGTTGTGCCCTAGAACATGCAGTGTTGTGTCAAGACATGCACATTTTTGTTGATAGCCATCAATGCTTTTGTGGTCCTTTCCTGAGGGAGACTGCTAGATAAAGAGGAATGTTAAATCATGTACTGTCAGAATAAACATATATGCTTACTACATCACCGTTTTCCTAAGATCCCATATGACACAAAATCTTCAGTTGTCAACAAGCTCATTAGACAATCGACAAAATCTCAAGAGCACAGATGAGTATCCATACAGCACATCTGCACATGAATTTTTGTACCACTGATTTTTGAGACCTTCCCCCCCCCCCCCCCAAGCATGATTGTAGTTTAATCCTTTGTTTACACATTTCCTTGATAATCAGCTCAAAGCATGCGACAGTAAATATAAAAACTTGAAATCCTACCACCTAAAAACAAACCCTTTTTTCAACAAGAGGCTCTTGGGCCTAATGCTCTGGTTACATATAATCTGATGATCATCACCACAAAAACAGTTTCCTGAAAAGCGTCCCTTCGATGACTTTAAAAAATTAGTCAAGGTCCTCCATATCATGCAATACACGTATCAAACTTCCATATGATACATGATTTGTGGTATCTTTGGTATCCTTCTCCTTATTCTTATCAAGATATTGAATTAAATGTCCTTTTCTAAAGTTCTTAATGACCTTGAATAATAGGCACGGGCCACACAATCATTGGATCAGGTGGTGACCCCCAAGTAGTTCACCACGTAGAGTTTTAGGTACAATGTACAAGTGCAATTTTGATCTAGGAGCTTATTCTCTTTGCCACTGATGTCCAAGCTACACCCAGCTATTACAAAATCATCCTCTTCGAACTTTACAGGTCTGGTGACCCATGTAACATGGGTCAAGGTCACTGTCAATACAATACAACACATTAGCATCGGACATGATCTATATATATCCTATACAAGTTTGGCATATCTAATTAATTCAATTAGTTTTTGAGACATGGAATTTTATATCTTTCAAGACATTTTAACTATTAATGTCCATGAAAGCATTGGTGGTGCCAGTAGTATCACATGATCTCCACAATCCCACAAAATTTCATGAAGATCCATACAAAAAAAAATTAAGATGCTGGACTGGTCACAAGATTTTCATCTGTATATTACATAAAAGTGTACATGGCGCCACCAACAGTGAAGTCGCCATAGATTTTCATGCACTTTACAAGTCCTAAAAGTAAAATGGCCTAACTCGAAAACTGTGAGGTGCAGAACATTGGAACGATTTTCACAGTGACCCCTACATACCAACTGATCATTTGACCTTAACCTTCAACTTGGATTAAAAAATTGTTACACTTCAAAATGTGCACCCTGCTTCCAGCTTTCCCCACACGTTAGTTGGCTCAAATCAGGTAATAACTTTTTGAGCTTTTGAAAAAAACTGGTGTCCTACATGTAACTAAAATTGGTCGAAGTCACTGATATGATATATTAAACATATTGGCATTGGACATGATCCATTTATCCCATAAATATGACATGTTTAATCCAATTATTTCAAAGATACAGAATTTTAAAACTTTCAACACATTTTGGCTCGTAATTTCCATCAAGTTATTGGTGGTGCCACTAGTATAATACACAGCTGAGATTTTGACCTCCTCCACAATCCCACTAAATTTCAGGAACATGCATCACACATTAAGGATGCTTGAGTGGTCACAAAATTTTCACATTTTGACTCATAAATTGTACAAGACTGTAGGTGGCACCACCAATATCCAGGTTGACCTGGACTTTTATACACTTGACAAGTCCTGAAAGTTATATGGGGCTATTTTGAAAACTGTGGACTGTATTGCACTCACAACCAAATGTTTAGGGATGAACGAGCGATCACATCAGCTCTGTTACCTATGGTCAGCAGAGTTTTTTTCCTTAATGACATTTGTTACTCATTACAATCTAAATAAGCAGATCCTACTGTAAAAAGATTGTTTTATGTCTCATTTAATACTATTCATACATAACTACTGAACAACCCAGTCAAACTGAATATACCTTGCTACATCCAACAGTCAAGTCTGCAAAGAATTTATAGTTTCAGGCACAAAAGCTTGCTTAGCTGCTTTAAACAGGCATGTGTAACCAGAAAAATATCTGAAACTTCCCCAAATTTATCTGAAATACCTCCATGCCAAGGAATCAAAGAAGCTCAAAATGGCTAAACTAATATGAAATATGAAGGAAACATATGATCAACGTAGCTAAAATCTGGTGTTAAAATTGCAGAAATCAGCAGTATATCCGAAATCTAACATGTCTGTATATACAATAAATGTTCACATCTGTTAAAACAGTTTATACCTGATGGCTTGTTCTCTTTGGGCCTTTCTGACCTCAGGTTTCTGGTTCCTCTTAGCCATAATGTCATTAAGGGTGGCACCTGTAATGGCTCTTTGGAACTTGGCGGTGCGGCGTGTTCTTTTCTTGGAAATTTCCTCAGTCTGACCCTTCTTGTGCTTCCTACGGTACAGAACTGTCCAGTTTATTTTCCTGGGGTTGCGCTTCATCAGCTGTGATTTTTCACACTTGGCATTGATAAACTGGAAAACCTGTGGGCACAAACACATTCAAATTGTAACACCACATTCACAGGCTCTGTTCCCCCCCATCCCCCACCCCTAATTCCCAGTGTAAAGGCAAACAATACTGTATGCCATTCAGAAAAACATAAATCTTGAGGAACATTTCATACACATCTTTTCCCGGTAAAAAAAGTTCATGAGCCATACAATGGTCAGGAAATGTGATGTACATTTCCTCACAATTTCTGGGTTTGCAGCTTTTCTGTCACCTTCAGCTTCAATGTCTTTGAATCAGAGCATGTTCAGAACGTAGGGGAGATTTACCATGCCTAGTTTTCTTATATATATATATATATATTGATATATATATTGTATTTTAGAAGACACACCAACATGGTGGCAAAGCATACCTGCACACACTAGTGCATTTGAGTTTGATACCTTTCTACTAGGACTGGACTATATAAATGTGGACATTAAAAGAACCTGTACTGAATCAAAAAAAAAAAATAATCAAAAAGGGTGTTTTCTCAAATTGAATTCTGAATCTGGAGGTAAATTTGAACTTCGCATGTTGCCCACTGCGTCATGAACATGATGATGTAATACAAAAACAGGAAATAAGTCAACAGCTTGATAGACTGAGATAAGAATTTCTTGCTCTGAACAATGTACGCTTACAGGGCTTAAAAAGGACTGTTCAACTGAAGTAGCTACAAATTTCATTCAGAGTCAGGATCATGTTCTCTCAGGCCATCTGTGTCATAACTTGCCGTAAGCACTTCCCTCTCTATTGCTCGCAGGAGTAACCCCCCATCGGGTGGAAAAAAAGTTGAAGGGGTGTTAATTAGGGCAGGGGCACTCAGTAGAACGAATACGGTATATATGTATATGTGCATATATATATATACATATACACTGTATTCGTTCTCTGGGCTTTAATCCTAAGCTCGAGTTTGGTTGTTCTGGTTCGGTCAGGCTCTAATATATATATATATATATATATATTAGAGCCTGACCGAACCAGAACAACCAAACTCGAGCTTACCATATATATATATATATATATATATGTATATATATATGTATATATATATATATATATATATATATATATATATATATATATATATATATGTATATGTATATATATATATATATATATATATATATATGTATATGTATATGTATATGTATATGTATATGTATATGTATATATGTATATATGTATATATGTATATATGTGTATATATATATATATATATATATATATATATATATATATATATATATATATATATATATATATATATATATATATATATATATATATATATATATATATATATATATATATATGAGCCTGACCGAACCAGAACAACCAAACTCGAGCTTACCGGGTTTCAGGATTGACGCCCGGCTCAGGTTTGGCTTTTAGTCACTAAACGTTCGGGTTCGGTTATCACTATTAATGTTGGCAATAGAGTTAAACAAAAGGTCAATGAGTTTAATTTTCATACTTGTATGTGCCTCAAACAATGTAACAAATGATACCTTGTGTCACATGGGTTGCATTAATCGCCTTACTTACATTAACAATAGTAATGCCCCAGCGCAAAAGGGTAACAACTATAAACCCCTGTCGAACGTCTTCCCTATAGCTTCTTTGGTCTAGTTTAGACCCAGAAAAAGTAAATATGCTTATTTGTTTGAGAATGAACAGCGTAGAATTAAACTGGAAATCATGATTCTTTCATTGTTGAACTTAATTCAGACTGAGGAAATTAACAGCTATCCCGCAGCGATTTGTAGCAGCGCAATTTGCTAATATAATTATTTTTTCTCGAGACAAATATTTGCGTCTTACAGTAGTGAAAATATTAATAAAATAGTTGTTGGTTGACAATAGAGATGAAATAAAGCTTTAAATGAGCATTCTAGATGTTTAAATTTATTTGTTTGAAATGCATATACCAAACCCGAATGGTGCCCGGTGTGAGATTGGTAATGTGTACTGAGTACCAGGTTCGGTTTCGAAATGCATGCTCCGTCAGGCTCTAATATATATATATATATATATTAAAATCATACAGTGGATTCATTTTTTTTTTTGTTTCAAAATGCTCTAGTCCTTGACCTTCACTTCTTCGGGTTCCCTTTTCATTCCCTCTTCCACATTAACACATATCCTTTTACATACAAGTTGCTAGGTCATCTTCAACAGGTGCAGGGCATTCTTTTGGTGAATGGATGGAATTAAAATGCTTGAAAATAATTTAATTGACCTGATGGACAATGACGTGTCCTCTGTCTTACCAGTTGTCACTTATGAACAACTGGATATATTTGTGAAGTAAAAACTCTGTGGTAATATTTTTATAAACAGTCCTAGTTTATTAATTCCACCACTTTGTTTTAATCTATGATTTACAGTCCACCCGTATTTTTTTCTTCCATAGTTCATAATGATTTTTCTGATCAACTATGAAAATCAAATAATCTACCTGCTAATCAAGACCACCCTTATGGCCAGAAAAAATGGTTACATACGACAGCTGGTGTTAAATTGCAGGAAAGTTAACAAAGAAATAAAGTGTTCAGTGTCACAAAAGGGTTGTCTTAAAAAATAATGTGGTCTTTTACACGAGGTGGTTTTAGAGCAGGTACTACTGTAATGCATATACATAAATACATCCTCAACAGTGTACATCGATTCTTGGCAATGGGGCATAAGTGTTCTGACCAATGTTGAAATCTTACTCAAGTTCGAACATTCCACCATGGTGCGACCATGTTTGAATCATGATGTGCTGCATGTTTTGATGATATATAAGTTGGTTCTTACCAATTGAAAAAGTAATAAAACTAAGCTTGAACATCATTTGTACTTGTCAAAATAACTTTTACTGTCACTGGACCTTTGTAGACAATTCAGGACTTTCCCCCACAGGTGGACCACTGTGCCCAGTGATTTTGTCACCTCCAATGCCTAGAGAAAGCCGCTTTGCTGGGCTAAGACTACTTGATTGTATAGTTTTAACACAGACACTTACCACAGAGCAAGGTTTACATGGTAAAATAACATGAATACCCCAGCTGAACAAGTTTAAGTATGGAAGGAAAATGATTTCTAAACTATTAATGAAACCTTTCATAAAATGTCGAACTTATAACAAAAGGTTAAGACTATTTTAGGGCAGTAAAGCTTGCCTAATCAGTGAAGTATCTGCCATAACTAAAACAATGGCGTTTTGCCCATTAAACACCAATCTTATATGAATGGTTATATCCTACAGAGCCATATGCTGTGGTATCATGAGCACATGCTGCCAAAATGTTCTCATTTTAAAGGCTACACAAACTACTATGGTGATCAAACCCACAGGTGTCAGAAACAAACTGACACCTATGTATGTGTGGCTGTCAGTACACAGATATTGTATAAAGGTCTCATTAATTTTGCCTATAAAAGGTTTCTAACATCTTCAAATTAAAAATGCCTGGGATATTTCCGATATTAACAGGCATACTAAGCAAAAAGTTTTACAATTAATGTTCATGTTGCTCTAATTTACTTTTAAGATTGGTACTTTTAACATGCATTACCCTATACCCACAAGTGTCCATCCCCGCGATGCCCTCTCCAGTCAGCTGGAGGTGAGAAAATTCTATGCTTTGTTGGTTCTGTGAAAGGAGTCAATTGTGAAGAAGTGGCAACCAAGTGGATCCTTTCCTTATAAGAACTGGTCATATAGTGCACTGTTCAAACATGAGCAAATTGTTCCAATATGGCTTCTTCATATTGGAATATTCCAGCTTGAGTCAGATAGTAACATTGGTCAGATCAAAAATATCATTCACCATACAAAGAGTAACTAGTGTTCCATAGCAATTTGCTACATACCATAGGAGTCTGTGCTACACACTTTTGGTGGACATAACAAGCCATGTCGCACATTATGTTGCAATGTACAAAAACTAATGAATCTGCAACACACACACTTCCAAAACTGATCTCCTATTCTGTAGCTTTATCTGGTCTTGACATGTAGCCCCACGCGAATATCTCTTTCAAATTTCGTTAAACACAGATACAGTGATTCTGGCTGATTCAGAGTTCCAGTGTCTTCATGGCATTTGGATTTGTTGGATATTCATTGCAGACATATTCAGGTGGTGTGCACTTTTGCCAAAAGTTTTGGACTCCCAAGGTCTTCACTACACTTGGGTAACTGATTTGTCATGCTGCCAAAAGTAAATGTTAAACACAGTTACTGTCTGGCACAAGGATTCTGGCTGATTCGGAGTTTCAGTGCCTCCATGACACTTGGGTTAGTTTGACACTCTTTGCAGACGTGTTCAGGTGGTGTTTGGATCTGAACTCACTGTCTTCACTACCATGAGTACTTGGGTCACTGAAAAGACAAGATGACAACTGGGGCTGGCCTGCTCCCTATCAGTGTCAAAGTAAATACATAAATTAACTGTTAAAACCAATCTTTACACTTGAGTTTTGTTAAAGTGGACTGCATTGATTTCACTTTAAAATTTTGACAATTGCTCTAGAAATCAGCGCAATTTGTGTGACAAACTTACCCTTCCATCAGTTTTGACCATTTTCTTCCCATGGCCTGGGTAAATTTTGAACCCGCTGAACGAGCACAACTCGATCCTGCAATACAAGAGTTGTAAAATTGAATTATCATATTGATGGAAGTATATCTAGGGGTTCAGGCAAATCAGATGTTTTAAGTTCAAAGAGATATAACTGGATTTTAATCACATCCACACAATCCCATTCCTTACTTCATTTTGACGGAAGTGAAAGAGAGCGCAAAGTTTTGTGGGTAAAATAAATGCCGGCTGGGGTGATTGTTATGAGTAATATGATTGGTTAAAAAAGGATTGGACAAAGTTGACTTGATTTGCGTGCACGAGGTAGTTCATCGATAAATGGTCGGATTTACGAAGCCATTAAGTTTATTAACTAACGAAGTGAACGATATGGGATGAACTAATGACGAAAAAGTATTTTGAAAGATTCGTCAAAATGACAATTTATGTCAACCAATCAACGTAATTCTTTCATTTGATCGGAAGCGGGAATGTTTCAAAATGGCGGAGGAAGGTAGGTGCCGTTTCAGATTTGTGCAAGAAGTTATTGATTTTCGGCATCACCAGTCATTCAAATATGCACGTGGCGCAAAGACACAATCTTCATGAGTATGTGAAGTTGGCATTAAAAAATGAAAATATTCGATTGCATTTTGCAAAGTTTATTTGCCAATATACTGACATGTTTTGGGTTGTTTATGTCACATGGCATTGCAGAAGAGATGTTGAAGTGCATGCATGGACTTGTTTTTAATCGTGAGAGTTGAGTGAAATACCACATTCGACAGCTGCCTGAACAGCTTGATGATAAAGACATGCTATATCATGGGGGACGCATCAGTACCTTATCGTTATTTAATTGGTTAAAGTACACTGTGCACTTGTGGTTGTCAATGTAAACAAACATTGACATTGTCATTGACAGATGATGTTATCAATCATCAGTCGTTTCACTCGGACTAATTATGCCTTTATAGTTTTCTTCCGATGTAATAATTGCATGAACAGCTTTAGAATATAGCACCATAATACTTACATTGTTCGTAATGGCTCTCTGGCATAAAAGCTGTAACCACATGGAGGCCCTAATGGACGTTTAGATCCATTTAATTTTATTTTGTATTACTCTTAGTAAACTGGTCACTGGTACTGGTAGTACTGATAGCGTAGTCACCAAGGCTGCTGGCTCTTTGAGAGACCACTGCTTTTGCAGACCCAAGCAAAAGTTGTCACATAAAGCAGGTGGCCTATCAATGCAAGTCAAATATGTGTAACATAGAAAGGATAACTCAAGGGACTGGATTTCAGTGCTGAATGTCCAGATGGCTCATAGTGGAGCGGTCTCTCAATAGAGGAACAACTGTGATATTAAGTAACGTGAAATTGATCCTTTGGTGCAAGTCAGTACAAATTCAAGTGTATGTTTATTGATGTAGATAGTCCTTCATTTCTCCCAGTTAGCGTGGCATGCACAAATAACATTGGCACAGGAAACCATAATTCTTCTTGAAGATTTTGATTGGGGATAAGTCATAGATAAGGTGGTCCACTGAGGCAGTTGCTGTCACTACATGAGGTAATTTTGATCAGCTACATCTGTTGGTATGCTTAATGTCTGCCTACCCATTTCTGTTCTTCTGGTACTCACCATTTATAAAGTAACCAGTTTTCATGCTACAAACAAACATAAATTTGATTGATTTCCAAAGCATGTAACTCCTTCTTAGTTTGAAGTTCTCCATTCTATGTGTCTGTAGCCCACTTGATGTCATGAGGTACTTGTGCATTTAGTGGCCACCCTAAAGAGGCTTACTCTTACTGCCTTATTGGATATACGTACCACGGCATATTGGTATGTTCATGGATATTCAAGTTTATATGGCATTCACTGAGTTTCAATTTGGCGAAATTGTATTCCTGTTCCATTTGATGGAATGTGGTATTATGCATAGCAGATAGTGTGTCGACTTTTAAATTGAGTGGATATTTTGCAGGAAACTGTATTTTATCCTTTAAATGAGCTGGCCTTACTGGATAAAGAGTGGGAAATGAAGTGGTATACATTTTAGGTGTAACTGATACAAATGACCTAAAGCAGTGACAATAACTTGCCATGGAAAAAGACTTCATCTGTGGCCTATATCCTAATCAGAATTTCCAAATAATATTAGGGTTATCGACAACTTTGGCCAAAAAATAATGGTAAATAAAGAAGTGTGAGCATTTGAGCATGCATTTGATGCATACTTGACAGCTGCACAGTTTTGCAATACTTTTTTTACCCTGCATTTTTCCACATACATTTGACTGCACACTTTTTTTCATCTTGAAAGCAGCTGACAATCACATTCGCACATGCATTATTTCCCTCTTGTGAATGGTTTCAATTGCATTAATATTTGAATGCTGGCTGCAGAAAGGCCAAAATTGATGGCTACAGAAGGAACTACTGACATAGTGGTTATCAATTATGTCTACTGAAGTATATGGGTACATGTAAATGCTTATACCCTGAACTTTATGTTCAAATAAAGCTTGTGAATTGTGATTGCTGGAGGTAGCAGTAAACTGCAACACATTTATTCCTATGCTGCAGAATCAGGTCTGTAACCTCTTTTAACAGTGAATGGGGTAAGGTTATTCTCATTGCAGAAGTGCTTATTGCAGTGGTACCTGCTGTATGTGGCCACCCCTACATCCAAGAAAAAGTGGCCACATACAGCAGGTGACCTTTTACCACAGGTAAATTTTACAAATAAATTGACTCCTATGTCCGAGGCTAGTGACCACAAAAAGCAATGCGGCTGCTTACGGCAGTGGTTGGATACAGCAGGTACCACTGTATTGTTACTGTAAATATTTGGATGAATGGAAGTCTCAGCTGTTGGGGGTGAGGGTAGGAATCAACTGCACCCACAAGTTCCTGTGGTATGAGTGCAAGGAAAGAGTTAGTAACACCTTAAAAATTGCTGTTTAAAATGCAAGGTGCTTCTGTAACAAATTTATACAGAGTCGAAATTTGTGACTGTATTAATCACGTTACTTTGTTCAGCCTTTTGTGCTCATTTCAGACAAACTGCCGTATAAGATTAAATTTCCAAATAAAAACCCTTTGAGAGCCAGCAGCCTTGGTGGCTGTACACACCTCTGGATAAAACCACTCAGTATGAACCTGATTCCTCTAAATTATAGTATAATATATTATAGCCCTGACACCACTGCTATACATTGTATCTAGGGATCTATAATGGTGCCTGGTGTATGTGGTCACCCCTTTTGCCAAGAAAAAGTAGCCACATACTGTATGATACAGCAGGTGACCTGTCACCACAAGAAATTGACTCCTTTGTCTGAGGCTAGTGATCACAAAAAGCAATGGGGCTGCTCACGACAGTGGTTGCATACAGCAGGTACCACCGTATTACCATTAGATTAACATGGATCTTGTTATCAATGATAAAAAAATATTTTGTGTTTTCAATCAAATTTAAATGAACATAGAATTTAAACATGTACGTGGGAAAAGATTGAATTTAAAGTTTATGTTATTGATAATTTACTGAGAAAAATGAAACATACTAATTGCTAGTTTAGAAAGAAAGTATCACAGCAGTGGCTGCATACAGCAGGTACCACTGCATCTTCATAAGATTAACATGGATCTTGATGGAGGTTATGTATTTTCAATCAAAATGGACCGCGTTATAACAACACTCAGATATTTGACATATTCAATATAATGACGCAAAATTTATGGGAAAAAGTTAATTTTCTTTGCTATTTGATTCATTTATCTGACATGTTCAGTTATCTCACACTTTTTTAGGGAACAGATGGTGTCATTATAATGAGTTTTCACTGTAATTTACTGAGAAAAGTGAAACATACTTTAATGCTAGTTTACCTTTCAGAAAGAAATTATATATCCCAGTAATTCCAGAGTCATGTCAACAAGCGAAACATATTTTTTTTCCATCTGCATGTATACTTCTATTATGGTCTTTTGGGTGTGGAAAGAAAGTTATGATAGTTAAATGCATCTCAACATTGTCAGAGATTTTACAATTTACAATGTGGATTTCATATGTGTAAAAAATTAATTCTTTTTTTTTTCTTCTCCTTTTAGCATTTCAAAAACAGTTGAAGCTTTTCAAACTGATCTAAATGAATAAGATAAAATTGTTCCAATAATAGTCATATCAGAGCAGTTTTAATGGAAAAAAAGATTGAATAATGTTTTGTGGAATGTGTATTTAAGGCATTTATTTAGCAATCAGTGTCTTGTGTACATAAGACAATGTGTATATATTTTTGTCACATCGCTTGTGTGATAAACAGTGTTTTGCTCACATTGAAAGCTCAAAGGTGGTCCACCTTTTACCTTTTCCTTACCAACTTGCTACCTTCTAACCACCTTTCACCTTTCTCATTAAATTGTACAATGTATGTTAATTCAGAAATATTGATGAATTATCTGATACCAATTTGTCAACAAACAATAAATTGCTGTGCATGTATATATTCCAGTACATGTACACATGGTGTGTATATTTATGCAGGACCCTGGAATTTGCCACTGTGTTTTGCACAAACATAGTAAGCATGGTTTCTTGTATCCATGCACAGTGTACCCATTTGTGTGATATACACAATAGACATATATGTTAAGTGCTTTTACACCTTAATTATTAATTCATGTGGAAAACTTTTCTTTCTCATTAGCAGGACAGCAGGGCATCTTGCAGACAACTTCACGCATTTTCCTGGAAACTGTGCACTAAGCATTTTCAAAAAGGATTTGTATAGTAACCCTGGCACACTCGTCAGAATGAGCCTTTATGATTGTCATGGCAATAGCAAAACAGTTTGCTGTTAGGCTAGAATTATTAAATGTCTACCATAATGAGGAGGCTCGACTAAAACCCAATTGACCAGCTGTGCATTTATTCATCAGACTGACCTAATCAATGACCATGTATTTGTAACAATGTCGACAGCTTGGTCTGTGGGTTTAGAACTGGGGGCCATTGGACATGACTTGATAAGTATAAATCAAGCCACCAGCCTGATGCAGTTGATTGATCTGAGGAAGAGACTTTTTAATTAATTGACTCTATATTTATAATGTATAGTGTGGACCGGGTCTGTCTGTATATTGTAGTCTTACATCCCTCCCCTTCCCCTCCTCCCAACACACCCTCGTATTAGGCACTATGCCAACCTGTGAATTTGGAAGCATGCCAAAACACTTTCAGTCAGTGACATTCATGCAGCATGCAGGTGGTACCACTAGATGTTTATTGGGCATAAGTACACGGCAGCATCAGACAATTAGAGCCACAATAACCATCAATGATACCAACAGGTATGTGTATGATATTGCATTTATTGCATGATGCTCATGTTTTTGCATCACCGTGTGGACAGTGCTATTTAGATGGGTCAGTTGAGTCATCAAACATCAAGGATTGGGAGCAGTAGAGCCGATGTAGGTCCAGCCATTAATGCTGTGGTAAATTCCAGAAATCAACTTTGCCAGTAATAACCACTGTTTTTGATATTGACAAAATCCTGTGTGTAAGTACCATCCTAATTCTGAGGTGCAAGCTGAATAACAATTGATTGTTGCCATACACCAGTAAGGCTAGCCTGAAACAGGTATTTATTGCACATTTTATCATATCAAAATGTTATAGAATGTGCATGTATAGGGAGGTTAGGAGTTATTTTGTTTTGAACAGAGAACATAATGATGGGGGCTGTACTGGAATTATATAATTGGGAAGACATTATTTATGCAGATTTATTCTTGTTACTTCACACATTTGGTTTCCATGCAATAGCTCTTGAACAAAATATAATTAATAAATTGATGAAATTTGGTGGGATTACACATCGTGGTAAACCCTAAGCTGGGATTGTATTTGGGTGACATTGACCTAAATCTCAAGGTCAAATGGCCATTTCATATGAATTTTCTCTTTTCAGTGCCACAAGTCTTCGAGAATTTGAGAATTTCTATCTTCTTTTCAAAAACCTGTGCATGGAATGTTTGGATTTTGCTCATGTATGTTTCCCATGTTATTCCCCCACCAAATGTACAAAGGAGATGATGATGCAAAAATTTTCTTTTTTTATGAATTTTTTAATTTAATTTTTTGAAAATGAAAATGAAAATTTCTGCATCAAAACACTTCATAATAACCAATTGCTTAGATACTGCATACAAAGTCATCTGGGATCATGCTGTTCACATTTTGACTGCCAGATGGCACTGATGTGTTTTTCCTTATTTTTGTGTGTTAAGGCTATTTGTGATTTGTCCAGAACAGCCGAACAAAATTACATGAATTTTTTTATCAGGATATAAATCAATCAAAGGTGAGGAAAGTTTGCAAAAGTGATGAGGATAGGTTAACTTTTGACAAAGCTATGAGATATCAAACTATGGGACTAAGTGCTGCTATTTTTCGTGCTTGTAGCAATGCAGTGCATATATTGCCATATCATCAAACAGGATTTATGAAAATGCCTTGATTTTACACACAGATGTTCCCCAGGTGGTCCTCTGTCAGCGTTATGAAAGATATGAGGATGTAATAATTTTCCTATCATTATTGTTCCCGCCACCGAAGGTGGCATAGGGGGACATAGAGTTAGTGAGGATAGGGGGCCTGCAGTCCGTCCGTCCGTCCGTTCAGGAGCATATCTTTAGAACCCTAAGATATAGGATAATGAAGTTTATACCAGAGATGCATCATACCATGGGCATGTGCACTGTGTATTGTTTTTGACCTTGACATATTTTCAAGGTCACAGAGCCCAAGAACATATCCATTTTAGTGTAGAGCCTAAGAAGATATCCATTTACGTGTGTCTGGCAGCATATCTCTAGAACCCTTAGAGATGGAATAATGTAATTTATACCAGAGATGCATCATACCAAGGACATGTGTGCCATTTATTGTTTTTCACCTTGACCTATTTTCAAGGTCACAGGGCCCAAGAACATATCAGTTTTTCGTGCATCCAGACATGCTTTTTGATGGTACAGCTTACTTCTGTATTCTCATGCTTTGAATGCTTGTTTGTAGTGGCACCTACCCTATGTATAGTGGCACCTATCCCTGTGTGTATAATGGCACCGTTTAAAGCATGTACAACTTTTAGCAACTTATGTTCTATATCATTTTCTCCATGTTCTTTGTACATACCATACCATATATTAAGGAACAAACTTGGTATATGATGTCATACATATAATTTTATGCCTAGGTGGTGCATCCTTTCAACAAGTGCAACCACTTTTGCAACTGTTTGCCCCACTTGATGTTATATTGTATAGGCCCTATGTGTGGCATTAAAAAATACTGTGGCGGGGGACGTAGATCCTTTGGATCACTGTGCACTTGTTATTATTTATTTTGTAACATAACAATCAAAACGTCTTCAAAGGAACTACATGACCTCTTGTTTGATTTGCATACGGAGTCACTAATGTTACATTGTGCTCATTTTTGGCCATCAGGTGGTGCTTTGTTTTTTTCCTCTTTTTTGATGAATTTTTTGTCAGTGTTAAGGCTTTTTTGACTTCTCTGGAATGATGGAACAGAAGTCCTTGAAATTTTTTTTCATATTATAAGCTGACTGAAGATGATGAGTGTTTGTGAAAGTGACAGGGTTATGCTAAGTTTTGACAAAATTATGGGATGTTAAGCTTTGAGACCAAGTTTTAGTAAGTTCTAGTACTGTATTGGGATATATCAGCAGAACAGTGTATGTATTCAGGAACCACTGGTACCATTAGCAAATTAGCGGAATGCTGCAATTTCTTCAATTTGGCCAAAGAAATATGCAAAAGGAAAAATTGTTTTAAGATGAATTGATAAAGGACCGGGGTATAACTGTTCATGAATGTTGCTTTTAATAATTTTGACTCAAGAATTTCAAATTCCAAATCTGCCTCTGTGTATTGCAATGATTTCAAAACTGTTATATGGAATACTTTTCTTTTACTCATTGATGTTCTTGAGGTGGACCTTTGCCAAAACTGTGAAGGAGATGATGCAATAATTTTAAATTCTGCGACAGGAGGTGTATATTTAGCATTAAGGTACAGTTCAAGCTTTTTGATGACTCAGCAAATATGACTTATTGGCTTACATCTCTGTAATGGTGGATCCCAGGCCCATAGTTATTATTAAACATAAGTTGGAAGGTACCCATGGACTTTCTTTGGCATCGTTAATTTTTGACTTGGAATGACCATGCAAGGTCAAACTGATACATTGGTTATTTCTTGATAATATTAAACTTTTGGTCACTTATTGGTAAGCACCAAAACTTGACATGTATGGAACAGTTACATGTAAGTCTGCACTTGCAGATGCAGCATATTCCAGTCAGCAGGGTACAGGATCATTGTGATCATCTGCTTTATAGTTTCATCCATTAGGCCACAGGTCCTGGTTTATCATAAGTGGTTCCCCCCCCCCCCCCCCCAAAAAAAAAGATGGGGGAGGGAGTTTTTTTCCTTTTTTTTTTTTTGGAACCATTCCTTCCCTCCAAATGATTTACTGTGTTAAAGCTTTCCACAAGCCCCCATACAAATTATGTATTGATGCAGAACGTCACAAGAATGTTGTAATATAGTTTTCTTGATCGACGCTAGTGGCACTGACTGATCAAGACATTAACTGATGCTTTGTCAGCATTTTTTTTTGTAGCAAATATTTGCAGATATATAACTGTTTTTAAATTTGGTGCAACACAAAAAAAAAAAAAAAAAAAACAAACATGCCAGCAATGATGATAAACTGGGATATTTTGTTACATTTGTGGCCTTACTGAAAACTTATATATACATGTACATAGACTGTAATATATAATGAATTATGACTAATTCCCCTCCTTACTTGATTCAATATCACTTTTGATTTATGTAAACAGAAGATTTGACTCAAATGCGTGCATTAACAGCCTGCCTGCTTTTCATGATAAACACTAGTGCCTGCTATTTACAACCGCTGCTGCTGCCAGCAAGCAGCAGTCTCATATTACAGGTGGTCTGAAATACAGGTAAATTTCCGAGAAAAGTACTCTTGTGTCATGACAGGGCACTCTTTAAAAGATATCTGACCTTTCTTGAGTTTTGTTTAAATATAGAACACATGCCACTGTGCAGCTGACTACTGCATCTGTTTGATATATTATTAAGTCTTTGTTATCTCAAGTAAGTTGGGAAAAACATTATATACAAACCACACCCCACATTTCCATATGTTGATTCTGAGAATGAATCACTCATATTCTGACACAAACCATGATTTATTAGAGAATGTAGTGTACAAAATAGTATGAATAGATTTCTAAAACTATGAATGGAGTAATGTTTTGGGGAAAAAAAGCATATAATATTTTAAAATCAGCAACAGATGTGCAGATTACCATTGGATTTTTATGTGACATTAAACACTTTGTATCAATGTGTCTCTCTGCATTGATCGTATGTTTTATGTCTTCATATATATACATTTCATGAATGATTCATCGGTTTCTATCTAAGGGGAAGTCCCTCTCTTATATTGCATGCAGACAGCATTAGCTCATAATAATGTTCCCAGGCAACACCAAAACAAACAGATACACACTTTGTTTCCATGTATATTTTGGGCACAATTAAGTAAATGTAAATCAACCGGGGCGTCATTTGCATGTGTTTGGTGTACACAACAGTTTCATGTTATCCTTGCATACATATCTACACAATATATTTTAAAACAAAATATTTTCCCCATCATACCTATTGAAAATTGGAGGTCATATTCAATTGTGTGGAATACATAGTGGTACATGTATGCCTTGACCAGCAATAAATTGTATATATATGAATCAGCAAAAATCGTGATTTTATTGTTTTTTGATTCCGAAATCATTCATGTTGAGATTGCTTTTTGTTTCACTGTACTGATACATATACCTATATGCTGTCATCTGTGACTGTTACACGAACCTACATGTAATTTCCAATGCTCCCCCTACACCCAAAAAAATCTGTGTATTGATCAAATGTACTTGAAAAAAACCCAGCTCGTGCTGTATGATGCGTGAAAAATGATTTTTGACACGATGACAGATATACTTTTACTGCCTGTGCATGTATCTACATGTCAGGGAAGCCAGAATTGTGGTTAGTTGGGGGGTTTTATTTAACACAAGTCGTCTTACAATGTGTGTGTGTGTTTTCTGATATTTTCATTTCTATTTGACAAACATGAATGTTGCAATATTTTTTACATTTAATGTGTCGAAACTAAGAAAGAATAACAGAGTCAACTTCTGTGCAAATGTTATTTGTAATGAAGGAGTTACAGTGAAAGGATAAATCTGCATCATAACACCTTTATCAGATCCTGTTGTGCAGTGAATCACCCAAAAGCTCTGCAGTTGGTATATACTCTGTGTTTGTCATGACAGGAAGACAGCGAAGAAATAAGCCAGGTTACCAAATCAGGTTAATCATCGATTTGCCTTGGACCCGAATTCAATGGGCCCAAATCATCCATGCATCTAATGTCATCTCAGCCAATGTCTTTGTTTACTTTAAGGCCAAGCAAATTACATAGAGAGTTTCTCAGGTATATTTTGAACATGTACTGGTCATGGTGGTCCTTTTCTTATTTTTATGATTTTTTTTTTTATGTCTTTGTTTCATATTATACTTATTAATGGGGGATGAGTTGTGCTGTCCATGTTGTCAAATAATGAGTGAAGAAAGCACACTTGTTGATACATTTATGTTGGAACTCCAATGACAACCTTGTAATATGCATGTATGTTTTTGAAGCTTGAGTAGTTCGGTCTTAATATTGATAGTTTTGGCCTTATCTTATTGGATAGCGTTGAATCATTAATCATACTTAGAATCTTGAAATATTGTGGACTATTTGAGTAAAAGTGAAAGGATATTAGCTCTGGTTCTTATTCCTGCTGAACAATGTAATAAATGCACTTCAATTTTGGAGTTCTTGGAGCTATTAATGGGGCAAAAAGATATTTTTCTGCATCAAGATAGACATTTTGCATGTCAACAGGGTTTCCTCCAGATTTTTTTTTTTTTTTTTTTTTTTGTGGTACAGAAACGTGCCAAACTCACGTCACATGTTGAAGCCATATCACTGGGCAGGGGGTCTGAGCCAGAGGGCCCTCCCCCAGAAAATCATTTAAATTTCCATGCTCTAGGATCAATTCTACAGCACTTCTGGATGCTAAGGGATCAAGAAAGCTTTGAAAGTCGTAATTTTTAGCCCCAGAAAGCTCCAGCTTGCGTCATTTTGCATGTTACTTTCAAGTATTTTAGGGTACGGAGTCTTACTCTCAACAAACTTTAAGGTGCAGAATTTTACCCTCTGGCAGAAATCTTGGTCAGACTTACACATGCATGTCTTCATTTTGTCTTGGTGATTAACATATGAAGTTCACCCTACTTGTTCAAAATCACTCTTTCTGGACACACCTAATATATAGACCACCTGCAGACCTAATAGCTTTTTAAGAGGACCCTTTTATGTTCCAAGAGCTGTTTGTTATCAAATTTACCTATCATGTGAGACACCTGTGATATGTGACCACTTTTGGTCATCTCAGTTGAAATATTGTATCTAATAATATTTAATAATTCAGTCAGTTCTTCGAGAATACCTACATGAAGCCAGTCATGTTAGTTCTGAACACAGAGCTGCTAATCTTCCTTGATGCCTTTTATGCAAAAAATTAAAAAATATTTTTATTTTTCTCAGTGGCATTCAGTGTGGTATGCCTCTGTTCTCCCAGGCATAAGAAAGCCGATATTTTAAAGAAAACAAATTTAATTTTAGTGTATTCATGTTGTTAATAAGTCACTGAATTTTTCCACCCATGTATGGATAAGGATGGTGGTAAACACTGCAGTATTACCCCCAGAATGCTTCTTGATGTAATAATTGCATTCCCCCCAATTCTGCATGCAAGTCCAAAATCCCCCATTTTAAGCATGGCTGCCATGCTATCCATTCCCAAAGAGATGATAGATCTGTATTTTCCTGGCAAAAAATTGCAGAATATGCACCACTGTATTTCGTGTCATATAAACAAATCATCAATGTATTGACAAACATAAAGTACCAAATGGTGTATCGTCGCCGTGTAGTCAGACCTAGATTTGCATAACATCGATATTAACAGGTGTGGACAGACTTCAGGTTTTGTCAGCTAAAAGATGCAAGAACCAGGAAGCTGGATCGACACAGTGATCACTTTCGGCGTGGTGATGATACGCATCTCGTTGTAATTGTGTCGTATATCATGGAATGTGTCACAAATAGTATTTCCAACGGGGATCAATATGAGGCAACGAATGACAAAGAAAGTCTTGCCGCTTTCAGAAAAGTTAGCAGAGGATAGATTTATGCCAGTATCAAATACATATTATGCTAATCGTCAATTGGTGCAAGTAACAGATATGAAGCTAATCAATTGTGGAAAAAGTAACTTGTGTTCCTTGCCCAGACTAGAAATAGCAAAGTTACAAATCACTCTGAGTTGGTGCTGTACAGATACATTGAGGGGAGAGTACCACCTTCAGGAAGTTAGCCAAATAGGTGTTATTGTCAGGTCTGTGTGTCCGTGTGCATTGTAAATGCAACAAGTTCACACCAAACCATGATGAAATGGTAAGACCTTTACGGCTGAAGCTAGGTTCTCACAAGCAGGTCCGTGGATGGGTTCGCTTCCTTGTGACCTTAGCCATTTAAAGTAACAAACATGGACCACAAGTGAGTGTCAATATCTTCTCTTGCAGTGCCATTTTTTGCATCGAGTCAACAGCTTTCCTAGACGCACTTTGGGTTCAATGCTCCCAAAGCACATCGAGTAAAACTTGACCTGGATTATTATATTCTTTTTAACCGCAGGCATACTGGTACCAGTATGAAAGGTCATGTGACAAGGAACATGACTCGAGCACCCTTATTCAAATTCAGAGCCGTTTGAATTGAGTCAAAGTTCGCACAGAAGGAGTTCAGTGTTGACAGCTGGAATATTTACGAGGACCGTGGATGAGTTGGATGAGCTTGAGCCCTAAATGTAAACATTTCGCTTGTGCATGTATGTACTTAACACCTGATGAGACTGGCTGAGAAAGTTATTCTGACTGTTATATTACAGATTTTCCATTTCAAATAAGAATCGCATTGACTGTACTCTTTATTCTGTGTTTGTAGGGAATGATGGAAACTTACTGGATTTATCGGGACAAGGATTAAAACGAATAGACCCCATTCCCAATGCTTGGCCAACAACGCTTATACTAGACAAGAATGCAATCTCAAAAGTTGAAAATCTTGAAACTTTCAAGGATCTGCAAAGGGTAAGTTAAAAAAAAAGAGCCAAAAGAGTGGATCTAACATTATATAGTAATAATATTTTGTCTGTCACTTTCTATCTGCACAAAATTTTACAAGTAAAATTGTGTACTAGGGAAATATATAGATATACTGAATTATGTGTTGAGATTATGTAATCTTACAGTTATAGACCTACATGTAGCCTCCCAAAACACTGTGGTCTTGGAACACAAGAATGAGAATTATGGATTTTACCAAGTTAAACTAAAATGTTTTTCACAATTTGCGTGCAAGTAAAACCCAGTGTGAATGTGTCACATTTGTTTCTCGCACTTCACACAAATAATTCAGCTGAGTTGAATGGTTTAAACTCTCTGCAAGTTGGCATGATAAAGCTCTCGATGACTCATTTTTGCATTGTGGCTGTTTTTGGAGAAGGTCACAGGACCTCTTGCTTTTACTGCATGAAAATTCGTGAGGATAGCTGATATATTTTGACAAGCAAGCCCAAGTGTCTGACGGGTCTTTCAGCAATGCAGCATTGTCTGTTGACCATTACCTGGTCCTCTGTGTGTGTGTGGGGGGGGGGGGGGATGTGCTGCTTCAGGTAAAAATTAAAGTTGACTGGCCTTGATGTCCAGTAGTTGAAAGAGAAGTTTCAGGAAAGACTGTAGTTGTCAAGTTGTTCTTCAGCTGCTTTAGTCTTGTTTTGCCTGGAAAAACCATGCTCCAGCTGTTGTTGAAGCAGCTGGAGCAAGACTGACCAGCAATGGACCAACTATGTACTTTTATCTCTTTCCCCCTTAAACTGGCCAAAATTGGCAGGTGGTCAAATGTCGTCTGCTTCAGTGTTTTCAACTAATTTCACAGTGATGAAAAACAATTTGACTGAGAATGGTAGATGAGACCTATGAAGATCACATGCCGTAAGTCAACAGATTTCCATGGCATGGGTTGGGCACTTAGTGCCCAGCCCATGCCAAGGAAAGCTGTTGACTCAGTCGTAATTTAAGAGGAGGGAGGGGGCAGGGTTAAACTCAGCATGTCAGTACTTCAACATGTTGGATGAATTTTCTTTTATTATTTTTTTGGGGGGGGGGGGGCGAGCAGTGTTTCCATTGGGATTTTTTTAGGGGGTCGCAGGAGGGGAAATCAGTGGAAAAGACTAAATTTTCACCAATTTTACATGAAAATAAACAAGACTTGTGACCCTTGAGAATTTTCTCGGAGGATATTTCAGGTTTTGAAAGGTTAATACCCCCATTTGGGGGTTAATAGAAACAGGGGGGGGGGGTTAATTGAAATTTAACTGGAATTGCTTTTAAATATTTTCTAAAATTTTATCTGACATCAAAACATCCACACAATGTTAGTACATGGGCTGGCAGAAGATTCCGCAAAGTTGTCTTATAAATTCCTATATGATTTTTGGCTCAGTGTTTCCATTGGGATTTTTTTTAGGGGGTCACAGGAGGGGAAATCAGTGGAAAAGACTAAATTTTCACCAGAATATTCCGCAAAGTTGTCTTATAATTTCCTATATGATTTTTGGCTCACTTGAACAGGATTCAAAATAAGGCCATTTTAATTGCCTTATACCAGGGAAATATATGATGTACAAGTCACCTGACCAGAGCCCTTGTCCAAAGTTTACATGTGTTTCAATAAGAAGAAGACTCCTTTTATCGAAATTTTTTTGTTTGCAGACAGGATCAATTTTTGCTCCTGATTGCTAATGCTGGCAAATGTTAAATAAAAAAGGAAATAGACTTTACTTTAAAATCATCCGTCCAAACTGTGCTTTGTCACTTCAATTAACAGGAATAGTGCTCCCCAAAGTACACTGTAAGTTTGAAAGGCACTCACTAAAATTATTATAACAGGTGTTGATAGGCCGGCACAATTAAGGTCCTGTGCTGAAATATGATATAACTTTTGTGACTGATGTCATTATGTGATATTCGTGATCTAAGCAGAAACATCATCGATAATAGGGAACTATTTTGAGATTTCCTTTATATGAAACTTTTGGGTGGGACAAATTTGAAAATAATTACCTGATTATCGTGGTGAGGTAATATTTATTTTTAGTTATTGTAGTCTGAAGTGCTCATGTTTGTGTATACAGGACACATGAAGGCTTTGTGTTTATTGGTTCAGCACACTTCAAAGAAAAAAAAACAGTTGTGTCCTGATACTCTGCTCAGAGGAAGTCATTTATCGTCAAAAATAGTCTTGAAAGACAATTTTTGCTGGTTCAGATGTTTTCATCATAAATTACCTGTATTGAAAGATGACCTGTCATATATGTCATTCATGCTGAATACCTACATCATTGAAACATACATTTACTAAATGCATACAGCTACACCTAAAATTGTACATGTACTTTCATACCATCCCATTAGAATTGTCTGCTCATGCCAATTTATTCAAAATTTTGCAGACCACCGCATTAAAACTGTCTTTTTAGTCTGCTGACCTTAGATCACAGAGCTTACCTGACCTAAGGTCACAGAGCTTACAAGATCTGTTACATCTGTCTTTCCATCTGTCTGTGCATAAACTTTTATATGAACACAGTACAGTCTACAGTACTGTTTTAAGTTTGCTCTTTTTGATTTTCAGGAGTTATGTAGGGTATAAAAATCAAGGTCAAGTTTGATATTAGTGGTGCCACCTTTATTATGTAGTATAGGGACCTAAATGTGAATATTTTGAGAATGTTTTTTTTCAAAGAGTCGTCCATACATGATCACAAAACTTCATAGGAATGTTGATTGGGAAAAAAATGGAAAACTAGGTGCTGCCACCTATGCTTTTACGGAAGACGGGGACTGAAATGTATTTGAAGACACTTTAAATTCAATATTTTGAGAAAGAATAAGGCTGATGATACCAAATATGCCAGAAACTTGCATCATATGTAGAGTTTGGTAGTGTATAATGTGGGTGATCTGGACCCACTTTCTTAACTCTTTACCCCTTAAACCGCCCCAAACCGGCTGGTGGTCAAATGTCATCTGCTGTAGCGTTTTCATCTGATTTCAACAGCAATGAAAAACAATTTGGCTGAGAATTAAAGATGAGACCTGTCAAGATAACATGACCCAGGTCAACAGCTTTCCTTGGCATGGGTTGGGCACTTAATGCCCAACCCATGCCGAGGAAAGCTGTTGACTCAGTCTTAATTCAAGGGGGAAAGGGTCAAGGTCACAGAGGGAATGCCTTTCAGAAAATACTTTTTTGTTGTTATGGCTGTTACATCTTCAGTTGTGTACATATATCCATACACCATTACGGGAACATTATACAGATAAAAGTCTATGATGTGTGAAGTCATGGTGGCGCCACTGGAAGTACTGATTGAAAGTAGCCTCGCATACACATATCAAAAACACATTTTGTTCACTATTGTGATTACAAATTGAGATACAACTACAATATTTTCACCAAGTATGTGTTAGGCCAATGGTGAAACTTTTTAAAGATTTTGGGGGACATTAAACTATTTTTCAAGGTTAAGCACTTTAGTGAAGGGCACAGATTGAACACGTTAAGGAAGAATATAGCCAATGAATGATACTAAATGTGCCACAAATGTGCATCACACATGGAGACTTTGTATTGCACCATGTGGATGACCTTGAACTACTTTCTCAAGGTCACAGTCTGAAAGCATTTCAGATTTTTTTTTTTTTTTTTTTTATGGTGGTCATCCTATTACATATCTAGCAGAGCATTGGGCCCACGGGCCTTTTGTTGGGCTCATCTTTCCTGCCACACAGATGTACGTGTAAGCATTTTCTGAATGACATGTAATTTTCCCCTCACAGCTGTCCGTGGCTGACAACAGACTGGTTCGGATGAATGGGGTTGCTAAGCTCACAAGCCTTACTGTGCTCAACCTACCTAACAACAGTATTATGACCATAGAAGGTAAGCCCTAAAGCTGTGTTAATTAGATGGCCTCGGACTTTCAAAACCACTGGAACGGCCACTCACATTATGCGCAACTAATGTAATGACACGTCTGGGCTCTCGGGGGTTGTTTATATAGTGTACGGAAAGATGGTATAGATGTTACTCATTTTGATAGGTGCCTGGATTTATGTTATTCACCGCTTGATTGTGTGCATTGCATGGAATTACAGACTTCGTCAGTTTGAGAACGTACATGCTTGTCTGCATGATGGTCCTTATCCAGTGGGCATGGCGAGGCTGGCCCAATACATGAACTGGCTTGACCTTAACTGTAAACAGAAAAAAGACATCATTTGCAGTATCTCTTGCTTCTTACCCCTGTGCGTTGAACCATACAATACCAAACAAAATTATCAGTTGAAGGACAAATCAATTTATACTATTGCATATAAAATAATATAAAATTATGATAAGAGCTTGGCTGGCAGGAGTTGCTGCTAATTCGATTTCACGGGTACTCGGACGATGAAAAAAAAAAATCAGCCTTCTGTGACATTCCATTTAATTTTTCAAATTAACAATGTTAAGTTAGATATGTTTACAGTAAATCTACTCATGAAGGAATCCTTGGCATTTGCAAGTAAATAGTAATGTACATACAGTGTATGTAGAATGAAACCTCTTATAATGAGACCCTCTGTATGTAGAATGAAAACTCTTATAATGAGACCCTCTGTATGTAGAATGAAAACTCTTATAATGAGACCCTCTGCTGCCAGAAAAATGTGTTGGATATCTAAGTATGCCATTTAAATGAGTCAACTAGCAAAGACTACGGATCTGACAAAAAGGTTTATTATGATACCTTTTGAATACAGTGAAACCTGTTTTGAGAGACCACCCTTAGGGCAGGCCAAAAAGTGGTCACATAAGGCAGGTGGTCTCTCAATGGAGGTGCAATAACATGTAAAAAAATAGCAAAAGGGACTTCCAAAATATGGTCTTGAAAGGCAGGTGGTTTTTCATTACAGTGGTCTCTCAAAACAGGTTCCCCTGTATGGTTTAACTCACACCCCCCCCCCCCAAAATAACAAAAAAAAACCCAACAAGTACATGTACCTTCAACACAAAGCTAAGGAGGGTACCCTCCTTGACAAAGCATTAACTGAAGGATCCGCCATTTGCTTAAATTAAGTGATGGTGACATCAAAATCATCATCCCGCCAGGTACAATAAGCATGTTGCCAAATTTGAGCAAAATACATGGAGACATTCTGTAGATATTGTGGTAATGAGAAAGTGCACATCTGCCCGGTTGGACATCTGGATGGACGTCTAGATGGATGGATGGACAACCCGAAAACATAAAGGGTCCCCCCATGGTGTGTATCCTTAAAAAGAAAAAAAAAAAGTTCGGGAATGATCCAGACATAGTTAGCTGAACATTGATTTTGTATGCTTGTTCACAAAATGTGAGAGGGTAGCCATAGCTACAGCAGCACAGGAGTCCGTGACAGTAGGGTGACTGTTTGGTGTGTTAGAACAATAAAAACACAGCAGACAAATCTTGGGACATTTCATCAAATCAATTCAAGTGTTTGCTCTTGGGTTTTGCCAATACAAGTCGTGATAAAATTCAGAGAAATTGTGACACCCTGGAATAGTGAAAGACAAGGAGACCAAAAATGTTCAGGCGTGATTTCAATCTGTTTATGTGCAAAGTGTGACTTATAATAAAAGACAAATGTAAGATTAACTCCAAAAGGGCCTACAACTGTCGCTGGAGAAGCTAAGTCAATATAAATAGGTCGAGAGAGTACAAAGATTTGTGTTTCTTGGTATTTACAGGATCTTTGGCGAGGCCAAAGGAGAAGAAGCCAAGGTTATGATCTTTAAGGAAGAGAAAAGAAATGTCGAATGCCTGTTTCTTTTTTCTGTCACAGTTTATTTTTGAAGTTTGGGAGACAGAGATATATTATGCCCTGTGATGATTGCATAAAGTCAATATAAACAGGTCAGGAGAGTACATAGATATGTATTTCTTGGTATTTACAGGGTTTTTGTGCACCCAGTGGAGAAGCCGCCAAGGCTATGATCTATTAGGAAGAGAAAAGAAGTGTAGAATGCGTGTTTCTTATTTCTATTACAGTTTATTTTTGAAGTTTGGAAGATAAAGATATATTATGTCCTGTGATGATTGCAGAAAGGCATAGAGTACCTGTGCAACATTGTAACAGAAGACACAGAGATCTGTGTTTCAGACTCCTTAAATGTTTTCTACAGTGTATGTATATGTGTAGGAACTATACAAAGTGTCCCTTTTTGGAAGTAGATATTTGGATTTATCTGTAACAGCCAACACATCATCAATGGATTGTTTTGCCAGACAGTTACAAGTTTTTTAATAGTTTCTAGCTCTGCTGACTGTCAGTAAGTGGAGCTTATGTAATCCATTTGCATCCAACGTCTGTCTGTTGGACTTTTTACATTTTTTACTTCTTCTCAAAAACTTTTGCATTGAATGTTTTGACTTTGCACATGGACATTCCCCGGGTGGTCCTCTATATATACTCTCTTTATTAAAAAGATGATGATGTATTATTTTCTTTTTTTTTTTATTGATTTTTTTATTTATTTAAAAAAGAAAAAGAAAGAAAATTTCTTCTTCTCAAGAACTACCTGGCCAGTTGTTTTGATATTGCATACAGGGTCACCTAAGGTCATTTTGTTAAGTAACATTTTTCCCCAGGTGGTGCTGTAAATATTTCTCTGTTTTTTTTTTTTTATGAATTCTTGTGTGTTTATGCTATTTTGTGACGTTTTGTCAAGCACTACTGAACAGCATTGCATGAAATATTATCAGGATATAAATTGACCTAAGGTAAAGAGTGGCTACAAAAAATATGAGAATATGGTAATTTTTGATGAAGCCATGGGATATTGAACGATGGGACCATGTGTCATTAAGTGTTGCTGTTATACATGCATGTAGTAATACAGTGCATCTATTGCAATATTGTCAAATAAGTTGCATGGAATGATTGGATTTTATACACAGGTGTTGCCTAGGTTCTCCTCTGCCAGTTTTGTGAAGGAAATAATGATGCAATAAGTTTCTGTTTTTCATAAATTTTATTTTTATTTATCATCATTATTTTTTTTTCAAATAAAAAACATCAAATTTTTCCTTCTTATGAACTACTTGACCAATTACTTTAACATTACATACGAGGTTAATTGGGGTCACGTTATTAATATTTTGGCCACGACGTAGCTCTGGAATTTCTTCCTATTTTGGCAGTGAAGTTTTGTGTGCTAAGGCTATTTTCGACTTCTCTGGAATGGTGGAACAAAATAGACCCCTTTAGGAGACCAGAGGGCAGCACTTGAGGGTGATCTTTTGCATAATTTTACTAATTTGCATACCAACAAATCCCATTGAAGCTTTTGTTAAGCAAATATCCAAATTTATGGAAATGAACACCGCCAAGTGCTGCCATCTGAGGTCCTAAATTCCACTATTGCAGTGGTGTCATAAATAATACATATAGGCTAAAACAAACTGGATTTATGATCCAGACATGGTAAAAGGCAGTAATACGGTGCATGTATTGCAATGTTGTTAAAAGTGTTGGATGGAATACTTTGCTTTTTACACATAGATGTTACTTCACCAAAGTTGTGAAGGAGATGATGATGATAAAGAAAATTCAAGTAATTATACATTCTCTGACAGGGGATGCCGAAAAGGTGTCACTTTTATTGTATTTGTGTCTTTTTGCCCAGAACCACTTCCTAGTAGTCAATATCCTATTCCGCAGTTCGAACTCTTTACTCTCCATAAGCTAACCTGTCCCTGTCTAACCTGTATATATATGGAATTACTATTGTCTATATTGCACACGTTCCTCTGTAAAATTTTGACATAGGCTGTATCAGCCCAAATAAATTAAAGGGTCTTCAGCGGGTAACTACTCAGGATGTTTCGGAGCCTTTTACCCGTACACGTCTCTCTGAGTAGCGGCTCCTTGCCTAAGCTAAATATTCAGCAAAGACAACCCACATAATAATGAATAAATATGAACGTGGCAATTGATGAATTAGCTAAATATGTGAAGTTTTGCTTGTAAATGCAGAGCTTCATATCAAAGAAGAATACCTGTCTAACAAACCATAATTACCAAATTTTCATAGTACAGGTTCAGATAAGAACAATTTGACTTACCCCTGAACCAAAATGTACCCTTTCTAGCTGGACAGCTTTTCCTAGTTAAACCATCTGCCAATGTTTAACTGAAGTGGAAACAAGCTGGGGCATTATATTCAGTCCCAGTGATTGTAAAATAAACAGTTGCAGCTAGACCACCTGTACAAACCAAGGAAAATCCTAACAAGGACTGCAACAATGTACATCCTGTACCAGAGATGTAAAACAAACTCCATGATGACACCTACTCCTCAAACAATTAAGCTCTATTTAACTGCCAACCCTGAGTCAATGTGTCAACTTAATGTGTCAGGTTTGTGACACTTGAGAAAATACTGTCAATTTTGAGTAATTTTTTAATGGTGAGTAAATGTGCATTTAGGCATGTCAGAAAAGAATGGAAGTCATTAGCATTTATGCCAAAAACATGCTATCAAAACAATTTTTCTTAACAGGATTTTAAGTACAATTAGGCAAACATGCAACTGTCGTAGGCCGCTTCTTGCTACCTGTAGCCCCTGGGGGTTTACCTAACAGAAAACATGTAAGCCTAAAATGTCTGATAGTGAATATTAAAACAGAAAGATGCCAAAAGATAAAGTTAAGTAGCAAAACAGACAAGTCTAAAAACTGTAGATTATTGCAGCCAGACTTTCTAATAATCTTTGGATGTTAACAGTAGAATTATAGGGCAAGTCAGAAAAGAATGGAAGTCTTTTGTATTTATGTCAAAAGAATGCAATGAAAATATTAACCAGATATCAAGTACAATTAGGCAAGCTTGTAACTGTCGTAGGCCGCTTCTTGCTACCTGTAGAATTCAGGCCTTTTGATGACTCAGTGAATCTGGCATATATTGGCTTATATGATGGTAATGGTGGATTGTATGCCCGTCATGGTCACTATTAAACATTTAAAGGAAAGGTGTTGTTTATTTTGACCTTGAGTGAACTTACAAGGTCAAAGTGAAACATTTGCTCGTATCTTGGTTGTGGTGGATCCTGTGCCCATTATTACTATTAGACGTAAGTAGGAGAGTACTTATGGGGTTTCGTTTGGCATGGTAAATTTTTGATTTTGAACAACCTGCAAAGGTCAAACTTACATGCTGGCTTATTTCTTGGGAATATCAAACTTTTGGTGACTTATTGGTAATTATAATATGGTACACAGTATGAAAACGAGGCTGTGGTGATATAACGCTTTGTTTGCAGTGATGTAACATCTGATATGTCACAATGACTCTTCCATTTGTTGTACTTACCCCTACTGAATTACTACCGCATGTGTTCCCTGGGTTTCTCTTTGACCATCATTAATAAAGTATCTAAAACTCTATGGTTTTTTAGTTCATTTAATAAAACAATTATAGCAAATATTCACAAAGTATCAATCACGAAAATGCCATGTTAACTTTTTGGTTCCGCGTTCCTATGGTAGTGACCATGTTTGATAATAGATGGCGCGGTAATTCAAGTACATAATGTACTCCCTGTCCGCACTTGACGCCAGTGCTGCAACAACCAAATGTAGCAAAGTTACAAACCTTATCATGCCATTACTCCACAATTATTATCTCATTGATCCTCAAACGTGATGACAAGTCAATGCAAGTGTATTCATAGACACCCTTGGTAAAGAATCCTCCAGGTGACTGCAACCACTGAACCGGTGTCAAGACACTGTGGCAGTGAGTAGTAGTCTGCCCACCCATGCCATGGGATCCAAACTCTCAGGCTCCACACCCAAAATGAACTTGCTGGTACTGTCATACCCAAAATGAACTTGCTAAAAACTGTCATAATTGTTGTGTGGGCCTTGCACCTAAGAAACGTTTATCCTGAAAAATAATCCAGATAGAACACGAAGTATTTCAAATTTTACCCAACATACAGAGAATTTGCCTGCTTGCCATTGTCATTTACTTTCAACCATGATATATTGATTTAGCTGATCACATTTGTTGGACATCATTTGTCTGCTGGGGCCCTATGAGGTTTTCCACATTCCAAAAAGCTATATCTGCAGGATAGGTAAATTTAGGCCTAAGACATAATTATGATATGCTTTGGTCTCTGTTTTTTATTTTTTTCTATAATCAATCTTTTGAGCCTAAGCCTATTTGAAAGGTTGTTACTAACAGCAGTACAATCTTCACACCAACAGCCCCCAAATTGGGCTCATCTCCAAATCTGTAAATTCTGCAGTGGAGGGAGTAGGCAAGGAAACGATAATGGCATGAACAAAAGCCATGATAACGGGTGAAAATAGGCCACTTAAAGTTTTTTTGGCATCAATTTTGGGGATTTTCAACCTAAAACCATATTGTAATAGGAATTAAATATAGCATGGCATTGACTTTTGCCAATATATCACTCAGGAGGCGGTGACACTCCGTCAAATCACGAGACGGTGACACTCCGTCAGTTCGCTCGCCGCTGACTTTGATCTATAGGCAACAATCAATGCCATGCCATACTTAATACCTTAAGCAGCAAGCAGTGAAGTGTCCACTTGCAGAAGCAGCATATTTCAGTCTTCAGAGCATCACTTGTGTCTGTTTCTTCGTAAACTTTTCCTTGTGAATGCGATGGCAGTCCACAGTTTTAAAGTTAGCCCCATGTAACTTTGATCACTTACTAAGCTTTTTAAGGAATGGGTCCCGTTTGATATTGGTGGTTGCACCACCTACAGCAGTACAGTGTCATGTAATGTATACGGATGAAAATGTGAAAATCTTGTGAACACTCTTAACGTCTTTAATTTTTTGTTGGATCTTCCTGGAATTTGGTGGGATTTTGAGGGTCAAAATGTTGATTGCATATAATACCAGTGAGGTCTCATTATCCAGATGGTCACAGAAAAAGGTTCGATCCCAGGTACTTTCCCCCTTTTATATGACAGCTGAGCATTTGGCTCATGGGCCTCTCAGTGGGAATACTTTTTTCTGTCAAACATAGGACCATCTCTAATTTTTTCCAACCGCCATAGGAAAACTGCATTTCCTATGAGAATCTGGTAGCATTATTTGACTTTACTTTAAACGTGTGCCTGTGGTGTGAGCACGTTACATGTAAACAGTATTAGAAGGATAGCATTTAAAAGCAATATTGAGTTGCAGACATTATGACAATGTTGGATTGCAAGATACAATATTTAGTGGTGTAACAAGTACTGTATTCCATTCTGTGTTAAGATTTATAAGTTTACTACAAAACACTGTGATCTTCTACCCCACCCCACCCCATTCGTTTTAAGTGTGGCTGTATTGATAGTTGGACTTCTGGGCCTGGTTTATTTAGTGCATATAATATTATTGGTTATTGGGGGTTGGATCTTTACATGCATCATTCTTGTCATGGGTTGGGCACTAACCCATACCAAAGAAAGCTGCAAGTATTGACTGAGTCTTAATTAAAAGACTTAACATCTATAGTAGTAACCGGAAGACCGGTTCAGTAGGAGCCAAGGGAACTATCGTGTTGTACGAGAATCTGCCTTTTAATGAGTGACCTAAAGACGGAGCACTGATCATGCAAATTGGTACTCTGTGTCATGATGTGATGACTCAGGATTCAGATGAGATTGTGATCACTCCAGATTGGCACTTGCGGGTGCACTTGAGAACTTAAAAAGCCTATACATTTCTTTGTTAACCTACCCCCATTCAGGAGGTATTTTCTGGCATATTCATATTAAATACGTGAATTGTTTTTATAAAATATGAGCTTGACGAATCCTTTTTGTCATTTAAATGCAATAAAAATTTTCGGCAATACTTTTTTTATTGTCCTCTAAATCTGTTAACTATTATGTCCAAGAGCAGAAAAGCAACATAAACTGACGTCACCAACCGGGACCCACAATACCTTGTGTGTGAATATATGCATGCTTCAAGCACCAGTCCACAAACATTGTGCATATGAAGGCCAAATCACTCTGGTTATCGACAAAATGTACAATGCTGGATGTCCTTTTAAATTATTTCCACAGTAGATCATTGAGTACAGGCCCTAAATGCTTACTTTTGACTGGACCCTAAGACTTTGCATATTAATTCTGTATTGCTACCTTCAGGTCTGTCACTGAGGGTTTTCCCCCACAGTTCAGAAAACACGAAGATGGGAACTTCAGAGTGGAACCTTATTGCTTTGATAAAACTCTTACATGTTTGTGTGGGAAATAGTTTTGGCTGTGTAGATCTATTGCAAATGTTACAAAAACAATACTGAAACGTTATGATGATCTTTGAAAAATTAGAAAGGTGGGAAAATTTCAAAACAGCTGGAAAAGGAGAGAGAAAAGAGACAGACGAGCCTTGATCCATTGAAAAGCTTGAGATCTGAGAAAAAGACTAAATCTAGGGAAAAGCAATCAGACATTGGAAATGAAGAGACAAAGCACCAAAGGTCATTCATTTATGGTTTGATGTTAAGAAAATAAGAGAATGCAGGGTAATATTGGTGAACATAAACAACCACAGCAAACTGCTTCGAAATGCATGCTATAGTTTCTGCAGGCTGTAAGGACATGTGAACAGTGGTCCCCATCTTAAAAGACCATTTCAATTAGAGACCACCTGCTTTGAAAGACTGCCTGTTCTAGATCTATGCGTGGTACGTGTATTTTTCATGTTGCTCGCTCCTCCTCCCAGCGACAATTTTGTCTTGAGATACGGTGAAACCTGTTTTGAGAGACCACCCCTAGGGCAGGCTAAAAAGTGGTCACATAAGGCAGGTGGTCTCTCAATGGAGGCACAATAACATGGAAGAAGTGGTAAAAGGGACTTTGCAAATATGGTCTTAAAAGGCAGGTGATCTTTCATTACAATGGTCTCTCAAAACAGGTTTCACTGTACCACAGTTTGGTTATCTCTTGGGGGTGGTCAAGACAGGTTTTGCAGTACGTGTCTCTGATGTATCAGCCATGACAGGGCACAGCCTGTACGATACCTCACCAGCTCTACCCTAGGGGGTATCTTGTGAACATGTCGATGCTTGTACCCCCGTCAAAACATCCCGTGGATAGGATATCCTATGGGCATTTTGGAAATCATGATTACATAATATCATCTTCAGACAAATATTTAATACCACAGTGGGGCAGTGGAGTTAAGTCTGATATTACTGTGAACAATGGAGTCTGCCATTCGTTGTTGATACAGTCAGGCATTTTCATAAGTAAAAACTGTGTTGAACTTCCCTGTTTTGTGTTGATGTAGAAATCCCAGGGTATTCTTTGTGGAGTCATTGCTTGATAACAGCCAGTGCATGTTCCCACATGATCAGTTTCATTCATTCAAATTATGTGAAAATCTAGACAGAGTAAACAGGGTTCCCTTCAAGTTCAAGTACTCTATTTGGGCCTTTCCTGCCATCTCACTCCCCCCAACCACGATTGCACGTTAAAAATGTAATCCACATAAGGCTCAATGACCATGGTTTAGAAACTGGTTTGGGAATGTTGCATTTTCTGATCAAAATGAAGGATTCACTATTCCACCCACATAAAGGACAGTATTTCTTATGTACATGTATATCGTAAAACTTGCATTGTTCCAGTGTATAACTTTTCATTTGACCAAGAAAATTGTGCATTGAATTTTTTGGTGGATGTATGGGGGTATTGTCCCTGTGTAAATTGTGACTATGTCATGAATGAACTCGCAGAGGAAAAGCACTGTGAAATGGCAAAGATTGAAGAACCGGTTTGCATTTTCATTTTGAGAGAATTGAAAACATGCGCCTGAGGCATCCCAACTTGGTACCTGGACTTTTTTGTTTGTAATCTTTCCAAAAAGTCATGTGTCAACAGTTGTTGCCCGTAAAATTGTTGTTGCGCCTTTAAGAGATGTATGCAGGTTATGTGTATAAGTACAGCTTTTGAAATAGCAATCAAATGATCAATAAGGTAAACATGGGGGCAAAGGACAGGGATAACAACCTCTTTCCTTTCAGAGGTAGACCTTGGTCGTGGAGGGAGGGAGGGAGGGAGAGGGAGGGAGGAAGGGAGGGAGGGAGGGAGGGAGGGAGGGGGAGAGAGAGAGAGAGAGAGAGAGAGAGAGAGAGAGAGAGAGAGAGAGAGAGAGAGAGAGAGAGAGAGAGATGAGAGAGAGAGAGAGAGAGAGAGAGAGAGAGAGAGAGAGAGAGAGAGAGAGAGAGAGAGAGAGAGAGAGAGAGAGAGAGAGAGAGAGAGAGAGAGAGAGAGAGAGAGAGAGAGAGAGAGAGAGAGAGAGAGAGAGAGAGGTTTTTCATCCATACTTTGTTATCCAGTATTCCTATCACTGAAAAAAGGCAGGCATGAAGAAGGGTTGGTTTGAAAGGAAAGTATACAATATCAGCCTTCTCAAAATATTTTAAAAATATTTTTTGAGAGCCAATGGCTCAGTGCGTGTTGCTGAAGCTCCTGGTATAATGCTTGTGTTATGAGTTGTCAACTACAATATCTACAATCTATATGTCCTCTGTGTACGATAGTGTGGGGCGGAGAAAACACCCGACTTTTGAGTCAATATTTAAGTGATGCTTGTCGTTGCAGTACAAGTCCCTATGTGCTGGGAAGTTGGATCAATAGTCCTTATGTTTCTGTTTGCAATGAAGCAGGATGTTACTCAGGTCTTCTCGACAGATAAAGAGTTTTTCTTTTTTATCTCTGTCTCTCTTTCTCTCTCTTTTATTTTGTACTTTCGGAACTTTCAGTCACACTCTGCACGATCCAATAAAATCCCTGGGACATGCCCATGTTAGTTGCGAGGGTAAAACTTTCATCAGTGTATACTTGTATTGATCGTTACAGATTAAAATGTCAAGAAATTTTTTTTAAAAAGTTGACAGACTGGACTGGTTATGCTAACAGTCCAAGTAGCAGGTTATAAATTGAGTCAATAGCTTTCTCAACTGTTGACCTTGACCAGACTTTTTTTGGAACTATGTGCATGATGGTATATAAGTGAGGGATTTTTTTTCATGAGGAATTTGAGTCTGGAATCATTTTAATTCATGTAATTCAGATGAGTGCAAGTTTTGCCATGAGTTGGCAAAGGGTAAAAAAAAACACGGAAAAATAAGTTGAAGAGCTGAGAATCATGTCAACAAATGCATTTTATAATGACTTTGCAAAAAAATGTTAATGTAGCAAAAATGAACTTGACCTGAACAGATATTACATAAGAGTGCAGTTGTACTACATAAACAGCTTTGACGCGCTCGTGTGATGCTGTTTTACAATCATTTGGGCACGTGCCAGTTGATTGAACAGCAGCCAAAATGGCCAGGTGCCAATACTTTATACAAAAATAAAAAAGAAAAAGAAAAAGCCAGATCATTTCGGCGCTTAACTCTCCATTTGTTACTCTCATTACAACTGGGTTCATGATTGTTAATAAGCGGATGTTCTCTGGAGAGCTTTAATTTACAGGTGATGGAATGGAATTAGGATTTCTTTTCTATCAAGCATTTGTTGGTCGACTTTGTAATGGGTCGTTCACTAGTATTGGGTGTCTCCTGAGCTGTAGGGTACAGTTTAGAATATGTGTATATTAATAATATATTGGTACAGTTCCAATTTTGGCGTGTAATTCTCTGCAGGTGTACAGCTTGAATAATGGAACACTTGCTGTTGCCAGAAAAATTACAGTGTCATTAGTCACAATAAGTGACCAGCCTTACTTACCCGAAGAAATATAAAAAATAATCTATTGTCATATAAGTGTGGTTCCTTGACTGGTAAACATTCTGCTTATAATTAAGGGTATCATATTAGATCTATTAATAGGACATTGTAAGAAATGTGGTTTCTGTTGTGAAGGACCCCTTTGTGAGAGACTGCCCTCTCTTAAAAGACACCTTATAACCCCCCATCTTAAGGACCCCATTGTGAGAGACCGCCCTCTCTTAAAAGACACCTTATAACCCCCCCATCTTAAAGACCCCTTTGTGGGAGATCATCCTCTCTTAAAAGACACTTTATAAACCTCTCTCTCTCCCCCCCCCCCCCCATTTTATGATTCTGTGAGAGTCCACCTGTCTTACAGGACTTCATTATTGTGAGGCTGTAAGCCATCAACTGCTGTATTCTGTGTGATTTCTTTATTCTTTCTCTCTGGGCTTTTCTTGTTCTGTTTAAATACTGTCTTGGTCATGCTTTCCGAATTTCAGACATGTATCTTTTTGGTTGGCAGAACACCTTTAACCTTTCATGGACCGAGTCAAAAGCTCGCATGGGAACAGTGTGCATGTATTGTGCCTGAAGCATTCTGGGGAAATTGGGTAACTACACAGCATATTTATGTAGTAACAAAACAGAATCAGACATTTACGACAGTGGGATGATGCTCAAAATTTTACAGCTGTAGCCAGTTTGGCTAAAGTAGCATTGCCTTATTTTAGCCAAATTGATGATTATGTTAGCCAAAATCACTGGGACAATTTACATCATGACATTAGGTAAATAAATCTATATGTTTAAATACAATACTGTGAACACATGCATTTAAAGTTCAATATATTTGGTACTATTCTTAGCCGATTTGGCCCAAACATACAAAATATTGTGAGCCAAATCACATCTTTTTTAGCCACTTGCTGTTTGGCTAATGGATAGTGCCACCCTAGGACACTGGACACTTTCCAGTAATGATAGATGGGTTTGCACTTTTTGCAGGATGTAAGGCTGACAAAACCAATCTAGGGTATATAACGAAAAATCTATATCAATGAATAAGTTATAATCAGAGCTGCATCCGTATTTTTGCATTTAAAAAAAAAAATGAAGCAAGAATATAGTTCTGTCATTAGTGATACAGGGAAGTGCCAAATTGTACAATCGCTGCCAAGAAGTGTGATTTATAGATGGTGTAGCAGTTAGGAATTACAAGCGTTTGGCGAGAAGCTGGCAAAACCGATGTAGAGAATATAATGAAAAATCTATATCAATGAATAAGTTATAATCAGAGCTGTGGTCCCATTCTTACATAAAACCTTTTTTTAATTGAGTAAAGGAATTATTTTCAAAGTCAGAATATAGTTCTGTCATCAGTAAAACAGGGCACGTCAAGTGCTTAATTATATAATGTATTACAATGTGTAACTGTCAAGTAGCTTGACGGTGTTCTATTTTTTTCCATCACTATGGTCAGTGGTGGATAGTTTTGTAAGAAGCGTATTGATTAAGTTTTCAAATAGCAGCACAGTTTGCTGTTGTCATGGGGTAGCCTAACATTTACCAGTTTTGCGGTGCCATATAGCAGCATTACTGTGTTGAACTGACGTGGATGCTTTGCTTGTTCTGTTGCTGGTAATAATAGAACAATAAGGAGAACTGGTATTATTGCTTGACTTTACTCATCTCCTGGTGCCAATGCCAGGTTGTTATTGCACTCGACTGTGTTGACATAGCTTAAGTATGTATTAAATTGAGATGTCATTAATTAGTTTTGCATCTGCTCTGTGTGGAATTAGCAATAAAGGTTATGAAATGTGTCAATTTGCTCGTCTATATCTGGAACTATAAATGCCAAATTTTCTGAACGGTGTACGCTGGGAAACCTATGTTCTCATTCTGCAGTGTTATTAGACATGTTAAACCTCCAGCCCAGGACTTGGTATCTTGAAGGGTTGCCTGCTGAACATACTAAGGACCTTGTGTCTTGAAAAGTTGCCTGCTGAACAAACTGAGGATGTAGTGTCTTGAAAGGTTGCCTGCTCAACAGACTGAGGGCCTAGTGTCTTGAAAGGTTGCCTACTGAACAAACTAAGGACACAGTTTCTTGAAAGGTTGCCTGCTGAACCAACTAAGGACCTAGTGTCTTGAAAGGTTGCCTTCTGAGCAGACCAAGTTTCATGTGCTTTTCACTTTACAGCAGAGTGTAAAACAAACTGTGGACTTAAACAGACTACTTAAGAGGCAACTTAAAAGACCTCATTTGTGAAATCAACTTCAACACCAAGCGTCTGTATCAGAATGGTCATTGTAGGTCATTAGTGCATGAGGTGAAAGAACCAAATTTAGCCATTCATAGACTTGTTCTGGCAGTGAGATCGAAACAGCAAGAAATCCCAGCATCCAAACTACGCCTGGATCAATCATGTAGATGTAGAAGCTCATGATGTATCGGGCCCGGGTCACTCTTTGTGCAAAGGTCGTGACTAATCTGTGTTTTAAATACATCATCGGGAGAAAATAGACAGGACTTTCGGGCTGTGCACATGTTTGTAAAATGGTGAAGAATCTGGAAAATTGTGTACTCCTAGTCGTGAAGGAGATAAAGTTGCATTTGTATATGGGCAGGTCTAAAAAAAGACAATTTTCATGGTTACGGTTATGATCATCATTACCTTAAAAGCCCTCATAATCCTGCAAATTGTGCTATTTATCCTGAGTACCACAATCAGGAACATCCATTGGGTTTCTGTGTACTGTGTATTATCCCTTTTAGTTGCCCCTGCCCCCCCCCCCTCCATTTTTGACCAAGAAATGGGGTGTCATGCTGTATTCTACAATCATTCTGATGGTATTGTATGCAAAGTATGTGAATAAATCCACAAACAAGATGACTTCTATTTACATTTTCTAAGCATCATGGTTACTTAAATGGGAAAATTTCATTTGCACCTTTTTTTTTTTTTTTTATTGTAAGGGCTGTGATATTAAACCTCAGATTTTCATGGGAATGTACAATTAATAAGTGTCTGTCTGTCAGCAACATTGTCACAAGCTGTGATTTAATTTGTTGGATGCTTTGCTTTTTTTCCCCAGGTTTACGAAGTCTAAGCAGTCTGACATGGCTAAACTTGTCAGGGAATAGTTTAAAGGTAAGTCAATTCTTTTAGAAAACCAAATTGACCACATCATATATTTTGGTCCGGCATTTTCATGGCATTTTCATGGCATTTTCATGCCATTTACTCGGTTCACTGCAAGACTGTGTCTTCTTCTTTGATTCCAAAAAGGCTTTTACGACAGTTTTCCCTCTTTATTACTGGTAGTGATAGTGTCCACAGAGTAGACTGTGTTATAAGAAACCACCTTATTTATGAGAGGGGTGGTGCTTTATCAGACAACCCCTTGTAGTGATCGAGCGGTGCTGCACAGAAGGGGCACTGTATAAATGTTAACTTTATTTATAAGGCCCCCTTTTTTCTGAAATACATGTAGCATGTAAATCCAAACTTACAGTACTAAATTTCTATAAGTGGACATAAATCAGACGTGATTGGATAATATTTAAACTCCAAATCTGTTAGACATTGAACAAGTATGAAGATCAAAGGATTATGTGACCCCAATGCGGAGGTTAAGGCTTGACCGGTCACAGAAAAAACAAATTCAATAGTTTTTTAGGGTGCACTTCAAGTGCTTAAGCTGCGAGAGTATGTCAACAAGAACTTTTGTTCTAAATCTGCCGGGACTTTCATGTCAGTTAAGCATATTTTGTGGCGCAGCTCAGAGAAGTAGACAAGGTTTGGAAACTAATGGTTTCCCTTGACCATTAAGTGTCAGATATCTCATGTCTCTGAAAAACCTGTGGAGTCTTCCGGGTCGTGTTGTGATAGCTTGTGTATATTGTGTGTGGGAAAAAAAATAAACTGTTTGAGGTTACAAAGCCATGTCTAGAGGACAAATAAATGCCAAGGGTCTAGATGTGTATCAAGGACTGATCCAAGCCTTCAACATCCTTAGCCAGATTGGAAACTAAAAAAGTGAGAAAATTAATAAAATTTAAGCATGGCTTTCAATATTATTTATATTAAAATAAATTAACCATTTACAAATTTCAAGAGCCAAATTCAAGAAACATTAGCATTTGGTGTATTGGGCTAATGGCCAGGGCAGTCCCGTTACATTTTTAGTGACTCTATAGACACTGCATATTTTTAGCCCTGCTGACCATAGGTTGATCAGGTCATGTGATCACTTGTCTGTCTCTCTGTCCACCTGTGTGTTCATCCATAAACTGTTTGCTTACAAGCGAATGCAATACAGTCCACAGTTTTTCAGTAGGCCCATATAACTTTCAGGACTTATCAAAGCATATAAAAATTTAGGTAGAGGTCGGTATTGGTGGCATGTGTCAAAATGTGAAAATATCCTGAACGCTGTAACATTCTTAAGTTTTGGTGGATTTCTTATGAAATTTGGTGAGGGACTAGTTCTGGCATGACTCATTGTTCATATGATATGGTGCAAACTATGAAATCTTACATATACATCACTTGCTTCACATCTGGTTGTGACAATGACTTTCTGGGATATCATATAACAGTGAAATGAAAAGTCATAGTATCAACAAGAAAACTTACTGTTTCCCCCCCCCCCCCAAAAAAAAAATGTATATCTCTGCATCAGCCCGATGGCCTAACTGTGCCTGTTTTGCCATTCACCCAGATATTTGTTTCTGCTCAAGATTCAGTTTTTGCCAAAATTAAGAACTTGACTTATTTTATGCCAGCATTTCGTGTCTTGTATCTTGCTACTATGCAGGCTACAGTACCAATCCAGGGCACACAAGACAGTTTCATTGTGGTTCGCACGATTGTGTAGGCTAGTGAGAAATCGGCCCTACACTGCTGGGTTGAGAGTGTCCTGATTCAGAGCTTTGAATATGGAAGTCAGAATGCTCAAAACATTGATGTTCCAAAAATATCCATCCTCCTTTAGGCCAGTGAGTCGCAAAAATTAAACGCAGATGTTGAGCTTGTTTTGAGCTCTAAAATTCAACTTGAGACCATGCAGTTCTGGAGTAAAGGAATCCATGACACTTTTCTGGGATAAGTTAAGGAAAATTGCCATTTTCCTTCTTACTTTTGGACAAATACAAAGTTTGGAAGTGCAATAAATTTTTTGAAAGACCGGGAACACAAATAGTAATATTGCAAAGCTGCATTGATGTCTGTGGGAACAGAGACAGCCTTTGGAAACTGATGTTGATAATGGATTTTACATTGTGGGCAAGGGTAATCAAAATCAGCAAATAAGAAATGAATTTACTTTTGTCTTTTAATTAGATTTCATACAATGGTAACATTGCCTTTGTGTGAGTACTTCAAACTGTTTACTGCCTAGCCATCTCATCAACCTTTCATTTGATTTATCGTGATACATGTATGTGCAAGCCAGACGTTTCTCTCCACCCAGTTAGCTGATTGAAGTATGTTACCACGCATGCGCACCAGGCAGATGACATTTTATGGCTCCACATAATCCTACTTGGAACATGTGGTGCAACGGGCCAAACAACGCTTTATGTTCTATGACAAAATGTTATCGACAGCATCATTCACAACAAAGCAGCATCACTGATTTGTGTTTACGGGAACACCGACACACACAACTGCTGGCGGCATGATGGACCTCGTGTGTCAGGACATGCTCATGTGGACCAAGAGGGGTGACACCAAAAATGTAGATTTATCCTTGGTCGTAAAACTATGATAACTTCTCCTGTAGCGTTTTCTACAAATGTCACGGAATTGATTTTCATATTACAACAAACAAAACGTGTTATACATTTTTGCTGGATATGTTTGCTCAGGAATGGAAACTTCATCCACAGGCAACACCGGTAGAGCGAGTCCATTGTATTCGTTTGTTTACACTGCCAGCTATCTGATTGGCAGAAAGCAATGCCACACCAATTCAAAACGATATATTATTTTTTTTTCCGGCTCACTTGTGATCCATTTGTTAATTGTTACTCAACAAGGTAGTCATACGCGGAATATGTGTGACTGCTGGCAAAGAAATGAAATAAACATCCCGAGAAAGTAACGGTCGCTGCGGACAACCGTTTTATCTCTCCTGCTGGAGCATGCACAATGGCAGAGAGAGATAACAAAGTTTTCACCGTGTTGTAAAGAACATGGTCGTATGAATCGTATCACAACATGGTTTGGTGAAGGTTTTGCATCGTGCTATTCTTCATAGGGTGAAACTTTGTGTAGGCGAGTCAGTGTAAGACTGAATGAATACGTGTCCTCGTAGCCATGCAAAATTGTCTTCTCAAAAACATTCACTGTTGTGCCTCCCTGTGTGACAGCTTTGTTGCCTGATCAGTGGTTGTTGCATTGCCTCTTGCATCTGATCAGGTGGCCGTTGCAAGGTGAATATGGTCCGCAAGGCAGTGCACAAATCACTGACTCTGTACAAGATATTCAGCCTTGAGTTCCTTCCTCTCGAGTTTTTTAAGTTTGTGCTAAACCGTGGGATGAACCGTTGATTCACCCTTGCCTCTGTGTGCACTGGCTCCCTGTAACTCACTCTTTGTACGAATATTTTTTTTTGTAAGTGAATATGGTCCGCAAGGCATTGCAGAAATCACTGACTCTGAACAAGACATATTCGGCCTTGAGTTGTTGTTAATTTGAATATATCGTCGTCTGTCTCATGCTGAACATGCAGAAAAAATATTCTTACAAAGAGTGAGTTAAAGGGAGCCAGTGCACACAGAGGCGTGAGCTGGATCAACGGTGCATCCCACGGTTTAGCACAAACTTAAAAAACTTGAGAGGAAGGATCTTTTTCGTGAGGTTTCATGGGAATTCCAGACTTGTACTTCTGTAGATGGATAATTAATCAAACTGGACTGATAAACTAAAAGGTTTGAGTCAGTGATTTAGAGCTGTTTATGATCAGAACATACATATCCATAGAGGCCCATAGCAAATCAGCAGAACTGCTTTTCTTGGGGGGGGGGGGGGGAGGGGGAGATGGGTATAAAAAGGCTTGATTTTCATGTTCTTCAATTCCAAAGTAGATTGAACTATAGAAAGAAGCCTTACATTTATCACAGGTGTTGGGGAATGTATACCCTTTATTGATTTTGCTTGCTTGCATAACAGCAACTTGAGCTATAATGTAAAAATTTTAAATGGTTCGAAAAAACGCCAAAAAACAAACCCACCTGCTCCTCTGAGGGAATATACCTGGTAAACAAGCTGAAAGTGTTTGTCCATTGAGTGTTTGATGAGTGTCTACGTACTTTAATTTCTATGCATATACCACACGGTGTGTTTACTTTGCCTTGGTCAACTCTGTCTTTATCATTAACTGATCTGTTCTCAATTATGAGTTGGCAATACCCTCACATGTGGAGGATCGTGTGTGTGTACAGGCTTTCTTACCTCACTTGTTATTGTGGTTATAAATTTTACCGCACATACCACAGGAGTGATTTACGTGTACTTTGTCAGCAGCTGGGGGTACCAGGGGGAGACTCGGGGTTAAACTTTGACTGGCTCGACAATGCATGGAGTGCTTCAATTTTCCTTCCCTCTGCGTTGCAGTTTTTGCATGATTCAGCAATTTACAAATGTGCAAGAGACAGACACACTGCATACATGATTGTCCTCTTAACTTGTTCCGTACTAGGTTGGTAAATGGCATACCCAATTTTTTTTTTTTAACTGCTTGTCAAGTCATGCTCTGGCTGTTCTTTGGGCTGCTTAACCCTCCCCGGCTCATGGTGAGGCTAAGTCAATAACTTTCCTTGGCCGGGGTTGGACGTATTGTAAATGCTGCCAGCCCATACCCAGGAGAGGTATTGACCAGGGACATGCCATCATGATACGTCTTAGTACAATTTTACAGCAAAAATGTTTTCCATTAATAACCCTTTCCCCCTTAAGCCGGCCAAACCCGGCTGGTGGTTAAATGTCATCTGCTTCACCGTTTTCAACTACATGTAATTTCAACAGTAATGAAAAAGAGTTTGGCTGAGAATTGTAGATAAGACCTGTCAAGGTCACATGCCGTGTGTCAATGGCTTTCCTTGGCATGGGTTGGGCACTAACCCATGCCAAGGAAAGCTGTTGACTCAGGTTAACCCAAGGGGGAAAGGGTTAACATAGAACTTAAGTGCAGGTGAAAAGCAGACATTCAACCAATCAAATCTGGGCACTTTCAAGGTCATTTCAATAAGAATGGGTTAAACCACAGACTTGAAACTATAAGTGAAGCCTTTTTTGGTGTTTGAGTCCCTAAAAAAGATTGGACATGAAAATTAGACACACAACTCACAAAAATACAGATTTGTCTATGGTAGATTGAATAAATTACGAGGTACAAATTAATGATCGTGTTTTAGGTTTAGCAGACATCAAAATGGACTCACTGGTCCCTCGAAAAATTGTGAAAGTGAAGTGTTGCTTTTGGGTCCATATATCGTGTTTCAGAGACATAAGCAGGTGGCAAGACTAAAGGTTGGAAAAGTTGCCTGTCTAAATTGTCAACATTTTCACGTCAATACAGAGAGTACTCTTTCTGTGACCCTCTCCCAGCTCCCCCAGAGTGCTCTGAAAATTTTGATTTTGCCCAAATGTTGCCCAAATATTGACCACAATTTTATAGATTTGGTACAAATGTACATTGATGCAAACTTTCAGCTCCCAGGGATACTGCAGGCACTCGCCAGAAAATGTAGACATTTTTAAAAGCCCCTAAACCCTTTATCAGGGTACATTGTGATGCGATATTTATTTCCGTCACAGCATTTAAAATAAGTCAATAAGCAAAGGTGTGCTTGATTCTTAGGTTTGTTATTTATCAATTGTACATTTGAACAATGAAAATTTTTTTGTTTCTGCTTGCAGAGTATAGACAACCTTATCAATAATATAAAGTTAGAGCATCTAGACCTGTCAGATAATAGCATTTCTACCATATCGGACATCTCACATCTCCACAACCTCAAGGTGTGTATCTTAACCTGTGTTTTTCTGCAGGATGATCAGCATATTTAAACAGGAGGAGACCTCGTGAGATAATCTTTGTCAACAGTTTTCAGGTCACCACGCCTAGTGTCACGTAGGACGTCAAAGATTGTCAATGGCTGAGAAAGGTCTGCAAAAAAAGGAAGAAAAACAGTTGTATCCTTTGGCTGAATTTCCTGATTTTTTTTTTTTTTTAACTGTGGAGTTGAAAGATTTCAACTCTCTGCACTTCTGGGAATAAAATTATAGTTATGCTCAACCTGTGGTCAATCATTACTCATCAGCCTCTGAGGAGTCCAGTAAAGGACGAAACATGTCGGGCTTATTTGGCACACTGTGTATTTGTTCTTCTCAACACTTGCCTGTCTTCTCATTGCTAACTCCGTGATTGTTTATGAACACATTCATTATTTTTTGTTCAATGAATTCTTGATGCCAGACAGCATCCCTGATTAGTAGGTCTCTTGTCTTCAATGCAAGTTTGGAGATACGACTGAATGTGAGATACTTGTATGGATGGCTTCTGTTTAGCAGGAGTTGTCGATTTGAGCTTCTGTAGTAACAACACACAGGACAGTATGATACACCTATGAATAGACACATAACTGATTTGTTGTAACAGTGAGGAAAACACATAGTTAAAGATGCCACCTCATGCAGTGTTCAGGTTTGAGTGGAATTTAAAAAAAAAAAAGAAAGAGGGTGCTATGCAGAGCTTAAAATAACGATAGTAATGATGATGATGATGATGATAGTAATTATAATAAATGCTGTTGAAAAAATGATTTTTTCTTACGTAATTTAAAAAAAAGGCTAAAGTGATTTATTTGACCTGAATTAAGACAATGTCTTGCTTATTTCTATTTCAGATATTATTACTGCATGGCAATATATTGACCACACTGCGCACAGTACCCAATCATCTACCACAGTCTCTGGTCATCTTGTCACTCGCTGAAAATGAAATAAGTGATCTCAATGAGGTACGGGGTCTTAATTGATCATCTAAAGAAGGTCATGCATGGCAGTTGGTCTTTCAAGTTGGTTACTTAGACAATAGATTTTAGAGTTGCGAAGATGTGGTCTAAACCATTTGTATACTTTGAAAGCTGTGTGTGCAGATCTTTGGAAAAGGATTTAGGTTGTGAATTATGTTTTTATGGAATACCTCAAAGACTAACGAATGTGCTAACTTGTCAAGTGAGCAGCCTCGATTTTTGGTGTGTACCGTTGTCTTCAATATCATTCAGAAGTAAGGAAAGATGACACATGTTTGGGATATGGGTTTCAATGCCTATCAGCTTACGTCTATGTGCAGATGTTTTTTTTATCTAGATTAACCGGGTTATTTTCAATCAATAAATTATCCAGAGTGTATTTACAGTACAGTCGTTGAGCTGTCAATTATGTTATGAACTTTGGCCCGAGGGAGGGGGGTGGGGAACACTCAGAAAGATTAAAGAGCAAAGACTTTAGTGTTATAAAACATATGGAAACTCGAACCCTTATTTCTACAAATCTCAGCTGTAACACTTCTCCCTCACCCCTTTTGAACTTGTTCATTTTCAATTTCGATGCAAGTAGATGTGCTTCAAATTGGCACAACAATACCTTATTCCTATTCTTTGTAGGCTGACTTTTCATGCCAGTATCAGCATACCCCCAGTTACCATACCTACGGTTACCATGCCTACAGTTACCATGCCTACAGTTACCATACCTACAGTTACCATACCCACAGTTACCATAGCTACAGTTACTGTAAGAATGGTCCCAGTCAACAGCTGTCCCTGGCATGCTTTTAGTACATGGTGCCCAAAGCATGCCGAGGAAGGCTGTTGACTCGGTCAGAAGCTAGCACTTAAAGAGTTAACCGGTTGTGATGATAGGAGACGGTCGTACAGATGCACTAATCTGTGTTGTATTTTTATGACAGGTGATCCCACAGAAAACAAAGACGTGAAGATACAGATAGAAAAAGATGGTTGATGGAAATGTTGAGCTTCAATGACATACTTGAAGTGTGCAAGTAAAAGTAGGAACACTTAAGTGCATTAAGCAGGGCATTTATTGACAATTTGTTGATATGTATATATATATATATATATATATATTTTTTTTTTTTTTCAGGTGGGGTACTTGGCCACACTGACTCACCTGGAGCAGTTGTCTGTGATGAACAACCCTTGTGTACTGATGACCGGTAGTACGCCGTATCCTTTGTCCACGCACGATGTCATTATTAACCATGTCCTGGTCAGATTAGGACTGAGTCAGCAGTTTTCCTGGCCTGTTGCCCTGGGCCATACGTTTATGATCGGTCTTGTGTACAATTCTCAGCGAAAATGTTTTTCTTTGAACATGAAACTTAAAAAAAAAAGAGAGTCTGGCAGGTGGCAATTTGCACGTGGGGCGCTTTAGGGCCATTTGAGCTGGCAGGGGTTAACCGTAGCTGTTTCAAATTGAAGACTTGAGTCAACAGCTTTACCCAGTGTGCCAGATGCATCATGCCCCCAAGACATAATCATGAAACCTGTTGACCGAGAACAATCTCGTTTAGCATTGAATGACAGGCATGAACAAAAGGGCTCTTTATAGGGAACTTGGAGCTGGAATCAGCAAAGTTACTTTGATGAGTGCAGCTGTTGTGATGAACAGGTGTAGGGCTAAAAATGATTCTGCCACATTTTCTTTACTTTCGCACGTTTAAGACAGGTAGTTATATGTCCAAACCTGTATAAGAAAACAAACAGACCTCTGTTAATGTATACCACATTGCACCCAACCCACATGAAGGAAAACTGTTGATCAGTGGCCGTATTCACAAAGAATTTGCTCCGATCCTAACTTTAATCCCAAAATTAAAATCAATGCGGTTTGGGCCCTAAACTGCTTTATCCTTGGCTATATGTTTGATCAAAACTATGAGGATTAGCCAATATATCCTCTTGGCTGCAATATAAACTTAAGGATTTACAGGTTCATTTCATCAAATCAATTTTAGTTTGATCCAGTATTTAATCTTTTGATCCAGGATTATAATCTGGATTAAATCAAGATTGATTTAATAAAATGGAATTTTTAATTCCAAAGTTCAAATTACAGTAGGTAACATAGATTGTTAAGTCCTGCAAGTTTAGATCAAACATTAGGCCAAGGATTCAGTAGTTCAAGGCAAAAAGGCAAATTGACATTCATTTTAGGATTAAACATGTTAAATTCAGGATCAGATTAAACTCTTTGTGAATACAGCCCCAAGAGTGTATCATCAAGGTGGGTCTTATGTACAAATCTCGGCAAAAATGTTTTGTACATGTACTAACAAGAAACTTGTAAAAAGGCTAAAATAGATAACAATATTTCCATCTGCCCATGGAGGGGGGGGGGAGAGAGGGAGAGAGAGAGAGAGAGAGAGAGAGAGAGAGAGAGAGAGAGAGAGAGAGAGAGAGAGAGAGAGAGAGAGAGAGAGAGAGAGAGAGAGAGAGAGAGAGAGAGAGAGAGAGAGAGAGAGAGAGAGAGAGAGAGAGAGAGAGAGAGAGAGAGAGAGAGAGAGAGAGAGAGAGAGAGAGAGAGCAGGTCCCTTGACCTTCCAATGTTCTTCATGTGTTTGAACTTGAGCACAATTTTGAGAAAAACATATTTTGTTTTGCGTCAAGTACATAATATTACATAAATAAATGACCAAGCAGGCAAAGCATGAATATATATTGTGTTAATACCCTCTGCCTTTGGTCATATTTATAGAGTGAGCACTCTAGTGTGATACATTACATATGCCTCACAGGTGGCGGTACATACCTGTAAATTCCAGTTATAACATAATTCGTTCATCAGTAACGGTGTTTATCTTTTAAACAGCCACATAATTTGTGGTTCAATGTAAAAGAGCTTTAATAGCGAGTACCTGAATGGTAGCAGTATATCTGTGCAGCGCAAATTTTCTTTGTTGGTCACCCTGCCTAATGTCAACCGCTTACTTTTGATAAGCCCAGGCAACTAAAATAAACCAGTTGTGTGGAAGATGATGTGTATTTATTAATGTGTGGGGCATTTCACAGTTGAGTGTTACCGATTGAAAAGACAGACTGGGCCATACTTCACTTTGGCGTGGTGACAACTTCAAAAAACTGGCGATTTGCCAAACTTAAATGTGAGTATGGGCATCGGCTCAAAAAACGAGGCCTTAACTCAAGGAAGTTGGAATTATGTCTGTTCCTAGAATAACCACATCATTTTATGAAAAGCCTGTTTCTTTTAATAACATAATAGTATTTTCCAATAATGGGTTATTGAAGAACACAACAACCAAATTGAAACTACCAAGAAAGGCCATATTGTCCGTATTAGTTCAATGCCATGCTGCAGATGTGTGTGGTATTTCTGATATTAAATTGATTGTCAATTATCCAGGTAGCATGTGCTCAATGAGTGCAATCTACGTCGTGTTACTGTTCACCATAAAGAGAACTGGACAGCCGTTTAATCTTGCGCAGATCCTTTATATTTGTGACATTATTGACAGACAGGCAAGTTTGAAAAGCGCAACAAGCCTTTGAATGTGCACATCAATTATTGTACATGCCACATTTTTGTGACCCCTGGAGTGCTGGTCACAATAATGGTCACAGTTATCTGAAATAATATTGTGGTTCCCTCTTCAAATACCTCATGCGCTGGCCTCTGCTGTCTGGGCCAACATTTGTGTAGTTCCAGAGAGGTTAATCCTGCCCCACTCAAATTGTTGTCAGTCTCAATCTTTTTCACGTAAAATTCTTGTGAACAAAAAACATTTCTGCTGACAATTGTAGATGGTACCTACAATGATAGCATGCCCCAGGTCAACAGCTTTCCTTGGTGATATGCACCCAATCCACACCAAGGGAAGTTGTTGACATGGTCTCATGTTAACCAGGAAAGGGTTTAAAATAGTCCAGGTTAACAGCTTTCCTGGGTGCTATATGCCCAACCCACACCAAAGAAAACTGTTGACATAGTCCCATGTTAACCAGGAAAGGGTTTACAATAGTTCAGGTCAACAGCTTTGTTTAACCTTTTAATGCCCTTAAACATTTGTGCCCAAAGTGCAAAGAGGAAAGTTGTTGACTCAGTCTAAAGTTTAGCACTGAATGAGTTAATATGTTTATAAACCTGTGGTATGGAACAAGTTACTTTGTGAGGCAGTCTGTAGCGTAATAGGAAAGTTTCAACTTTGATGAAGTAGTCACTGGAGATGGGAGATGTAACTGGCACAAATTTCTGCAAGAAAATGGTGGGTGCTCCTCAAGATACTTAAGTCAGGTCACTCTCACAACAGGGAAGACTCCTGACCAGTTACCCTGCTGTCCAAACAAAAAATTTATCAATGTTTTGAAGTCATGCTCGTGTCAAAAATGTCAAAAATCTCAATCTAGATCTTTTATTATATTAACGATGTTCAGTCTGATAAATTGCTGTAAACAATTACTCATCTACAATCTCAATTATTCACTGCGTTAATGTCTCGTATTTCTAAACAGTGGAAAACTGAAGCTACATTAAGCATATAAATAAGTCACTCATTACTAAATGAAAAATTAGGAATGGAAAAGGCAATATACCAGAAGACCTGTAGCATAAAATGTTGATTCTATAAGTGGAAACTGCCTTATGTATGCACAAGTCCTATGTACAGATTTTGTTATTAAGTTAAGGAGTCTGTAATGAGAGCAGAGCAGCTAAACTGAAGGTGACCAAGTTTGAAATTGACTGTTCTTATGCAAAAAGACCAGTTGCAGGATATTTTAGATTTCTTTATCTGTACCAAGGTCAGCAGATTGCATTCAGGTATTATTTAGGCTGTGGATAGGCAAAGGACAACAGGCTTATTGTTAATGTAAACATCTACCGGTAAGTGTTGGTTACATGTAGGTTCTCATCTTCAATCTTCACAATTTGTATTCCCCCTTAATATACTTAGTACATTATATTTGAACCAGTCTGCCATGTTGCCAAATCCATTCAACCAACACAAAAAAAAGTTTGTAAATATACAGAAACTTTTTTGTATAGAGAGCTATACAGAAATGCTCAATGCTGTGTCAAACTTTCAGGGCATCTGATATTGCGTGTATTGGCATATCATCGTGAATCAAACACTCAATGCTGTGTCAAATTTTAGGACGATGGCGTGTAGTGAATTAGCATTAATCACTATGCATCAAATTTCATGATATTGTATTGTATGATATAGGGCATTTAGTGAATTAGCATTAATCACTATGCATCAAATTTCATGATATTGTGTCAGTATAACATCAAGGCGTTGCATACGTCAGAAAAACAAAATGGATGTAGCTGCTTTGCCTTATCCCTGTCTCTTGATAGGACACTCTACAATTTAAATACAAACTGTGGACATTGACATATTTGTGGCAAACCAGTATGTAATACTACCCTAATGTGCAGAGTACCAGTGATATCATATGCATATTCAAGTTTTTGTACCAGAAGCAATGTCCTTGTGAGAGACAGTTTTGATGAGAATCGTGTTATGGAGTGATACATGTATTGGACAAAGACGCTCACAGTGTGCAACTTTGAGGGATGTTGTCGACTCCTGATACTGGCCAGAAAAGGGTTGGAATATAAAGCAGGTGACACGGCATGCACGGTACGGTGGGTTTTGAGGACTCGTTTTTGGACCAACTTTTCAGTTTTATTGCATGGTCAGGTTTGGGGTCAGGTTTTACGGGACGTGTTAGCAAATAATTAGGGACTATTACAGGTAATTCAAAACCAGAATCTCTTGTTAGTGTGAAATCGTTGCCATGTCGTTGTTTGACCATAACACGAAATGGACAATAATTGCCCTTGTTTCCGACTCTTTACTGCAGTGGTAGCTGTGGTGTGTAGCCATTCTTTCTGCCACAGAAAATGGCCTCAAACAGCAGGTGACCTGTCACCACATTTTAATTAACCCTTTCCCCCCTCAAAATGGCCCAAAGCTGTCTGGTGGTCAAATGTTGTCTGGTTCAACATTTTACACTAATTTCAACTGTAATGAAAAAGAATTTAAATAAGAATAATGCAGATGAGACCTCTCAAGATAACATGCCTCACAGGTCAACCGCCTTACTTGGCCTGGTTTGGGCCCTTAGCACTCCGTCCATGCCAACAAAGCTGTTGACTCAGTCTGAATTCGTGGGGGAAAGGTTAGCAAAGAAACTTGAGTCTTGTAAAAAAAGTGGCCACAAAGGACAGGTAACCTGTCACTGCAGTGACTTCACCCAGCGGACGCCACTCAATGTAAAAGGTATACCCCCTCAATCTGAAGTCAGAGTGTGTTGGTGGTATAGGTAAAATTTGTAAATAATATGTCCACTTTCTAAAATACTCCTTTTCTTTCTATTGTGAGTCCACAAGGAAAGTGGCAAAGGTGCGAAGCAAAGTTGCCCAGTCCTAGTTTCAATCAGGTTCAGTAAAGAGTCAGACTAGTAATCCAGAGATAGCATGTTGAAACCTGTACAGGTTAGTAATTGATTAATTTTTCCCAGTCATAAAGGAAAATGTAAATATTTGAACATTATTGGGAGGGTTACAGCTGCACATTAATAACATCGGACGTAATCCTCTTTATTTGATATATCTGTCGCTATGGATAAGTGCCTGGGGAATGAAAAACCGCATTAGACATGGGATAGCAGTATACATTTGTACAAGTTGCATTCTGCGCTAGTAGCAAATAATTTTTTTTGTTGATAAATCTGAAATGTGGCTACCTAAATACACCACTTGTTTTAAGTTGGATGTGCCTGTACTTCATGAATATTTATAATGCAGCATGGTATTGGAAATGCTGTTTGTGTTAACTTATACTAACACAAAGTCTAGCCCCGAAGTCAATTCAGCCGCTTTCAGGCTAAGTCTCCCTCCTAGACCTGTATGTCTTGTTATGTAATTGTATAGTTAATTAATTTCATTAAAATTCATGAATCTATTCCTGGATAATTTTGACTGAAATATTTTCATTGCACCATTGGCCGTCCACATACTAAGTGTGTTCCACTATGGTTTTCTTGTTATGTATTCTGTGCGCCTGTACACATACATTGTAAGTCATAGAAATTTTGAACACAATGTGTTTATGGACACACTTTAATAGACAATATGTCCATAATGGAACATAATTTAAATTGTGAACCTATTGCATCTGATGTCGGGTAAACAAGTTTATTCCGGGGTGTTCCCAAAAGTTTTGGCTGCAGTCCCCGTTGACATGATGGTTGTTTAATTAAGACTGGTTGTGCCTCATTTCAGGTTGGGCATGAAGCTGACAACTTGCGTTGTTCAGAATTTGTGCTTAGCCCATGGATTCCCACTTCAAATTAGTTAACCATTAGATTATAATTCTCACCTTTGGCTTCTACAGTTTTATATGTTTGCATGATTCTCTGACTTTATCTTAGCAACATGTAGCATTTAACTTCCAGGGAAGTAATTTTTTTTTGGCAAGATGGAACATACAGATAATGTTACAGATTCTTAGGGTGCCAAATATGATTCATTCAATGATGGGATGGAATGAGTTGGATGTGGCGTCATTGCATATTGATTGCGCCCTTATATTCCAGAATACTTATCTCCCTGAAATTTTTCAACTTGTGCTCGATGTATGAGAATGCTTTTACGCTCCTTAACTGTGGCTCAGTGGCTATGATTACCGACCGTTTGTGAAAAATTGGTGCTTGAGCATCCAAATACTGGATGGATATGTCGTTAGCGAAAAAGAAAGGTAAGTTCTTCTCTTTTTATTTTGGAGTTTGCAAAAGAATGAAGAGTATCACTTTGTGGTGACAAGACTGAATGCAAAGCGTGGCCATCTACCAACCAACTGTGTGCGTGGATTGAACAATGTAAATTTTTTTATTTGTTTTCTAGAAATGAAATGTGTATATGTGCTGCAGACTGTGTGATAGGGCATGACAGCAAAACTGCTGAAGATGTGGCGTGAGCGAAGTGAAGCCATTATGATTGTGTCTGAGAAACCAGAACATGTGCAAGGTGTTTGTTGTTGCATTTAGTTTCAGGAACAAATTGCAGTTGATGTTAATTGCTGATATTTATGCCCCCCCCCCCCCCCAAAAAAAAAAAAAAAAAAAAAAAAAAATCCATTTTAGAAGTGTGTAGAAAATGAATAGTTGCTTGAGAGGAATGTCTTTGTTTTGTGTGTCCAAAGGTAGGAAGGAAAGCGTCCTTTCATCAAATAAACAAATGTAGAATCAAGATGGCAGATCACTTCTTGTCATGTTTGATGTGCCTTTCACCCCGCAAGTGCAAAATGATCTTTACCCCTCACAGACTTTTAGTCTTCCAGATATTAATTTGGAACTTCCTGGAACATGTTTGGTTATACGGAGGAAGCAAACTGTATATGTTATAAAGAATATAATGGTGCAAATGTCAGTATGTTTTATGATACTTTCAACAGTGAAATAAGCAGATTTTGTATGTTTGAAATTTGCACAAATTGTATAAGATCCCAGACCATGTATCAGACTATGCAAGATAAACCGTGAAGTCATTCAAGGTCAAAAAAAAAAAAATGATAATAAATAAAAAGAAAAGGAAAATAAATCCGGGTGAAAAGAGTGAACTTTGAGTTCCTCATGAGCCAGGCAGCCGTTGTTTATTCTGCCTGCACACAATTTATTTCAAGTGAGGTTTTTCCTCTGACACATTTGTTGGTTGTACACTTGTTTGCCGCCCAGACATGTACTGTCAGTGTGTTATATATTTACTTGCTGGTAGTGTTTGAGGGATGATCAGGAAGTCACAGCACCTGCATCAAATTGTAGCCGCAGATCAATAGAACATCACGTGGCATTTGGGTTCCTCCAAAACCGGCCGAAATAATGAAAATTTATGGGCAACTTCAGAGAACACGTTCAGTTATACGGAGGAAGCAAACTGTATATGTCATCATGAAGAATATAATGGTACAAATACGAGTCCATGCATTGTAGTTGCTTTCTTAGAAATAGACCTTCCAATGGGATGTCTCTATCCAGGTGAACTGGAGGGGAGTGCAGGGAGCTAACCTGTTAAAAGCATTCAGTTGGCTGTGTCTTGTGGTTTGCAGAAAGCCATCAAACTTTCATGTGTATGGAGTAATAATTTTGAGCACTGGCTTTCAAAGAACAATGTGAAGTGTGTACTTCCTGGCACTTTTACCCTTTTCCCCTGAAAGTGGCCAAAATGGGCTTTTGGTCAAATGCCACCAGTTTAAATGTTTTTGACTAATTTCATCAGTTATGTACAGTATATAAAACAAAATAAAAAAAAAAAAAAGAACAGGAATTATAGGTGTACGTTTAGAAAAGCATGCCATTGGAAAAGCTGTCATTAGGACCCAGCCCATGCCAAGGAATGCTGATGTGAAAAGAAAGCTGGCTGTACACTTGTGGGGTTATATACAGGTATGGATAAATCACAAAGCAAGCTGAGAATAATGTAGGAATAATGCAGTCATGCAATTATATGTGTACTTGCATGCTGAACACACCAATCTCTGTGTTTTCTCCACTCCAAGTGTAGTTGGAGATAATATGGAGGTAAGTCTATATTGGACACTATAAATGGACCAAGCAGTGCTTTTGAAATACCATATTGTTTGTAAACATGTGTATATGTTCAAAGTTACATACTATGGGACTCAATTCAATAATTGCTCTTGAAAATTTTTGGGCACAAAATACAGTTTATATATTCTTATATTAATACATACATACATACATACATATATATATATATATATATATATATATATATATATATATATAAACTGTATTTTGTGACCAAAAAATTTTGAGGGCAATAATTGTATGCAACTTTGAAGTATTGAATAATACTTGTGTTCAGGTATACTTTTTAACCCTTTCCCAAAACCAGCTCAATTTTTTTGATTATTTCAACAATAACAAAAAAATAACACTGTGAATGAAAATTGTAAAGTAGACCTGTCAAAATAACATGGCCGAAGTCAGCAGCTTTCCGTGGCATGGGTTGTGCGCTTAACAGGTAATCCACACCAAGGGAAGCTGTTAGTTCAGTCATCATTGAAGGGAAAAATGGTTAACCCTTGAAAATAACATAGGTCAGAGCTTAGGTGTACCTTTTCTTTGTTTTTTGTTTTTTGCCAAAAACAGCTTGCAAGGGAAAAGTTGCTTTCTGTCAACACTTGGCTGTTTAGAAAGTGTGACATTTTGAAGAAAAGAGAGTCTTCTGATTGATATGTGGAAGAAAAAAAAGATTCTTTGCTAGGTTGACTGCCTGGGGACTTTAGCATTGGCAATGGGGTGACACGCTGTACAGAGTATCCACAGGATTAACTTAATAGTAGCTACCTTCCTGAAGGCATGAAAAATGACACCACACATAGGGCAGGCATCAGATATAGCAAGAACTAGCCTGTTTCAACAACACAGAGCAAAGTCAATTTATGATAAATATCAGGGAACCTCCAAGGAAGCATGAATGTATGTGTTGAAAAGAAAAAAAAAAGAATGAAGTTTTAATGGCAGCAATATTTGCTGTATGTTGAACATGGCATTGCTGAACAAATACCATTTGAGTTGGAGCCAGCTTTTTGATCTGGGGATCCATACAGGGTAAAAAGGCAGACTGAGTGTACACAAAGATATTCTATTAATCGAAGGGGAAATTCCTATTTGAAGAATGAGCAATGTGCAGCATGAGAAATTATTTATGCTGGTTGGTGAATACTGATTGAGACTTATATTCAGCTTTAAACTGTCTAATTTTTAAAGATTTAAAATTTTTTTTCAAGCATCTCATTTTTCTGCTAATTCAGCATCTGGGTCAGCAAATGTTCAGGCCAAACCCGTCAAATCATTTTCATGAGGTAAATTGTCAGATTTGAAATTGATGGAATCATCAGCAAGGTTCAAATTTTCAGCATTGGCGCTAGTTTTTTGTTTTTGTTTTTGTTTTTTGTTTTTTGTGTGACATTTCTGCTTAGTCGGTGACAAGGGAGAGATTGGCTTCCTCACTGATATTCAAAAGTGAGTAGCTTGGTATTGCAGGGTCTGTCAGTCCTTACCTTATATCAGATCCATTTTGCAACATAATTTCAATCAGACTCCCAGAACAGGCAAAGGTACCAACTACAAGAATCACTTTGAAAGTTCATACAGATGTACAGAGAAATCCATGTAGCAAAGAGAAAAGAAAACAAGACGATCCAGCCTGGCGGAAAATATTCTCCATTCACAGCTATATTGACAGTGGTTTTGACAAAATTAAACAAATAAACTAACCCATAGACAAATGCAAATCAACAAGATTTATAGGTTTGATCCTAGGAAACAGAAATTGTGAGAATGCTGCTTTATCATCCACCTCAATGTATTAAATACTTTGATGGGCCAAAATATAAAATACCATGATACAATAAAACCTGCATGTACACAGAATGACCACCTGTAAAGTATTATCGTAGCAGTCATCAGAGACGGGAGCGAATTCTTTAAATGTTACAGAACATGGGAGCTTTTTAGCATTGGTCATTGGAAGAGATGTGTCTCTAATTGTACAATAAAATAAGAAAAAAAGGGTAGATGTTAAAAACCGTCAATGGTGAACTGATCTGCACATTCTGGAGAAGGTCATGGTGGGTTAGGTTTTACATCAACATCTGCCACAGCTTATGAAAATGTCTTTGGAGTTTGGCGTAAAACGAACTTCGGTTCAATACATTTAACCCTTAAAGTGGTAGTCACGACTATAGTCATCTTCTCATTACAAGTACTGTTAAACATATAATGGTTAAAAGATTCAAATTCTTCATGCAGATACCTTTCATTCAAATACCAATGAGCCTAGTCTAAGTCAAAAGGTAGTCTTAGTCAACAACTGTCCTTGGGACACTTTGCATGTGATATGCACAAAGCATCTCGAGGAAAGCTGTTGGCTCAATTTTAAATCAGCGCTTTTAGGATTAAGTATGCAGTATCCATGTTTTTTGGGGTAATTTGATCATGTCCTTGAAAACTGTACTATGTTCATACTGCAGTAATTGATCACTACTGTTTTGATTGAGATATCTTGGTTGAAAAGGTTCTGTTTACTTGTACTTGAATAGCTCTGAGATGTTGTAAAATTGTGTTTTTCTACTGGGGGGGGGGTATATATGTGATTGAGCTGCGGAATCAGGGAAAACTCATTACTTAAGTTTACTCTGCAAATATCTGATCAGTGGCCTCAATCTGTACACAAGTTTTGCACACAGAGTACAATCTGGGATTTTTTTTGTTTTTTTGTTTTTTGCTTCCTTGCAGGATAAAATTATAATTCCATTTCAACCAGACCTGATTATTGTGGAATTACAAAATTGATTAATCAGCAAATACTGGACTTTCAGGTTTGTTGGGGAGCTGCTGTGATGAGCATCACCAGGACGATGTGTCAACCATGGGGTACAAACAGCAGGCAGACAACAGCCTCTGTCATATGCAGATCAAAAAAAAAAAAAATGTTTAGAATCTTGAAGTCTGTTTTTATCACCAATTACCATTTGATAAGAAGGAAAATTACACCAATTTGATAAAATTGTGCTTTTAAAAATTTCGGTGCACAGCACTTCAATACAAAACAGCCTGTTGTTCAGTATAACTCCGTGGTGATGCCTTGCTGGGGAGATCATTTCATGTGGCACATAGTTCAATGCATATTCCATATGGAAGTGACTGCAGCTCTGTAAATGTATTCCCAAGACGCGAGTTTATACATGCATGCATGAGGTTGGAAAAAAGTTGTTAGTCGTCTCTGTCAGACCAGCAGACATACCTATGTTGCTTAATGAACTTGTAGGTACATGTAAATAGATTTCGTTTGTGCCACCATCATAACATGGTACAAGTCCTGGAGGGCTCATGAAAAAAAAAAAAAAAAAAAAACAAAGGAAAAAACAAAGGAAAAAAAAAAGACATAAACTTAAAAAAAAGAAATAAAGCAAAACAAAAAAAAACAAAGGTTTACAGGTCAAGGGAATTCATCTAGTTCAGAGATCCAACCAAGACACCCCCCCCCCCCCCACACACACAATGCCATTTACACCCATAAAATCTAAAAATCTTTCATTTCTCTGTGTAGATAACATGACAGAAATGTGAGCAACTTAGTTTTAAAAGCAACATGACCACATTCAGGGAATGACCACTTCTTCGTCCCTTTGCGATATTGTGGCTGTACAAATTTTGGTGTTATTTTTTTCCCCCTATGTTGTCTGTATTTTATTATCATACAGGATTCAGGTATGTTCTGTCACCCATCCTTCAATGCTACAGTTGTTTCCGTTTTATTATGAACCATGGTAACAGAATGCAAAACATTGGATCAGGTTCCGCCGTGCATGCATCTTGCATCCTCAAGTGTAAAACGTCTGTGGAACGCATTAAGGTTTGAATAACGATGCTCATGCTTCGAAGGCAGGTTTGATCAATGTTTTGACGGAAAGAAATGATTTTTCGAGTTCTCATTAATGGTTTTTCAATTTACCCAAATAAAGTCATGCACCAATTATTGAAAGATGAATGCTTCATTAAGTTTAGAAAATGCAAATGGGGATTATCCTGGACATGTACATCTGACAGTCTGTCGATGGTGTGCATTTGAAAAAGTGCTTGTCATGAATGGCATGGAATCTCCATTTGATGTAATTTGTTGGATGTTTTTCAAAATCCCATCCAACCTATTTACATTAATTACACACCAATATTACATACCGGTATTGATTACAACATGGTATAGAGGCTGCCCATAATATCATCAGCTGAGACAGACACAACAGGTCAAGGTGTCAACTCACCACTGCTGAAAATGCAGTGGAATGTGCAGCTTAATGACATGACACCTTGGCAGACGTCAGTGTTTGCAGATGCTAACCTGGTCAAGGTAATGTCATCCAACTTCTCGGAGTGTCTGAAGTAGTTTGTCAATACTTTGCCTATAGTGACACTGTGCGCAACCGCAGGAGACTCATGTTAATCATATGCGGGGTGAGCCACCAAGCCTGTAAACCTGAATCAACTTCTCACAGTTTGCAATTATTACTCTCTCTCTCTCTCTCTCTCTCTCTCTCTCTCTCTCTCTCTCTCTCTCTCTCTCTCTCTCTCTCTCTCTCTCTCTCTCTCTCTCTCTCTCTCTCTCTCTCTCTCTCTCTCTCTCTCTCTCTCTCTCTCTCTCTCTCTCTCTCTCTCTCTCTCTCTCTCTCTCTCTCTCTCTCTCTCTGAAAAATGCATAAAAATGTCTTTGCAATGCCTTGCAGTGCCATCCTGCATATTTTGGAGTTGGTTATTTATGAATATTCTTTTGAGAAGAGCATTTATTTATAAAAATATTGATGACAGAATGCCCTGATGACTTGCTAATAGGCCCCCTGGATGCAATGTATAACAATGTTATCTAATACCAATTATAGACCCCCAGACACAGTGTACATATAGCTGTGGTGTCAAGCCTATGATATATGTATAACATTCATGACAGGCATGAAGTTGCCACATTGTTACTTTCACAGGTACATTGACTCTCTGAAGCAGTTATGACATTTACAGCATAGGAACATGTGTGTTTGGGTTACTTTGCTCCCCCCAGCAGAGATTTACCATTAAACTGTCATTCATGGGCGTCCACCCCGAGACTGCGACATTCATATGAAGAGTACACAGAAACAAAGAACACAGGCAAATTTGCCTCAAAATTCAATATGCGTTTTAGCAACTTGTGGAGAGGAATAATTATCCTCGGTAAACATTTATATCAATAGTGATGCAAATCTCTGCAATTGGAATAGGCCTACAGTGACTGGCGGATGAGTTTAACAGGCCTCCTGCAGTAGCAGGTTACAACGTTAATGGCACGGGGATAAGTGTGTTGAAGTTCTGCCCCCCCCCCCCCCCAGCAGTGAGTCTTCATTAGTATAACCAACAGTGCCACATTTTCCATGTAGTTCTGAACCCTCCCCCCCAAAAAAAATAGCACAATCCAGTCTCTCTACATTCCACAGGCAATCCAGTTACTGTCCATGTCTAGACCTAAACATCAACTAACACATATCATCATGTTGATTCAAAATTTTAAACATTCAAAGCTTAAACAACCAAATTAATTTATAAACGGCTCATCAGTGGGAAACCATCAAGCCTGTTCTGTAGCCTTCTGCACTTAAGCCCCACATGTCCAGCTGTACTGTACCGTGAAAGACATTGGTAGGCCCACTTCAATGACACAGCCACAACAATAACCAACTGTTGCTCGCAGGTGTTGGAATTTTAAGTCATGGGGGGCTGTTGTCACAGGTGCCTTTGGTGCTGATGGCTTCTCAAGTCTTGTCCACAGCAGACTTTTTCCTTGTCGAGTTCTGCTAGAAATTTTTGCTTCTCCACTTTGAAAATGTCTGGCATCTTGAAATGCATGTTGCTATGCAACAAATGTACTGTAATTCATGATAAGTTCTGGCCTCGCTTGCTACATGTTGCCACGTCGTTAGGTCCTTCAGATGTCTGGTAGGTTCTGAAATATCAAAGTGTTTCCCTGGCTTTCATTTACAGATATTTTTGTTTCATCCAACATTGTTTCCTGCTCTGCTCAGTTGTTTTCTTGATCAGTCCAGGCCACTGCAATTTTCCCATCTTCCTTCTCATTCCTCTTAACTCTGCACTGACAACCAGCTCTTGTGAATTTTTCCGACATGTTCAAGTCTTGTGGCCAAATGCATTTATTCTTTTATTTATTTCATCCAGCTTTCCAATATATCGCCAGCAGAGAAAATTTAACCCAGCTTTCTGTACATCATATCAAGATTGTCCTCCAATGCCTTGAAAGACGTGTTGTTGCTAGGGACTCTATTGCCACCGTTTGACATGGGACATTCCTGTTGATTGACTTGATTCAGCTGTCTTGCAATCAGTCTCCATGATGACCTGTCCTCCAGAACCCCTCCCCTTCCCTCCCCCTCCCCACTTCCAGGTTGCAAGCCATAGTCATGCGATTTCTGAAGGTTGTGTGATTTAAGGAACTTAGCTTCCGCCATGTAACATGTCAGAAACATTTGTTTGCATTTTGTATGTTGTACTTGTATACCGTTATGATCATCTGCAGCTGGTAATTATAGGTTCTCGCATGGCTGGACCAGGCCTCATACAGACCCAACCATGTGATTATCTTTTCATTACCACTCGCACAGAAAAGAAAAATGACACTTAGGGTTAGAACTTGGTCAGCCGGTGAGTCCAATAGCCTGTCTCCTCTGTCAGCAGTCAATTTGAGGGTGATACAAAGGGACAGCCACACCTTTGCCCAGAAGCATGCTCGTGATTGGTTAAAAGTTTGACGTTGATTTTTTCAAGATTGGTTATGCAGAAATGGAGTGCAGTGTGCTGATATAGTCTGTATCAGCTTCTCCTTTGAGCTTTCTGTTTTGAGCGGCCTTCATATGTATCAGCACAGAACACCAGGCTTGCCAAGTCTTGCTATTTGGGAGTACTACTGAATCATTTTGAGCTGATATTTCTTCAAAATAATGTGAAATTTGATGAAAAGAGGAAGATCCGACTATTTCTAAGAACAAGTTTAATTTAATAATACATATAAAAATAGAATTTATTTCTCTTTTTCACACACAAAAAAAGTTTTACTTTTTTGAAACTTGTGGGTTGGCGGGTTGTGGACACATGCATGATATCCAGGGCTGGTTTAGCACTGAGTGGTAATAAGGTGCAGTATCAGTCCTGGCTTTCTGGGGAAGGGGTCTTCTCGTACAAAATTTTGGAGAAAAAAACTTTTGCTTATTTTCCATCAGATCCAGAATTGTGTCATTGGAGGTTGATCGGATTTACAAATGGGAATGGGAAAAATAAAAAGATGCCAAAATTGGATCCCAGATTCATCCCTTGTAGGTGCATCAAAGAATTTAGACGACTGACTCATCATCAGCTGCAGGGGTTACCCTTTCCTGACAAACAGTGAAATAAGTCAGCTTTCCTTTTTTATGCGACGAAGGACTGGTGCATTATCCTGTTCAGTGTAACAGCTGGTCACTGTGGCAAGTTTCGATGGCATTAGTGCCTTGTGTTTCCCTTTTCTACTTCAAACAACCAAAAAGTGGCTTGGTGTCCACCGTCACCTGTGTCAATGTGTTCTGGTTTTATAAAAGATTTTAAATTCTGGCTGTGTGTGAGAAATACAGGAGGGCATGTTGCAAGTTGGCATGTCGTCTTGGTGTGGATCAGTGCTTATTATAGGGAAAACTTGACTTGGTACTTTTTAGTACCCCTTTGGAAACGTGTTTGCATCCCATCCATCTGTCCTTCAGCCTTTCCTTCCAAAAATGCTGGTTTGGGTCATATTTGGTACATTTGAACTCTTTCAGTGCTAATCACGTCTTAAGTGAATCTACTTGACTCAAACTAGTCTGAATTATCATTAGGATCTCAGATTCGTATTCCTGGTAAAAAGACCTTTCATTCAAGTACCAGTATGCGCATTCCGCGGAATGTGTGCCAAGAAAAGCTGTTGACTCAGTCCAAAATTTGGCACTGGAAGGGTTAGTACTTATACTTACAGATACCCAAACTTTGGGGTGTGGATACTTCTTGGAATAGCACCAAAATTAGGCCACTCTCGACCTTGGACTCCATCATAGAAAATGCTTGTGGGGGCCATATTTCTGATACTGTAAGACCTACTTATACCAAACTTGGTGTGTGCTTGGGATAGGGGTGTATTGCCTGCCAAAAGCTGCTGTGACCTTTGATCTCATCACAGAAGATGCTTGTCTGGGCCACATGTCCTTCACTCTAAGAACTACAGATACCACTGACCTCCAGATGGGGACTCACTATGTGTTGCCACTCAATACAACTGCCCTTGTAGCAAGGAGAGGGTTAAATGGAGAAGTCTTCCCTGCACAAACAGGATATGGTATCAAAATACTCTTTTAGCGGGTCCATTCAAGATCTTTGATCACATTCTCAAGTTGGGGTGAACACTTTCAGCTGTTTTGTGTAAATCTTTCGATCAAATAATGGCCTGACTTTGAAAGCATAAGGCATCTCAGGACAAGCTTGAACTTGAATCCCTGAATTACTAAGATGGTATTAATGGGGGTGGGGGACGGCAAAATTTTTTCATGCCACATTAAGGGATCTTCATGTATTTTCCATGAAGCATGACAGGTTATTTGCATATATCACATAAAAGATGATAAAATGTCGTATGTAGTAAAGTGAAAGCAAATATTCAAGTTATTTTTATGAAATGAGAAAAGGGTAAAGCAGTGTCTGGGCAAAATGTAAATGGGATCCCCTTTACCCCCCACCCCCTCATGTTACCATTCCTATGATGTCAGTCTGGGTAAGGATCTCCCCATTGATCAGTGTGGGTGGATGACTTAATAACTTTCAGCATATTTTCAGGCAATTTACTTTCTTGTGCCAATCCTTGGGGATTCAGTCTTTGTGATCCCGTAATGTTTGTTTATTTATAGAAGTTAGATCAATATACATACATTTTTGAAGAACCAGTCATGGCTTTTGATTTGCCCGCAAGTTATGCAGTGGGGGCAGTATGTGCTCTGTAGTTTGTGGTTTAATGTTATCTGAAATGGGTGACAGGTAGAAGAGTGAATTGGATGAGGTATTTTTTGGTATTTTGCTTTGTGAACATTAAGGGCCAATAATTTCTGTTTTTATTTTTTTTTTTATTTTTGTTTTTGTTATTTTTTTCTGTTTTTTTTTTTTTTTTTGCTGTTTTTTGTTTGTTTGTTGTTTTTTTTTTTTTTTTTTTACTTTTTTATTTTTGTTTTTTGTTTTTGTTTTTTTTTTTGTTTGTTGTTTTTTTTATTTTTGTTTTTTTTTACTTTTTTATTTCATTTTTTTATTTTTTTTTATTGGGTTTACTATGGAAGGGTAATTGTGCATTTTTTCAACATTTAGATTAAATTTGATGCATTTCTCACATGAATTATATGGATATGCAGCATTGAAATGAAATTTTCTGGCTGATGGAATGAAATTTGTTCTTTTAATTTTTTTGAAACTGAAAACCAGTGGGTCTGGATCAGGCAGTATGCATTGAGACAAAAAGCTGTCATATCGTTTCTAATATAAATTTAATGATCAGTGGCCGTATTTGGTCTCAAAAATTAACCCTTTCAGTGCCAAATTTTGAACTGAGTCAACAGCTTTTCCCCACACATTTGGGTGCAATGAGCTCAATGCACTCTGAGAAAAGCTGTTGACCTGAGGTATTCTCCCTGGAACTATAGGCATACTGGTACTTGAATGAATTTTTTTTTTTTTTTTTATGAATAATAGGAATCTGGGATCCTAGTGATAATTCAGACTTGGTCACCTTGCCCAGAAATATTGATGTGGTACGTGGTTGGCTAAGTGGGTGTGTGCTTGTTACTGTTGCCCTGAGGTACAGATCACCAGGCTGCTGTCGACTTCTGGGCCAGTGATAAGCTGCTTTGTCAGTGCGTGAAAACACACAAAAGCCAAAGTGCTGGACTGGTGTGGATAATTCCATGGTTGCAGGAGTTTGACCTTGGAAGGTGGGCTTTCTCTTGTTTGCAGCCAGCCACTATGATCCCAGAGCAGTTGTGCCATGGATTTTTCCATTGTGCGGTTTCCTAGAGTATCACCTTCATTAGTGGGTTTGCTGTAGGCTGTATAGTTTGAAGTACTGTGGGGTCATATCCATCATTGCAGTTCAATCTGCAGAGCAATTTATGAAGATCCATAACAAATCAGTTGCTGTCTTTCATGGCCTTTGTTCAGACTACACTGTACTTCCTAAATGCTATTCAAAGCTTTTTTTTCCACTGAATTATGGGTAGTTTAAGGCTGGGTCAACAAGTTTCCTTGTTGTGGATTGGGTACTTAGCTGAGGGAAGTTGTTGATCTGGTATATCTTTCAGAATTTTCGTTCAAATTTGTTTATCTTTACTGTTGACAGGATTGAAGTCAAGAAATATGACCAGCAGTTAGTTTTGGCAGATTTTATTTATTTATTTTTTTTATTTTTTTTTTGGGGGGGGGGAGGAATAAATGTATCCTGACTGTCTTCAAGGTATTATTCAAAACTCCCCAAATGTGTAGATTTGACCCGTTTTGTGGCACTATGGAGCCGTCACCCCCTTGGTTACTTGAGAGGCCACAGTTATTGCACAGCCATGTTTGACAATTCAAATCTGGTGGAGTATCTGTTGTATTACTGTTACAGTACTCAGTCAGGCCACGGGTTTTGTCAGTGTCAGTGTGACTCAGTGCAGTGGTCTGTAATGTCAGAAGAAATAATAAACTCAATAAAATACAAAAATTCAAGGCAGTTAAGATAGTATTAACAATTATATGCAGTGTAATAATAATAACAATGATGATGATGATAATGATAATAATAGTTAATAATAGTAATAAAAATAATAACAGTAATAGTAGTAGTAGTGATAATAATAATGATAATAATAGTAGTAGTAGTAGTAGTAGTAGTAGTAGTAGTAGTAGTAGTAGTAGTAGTAGTAGTAGTAGTAGTAGTAGTAGTAGTAGTAGTAGTAGTAGTAGTAGTAGTAGTAGTAGTAGTAGTAGTAGTAGTTGTGGCCAGATATGCATTCCTTGGTAAAATATTACAAATTCTGTCATTTTGTGGCTTACGGATTGACATGGTCGCTAGCCCCAAACAAGTGAAATACCTGTATACCTGTTGTGACAAGTAAAAAATTCCCATTTAATGCCGTGGAGACACCCCCAAAATGTGACCTTTACAAAACACCCATTTTCCTGGAAGCACCAGTGAGACAGAACATGCAAAATATGCATACATGTCCTGGATGTGACAAAGCTGCAATTTTGAATGGGATAAATCGTCAAAATCAATGGATCAATTTCACGGGGACGATGCACGCTGCACAGGTCATAAATGGAGAGGAATACTGATATTTAATGTATGTACATTTTACAGTAGAATAGATTTTATATTACATGATCTGAAATTTTAATTGTCCAGTTTGATATGGTGCACAGTTTTATTTCACAGAAGAATAGATTTATACCATATTTTACAATCACTGGGACTGAATATAATGCCCCAGCTTGTTTCCACTTCAGTTAAACATTGGCGGATGGTTTAACTAGGAAAAGCTGTCCAGCTAGAAAGGGTACATTTTGGTTCAGGGGTAAGTCAAATTGTTCTTATCTGAACCTGTACTATGAAAATTTGGTAATTATGGTTTGTTTGACAGGTATTCTTCTTTGATATGAAGCTCTGCATTTACAAGTAAAAATTCACATATTTAGCTAATTCATCAATTGCCACGTTCATATTTATTCATTATTATGTGGTTTGTCTTTGCTGAATATTTAGCTTAGGCAAGGAGCCGCTACTCAGAGAGACATGTACGGGTAAAAGGCTCGGAAACATGTTGAGTAGTTACCCGCTGAAGACCCTTTAAATTATTTGGGCTGATACAGCCTATGTCAAAAATTTTACAGAGGAACGTGTGCAATATAGACAATAGTAATTTCATATATATACAGGTTAGACAGGGACAGGTTAGCTTATGGAGAGTAAAGAGTTCGAACTGCGGAATAGGATATTGACTACTAGGAAGTGGTTCTGAGCAAAAAGACTCAAATACAAATATGAACTGAACTTTTATGATCCAGTTTGGTACAACAGTTCAGCATAACAAATTTGTATCACACGAATTGAGCTTTTATCCTCAAATTTGATATAGAAATTGCATTAGGTAGACATATAGACATTTTTCACGGTAGATATGTATTAAAAAGCTTCCAAGGCGTATACGTGCACTACAGTATAACTTAAGACAAAACAGTTGTCACTGAACTTTAGTACATGCATGAGCAAGTAGATAATGAAAGTGTCATTTTGTTCATTAAGAATTTGGGTACAGTGATATATCAAAGAACCTGTTACATTGTCTGTCAAAAATCATGTTATAAGATGTTAGATGAGAAATACGGTAATAATGCGAAAAGTTTGCCGTACCACGAGAAAGAGTGGCCTAATATTTTCACATGGATAACCCGAAGTGTCACCTTCTCTATCATTTTGTTTTCATGTCAACAAGTTTCGAGTGAGATGTTCATTGGGGTCACATAAAGTTTACGTCCAGGTACCCATTAAACAAAGAAGACCAACAGTAAATCAATGTGTTCTATATCACTTGACGGTCCAATTAATGCCTTGTGGCCTGATGTGTGGTAAACCTGCTCCCTCCCAAAAGGCCTGGATATCAAAGATATTGTGTTACAACGTTTTAGCTTGAACTTCTGGTCAAGAAAAGAGGTATTGAATAAAAGTTTGAGGTCAGATTCATCAAAAGAGAATGATTTTGGTCAATTTCTACAGTAAGAATTGGTCACTTAGTGCCCAGACCATGCCAAGGACAGCTGTTGACTGGTCTTTACTTTATCACATGTAAACCGGGAAAGGGTTAAATATTTATTCCTCATTAGATATTTTTTATACTCATTAATCCAGCGATGAAGAAGTTCTAATCTTTTTGGAGTGGCAATAGTCAATGATATCGCCACTGTGTGATACTGAGTGCCTGTTGGTCCCAATGAAACAATGATCGACTGGCTGTATGTTAGGGACACAGATTACATTGCCATAGGCCTTTCAACAGGGTAAATATGAAATGACTGAATAAGTTCAATACAATTATTTGTCATATTTAGGATGAAAAAGTAGCAGCTTATCCATCCTGGCCTGCCTCGTTGCATGGAAAACTTGGTCATACAACATTAAAAGTTTATTTCAGAAGTGGATATTTAACTCTTTCATGACCAGCAGCTTTATCCTGAGAGGCCGGCTCAGGTTGCTTCCAGTATATACCTTTAAGTTTGTAGACAATCTAATTCTGTTTGTTTATTTACCATATATTTATATTTACTTATGTGCCCCCCCCCCTCGTATAAGGTGCCCCCAATATGAGGCTACCCCCTCTACAGAGGCAACTTCTCCATGCAGCGGGTGTGATATTTTCATTTTATTTTACCCCCCCCCCCCATGAGGGGTCACCCCTCTTATAAGACTACATTTACAGTGCACTTAGGGTGGCCTTATGGAAGGGGGACCACTGCAGCCATAATGTATTCTTGCTTGGCACGTGCCCAGGGATACAAAATGCAAATTTTTTGTCTGGCTGCCAAGCCACGCTGTCGTTGCGGCTACTGTTAGTCTACTATCGATAAAAGTGAAATAGTATTTATTTGATGTAAGGCTTTATGGGTTTGTCTTTGAATATTTCCAAGCCTGGATTTGGTATTCAGGGAAGAAATATTTGACATCAGGTTTATAAATAAAACCGGAATTGGCAGCATAAATTAATCCTATTCTATTGGCTGTTGTTGGAAACTGAGTTCCATAGTTCGACAACATTTGTCCGGCACACGTCTTATGACCTGCAGCATTTAGGAAAGCAGGCAGGGGGTATTTCATTATCTCTGACTTTGCAAGTGATTTACTGCATTCACACAAGGGCTATTTTGTCAGATATGTAAATCTTATTTCAGTATCCTTTGTGTGTGTGTGTGTGTATATATATATCTTTATATTTCAAATTGTAATCTTAAAGAAATTTGATCATGTTTCATGTAAGATTGAATACAAATTGATGGTTTTCCGTGGAACTCCTCACCATTAAAGAAGGCTGACAGTTTGATGTAGTGGTTTCTAACCTGATGACATCACCATCAGGTTTATGCACATCTATACATAGAGTCAAAGGGTTCAATTTTGATATGCCATGGCCTTGTCATTATTGAAGTATTGTGTGGCAAAACCTTCATCACTAAAATATTATGGACAATGCATGGTGTTGACAAATGGGACACTTAAAAGTCTTGTTAATGCAACCAAGTCTCTACAGGTGGAACCCATCATTGCAAGCCGCCATGTTTATTGTTGACAATGGTCATAGTTTGAAGGACGGCTGCAATCCTTCAGCTTAATCAGTGTCTGCAGTGAAAATAATTATCGTATGTATGAGTTGTGAAAAATTGTTTGATTTTTCTTTTGTGAAATGGTTTACTTTTGTACGATTTTTGCATGTAATTTTTGAAAACGGATGAAAATGGATGACAATTTAAACATTAATTTCCACTCACACTTGGAGTTACTTTAGGACAGGCAAGGGGGAGAAGATCATTCATGAGCCACAACTGTAATCCCCTATGAGTCTTTTAGTAAAAAGAGGTGGCGCACGATTGAAATTCTTCGGTTGTGTTAAGACCAAGCATCAAAGACAACACACTATGTCCTGGCATCTCAACCAAAAGGCTCATTTCTTCTATAGAGAGTGTATAGAGCTTTGTAAAAATGCCAGTAGCTCTGTAGATACATGTACTGAGGAAACAGATTTCTGCAAAAAATCTTGCATTATTGCACCCACAATGTGCCGAGGGAAGCTGTGAGTAAGTTGCAAGAAAAATTTGTGGTCGTTTGAACCGGGGACAAAGTTGCATGGTCATGCCGATACACAAGTCCAGTCACAACAAACTGTTGGCACAGCTTAAATGTAGAACACGCTGATGCACTTGACTGCAGGAAGTGTGCAGACACGCTGGTCTATGATTGGAGTGCCCTATATCAGTCAAAATGATTGCCTATTATCACACCCTGTAAAAAAAAAAAGTTCATTTATTGACAGCTGTATTGAGATATATGGGTGAGCTTAACATGTTCCAGGATATATATATATATATATATATATATATATATATATATATATATATATATATATATATGTATATATTTAGCAGTGACTTTTACAAGTCATTTTAATGTGTACAACCCTAGACTCAGATTTTAAGTGTTGGGTGTTCAGCGAGTTGCTGTGAACAAAGGTCTGTGGCAGCACATAGTAAGAATCATGAAAAACAGTGAGAAACATGAGTTGTCAATCTTCAGACATTTAGCTGTTTCAACTGCCAGCAATACAGACGCAGATCCAAGGCGTGCAAGGGTGTGCCCACATGCCCCATTCCCATTCCCATTCCTGCTTCCTCCTTGCAGGGGAAAGAAAAGGTTTTCATCCCCTCTTCTCAATGAGCCATACGTTTGATGACTATTTACAGAGTGATCCAAGGAAAATATGGCTCTCTGGAGCCAGGAAAGAGGCAAAGGCATGTATGAGAATGAAGGAGCTTTCCAGGGGCTTGAGCCCATGGCTCAGTCCCGGACTCTGCATCCTGCACTCCATACCCCCAGCCTACACCCCTCTCCCCCCTTCCCCTCCCTCCCCCAAGGAAATTCTGAATCCACCCATACAGTAAGTGCTTTTGCCCACAGCTTTAGGTTTAAAGTGGCATTTGATTGCATTGTGATTGATCCTATTGTCTACTTCGAGTGTTGTTATATTTGTCAGAAGAAACTACTGTGTGACTCTTTTTGGTTCCAGTTAAAAGTGCTGGCAGTTGTGATGTGGGTTGTTAAGATAAGGTTCTACTTACCACATATGAGATTTATTGTAGCAGATATTTTTAAAAAAGGAATAGCTATATCAGCCTTCAGGTTAATAGAAAAAATGTTGATCAGGTAGCTATCAGAACATGTTTTAGAACCTGGAATACCTGGACTTGTGTACATGAAGTTTTTCTTTTAAAGATTTGTGTATCAAATGGTACTAAAACAACACATAAAACGAGAGAGAGAGAGAGAGAGAGAGAGAGAGAGAGAGAGAGAGAGAGAGAGAGAGAGAGAGAGAGAGAGAGAGAGAGAGAGAGAGAGAGAGAGAGAGAGAGAGAGAGAGAGAGAGAGAGAGAGAGAGAGAGAGAGAGAGAGAGAGATGAGAGAGAGAGAGAGAGAGAGAGAGAGAGAGAGATGTGCGCTTGAACAGGGGTTCAATGTTAATAACAGAAAAGTTTGCAGAATACAATGACAAATCTACTTATGGGCTGACCTCACATACCCCCCCCCCCCCAGGTTTTCCCTCCCCCAAAAAGGAAAATAGAATAATTTCAAACAGTGCAGGTACTGCTGAATCATCAAACAGTCAAGTTGTGGTAGGTAGATTGATAATCCATCATTACAGTCACAAGTGCACACGTCTACCATAGCAACAGACATGTTACCCAAGACTATATGACAATGGTTGTGTGGTTCCCAATAGTCCCTGACGAGATTCAGTTTAGGATCAAAACACCGTTGACAAACTTCCTGTCTCACTGCGCCTCCTTGCCTTGTCTCATCAGTGAAAATATTAATATCTTTTCCACACGAGAAACGTGATACAGCGTAAGTACATTATGCAAGGGAATGTGTGAGTTAAACATAGATACCAAGACACATTTTCTGTGAGCTGGTGACTTTGTTTACTTTTGTATCTCGGAAATTAGTTTTTATGAGACATCATCTTATCATTAGTGTTCTTGTTTATTCATTGCAGGATTAAGTAGCTATGAAGCTTGCCACTATCAATGTTATTTACTTTATTTTGGCTGATTAGGCGATAAATATTACATAAGGAACACCCCACATGCAACACTTGATCTGACAAGAGCCAATGGGTCTGACCTTTTATTGTGGTTGTAGGGGTCAAGGCTGTGAGATGTGAGTCCAGGTAAACAACAAAAATATGCCGTAACTTGACTCGGTGGGACAAAATTTTTGTTTTACTGTATTCTGCTGAGGCATGAAATAAAGACAATTTTTTAAGTGTAACTTTTACACACAAATTGGTGGATGTGTTTTTTAATATTATACATCTGAAATTTTACCGGATACCAATCTGTAAATTAAACTTAAAGCACTTGAAAATAAGTGTTTTACAACAAGAAGTCTACAATTTGCAAGAGGAAAACATGGAGATATGATTAACACTTTGCCGATGTCTTTTATTTTTTTGATAACAGATGGAACGATTTCATCATTGTGAGAGACAAGGATAGCATAAAGCATAATTTTTGAAAAACAGAAGTGTGCACTTTGTCTTTGTTTCCTACGTACCTATAGTTGATTCACAACTGCCATGCGACACATGATGTGGTTAAGCTCACAGACCCCCTCATGGCATAAATATATCTTTTTATGGGAAACATGGCATGAAGGGGGTTAAACTTATCTCAGATGATGGACAGTGCCTACTATTGACTTTAGATACCCTTAATGAACACTTGAAAAATTCACTGTCTGTGTAATCTCTAATGAAAACCACAGTTCCATGCAGTTAGCAGGTTTGAGAACTGGAATGTAGCAGGTTGAAGTAAACTGCTATTTTGGCTGGTTTAATCTTGTACATGAGACCTGTTGGCCTTTGGTCCAATTATTAGTTGAGGAGGAGCCAGTGCATTACAGCTTCCACTGAGAGACCACTGGTAGAGCAGGTCTCAGAGGTCACGTGGAGCAGGTCTCAGAGGTCACGTGGAGCAGGTCTCAGAGGTCATGTAGAGCAGGTCTTAGAGGTCACGTAGAGCAGTTGGTCTCTCGCTGGAGGTCCAGTAACATGAAAAAGCTAGCACCAGGGCCTGAGGAGTATGATCTCTTAAAGGAGGGACTACAGTATGTTGACTTGAAATCAAACTAAACCCTCCGCAATACTTCAGGAAGATCCCGTTTTAGGGCCAGGATTGTTTGTGTGTTGTGTTGGACACAAAAGACCACCTATTATTTAAGACTACATTTTACTATTGGGAAAATGGATGCTGTTGCTTTTCTGATTTTACTGTATAGATCTCAGTGCAAGGGCAGTACAGAAACAGCTGAAATATCTTGCAAACTGCCTTTCATAGATCTGCTAAGAAAACAACCTGGACAGGTTTGCTGCATTGAAGCAAAAAAACCAACTTGACAAGAATAAAAGAATGTGCAATGGGATATATAGGTAAAAAAAATTGCTGTGGTGATGTTTAAGGGCAGTTATCGAAGACACTTGTTTTACTGGTTCACTCGGGAGTCTTTGCGGTATTAGGATGCTATAATCATTTTTACCATGTCTTCTGTTTTTCACAGTGTTCATGGTAAATAATCTGTGATGTCAAATTGCTGCATTGCATGCACAGCAGCAGTAAATCATAAGTTGATAGGAAGTGTTCAAGTGTGCATCAAATTATTCTATACCAGTTGGTATATATTTGATACATACATTGGTGTATTGTGCACATAGACTATACAATTCATCCACCAAAAGTAGATTTTGGATCCTCCATAACTCACAATGCCTTGTGGTGAAGAAATGTCTCATTTTGGTTTGTGTATTGACACCTTTTTTGTGGACACAAATCACTTTTTGTCTGTCACCTGCATGACTGCAGAGAAGGACAATTCCCAGGATGAAACCTATGTCCCCAAAACCAAGTCAGACACCAGTTGACGTGACGTCTATTTTTGTTTGTTTGTTTGTAAGAACAAAAGATTTTGTATGGTTTCTAGGCTGATGGTATACATTAAAATTGTCGCTCAATGGACATGGTAGATGCTGCCATTTCGGAAGACATAAATCTTTATAAACGTTTAATGAGTCAGCCGTGACAAAGATTAATGGGCACATCACCTATCACCTGCACACACAAAAAATGCATTTGACATGATGATATTCACAGAAAGAATGCAGGTGGTGGTTCTGACTGGCCATTATTAACCCTTTACCCCTCATGAACTTGCCATATTGGTGACTGTTGAATAATCCTTGCTGGTCATCCAAGACACAGATATCCATGTTTTGCTGTGGAGCAGGGAGCCAGGCTTATCTAAATGCTACCTGATGACAGGGATCCAGTCTGATCCAAATACTACCTGGTGGGAAATTTTGTTTACCTCCAATTCATTGGTCTATTGACAAAACCCAGGTTTGCTATTTTTGACCAATAAAACTAAAGTTAAAAACAAAAAGTTCTGATTGGTCAGCTTGGAACACTTGGTACCAAATTAAGGATATATTACAAGTTACTAGTGCCTTTTACTTTGGATAAACTTTGAAATTACTGTGGAATATAAATTTCCCAAAAGAGGTGAAACTGTACATCATTTATTGTATGATTGTCATAATATTAAACTGGGTCACAATTATGCAGCAATTACACAAGCAATCATAATTTTGTGTAAATTTTGATTAAAGTTTTGAACATAGTGACATCAAATATGCAGCACAGTCAGAGGTAAGGTGCAAATAGAAAAAGGATGTCTCAGATTTTCTACATAATGATAACACTGTGCCAAAGGTAATTTGCTTTTGATGTATCATTGCTTCAAGACTTGTGAACTTCTCAAGCAAAACAACAAATTTGAAAAAAAAGTAAATGAATGAATGAATAAAATGAAATAAACACTCTTTTCTCCTTTATAATTGTACTTTCTCAAGATTGACAAGTTTCATGTCAGCAGATGTCAGGTTGTAAAGTAGGTTCAATATTTGTTAGATATAATCATGATCTCTTTTATATATTTTCTTCATTACTGTATCAAGGTTGAAGCTTACAACCGTGACTACAGTGTCATCAAATGAATGTCAAGTTTATAGGCTTTCCAAAAGTACAGTTTCAGTATTTAAGTTGTATTTTTTCAATTGAGTGGCATTTTGCGAAGAAGCAGAGTTTAAGCATGTAGATTTGAACAGCATGAGTGAGTTTTGTGAAGAAAATCGTGAATTTGTGCAGAGCACGTTGTGATGGAAACCCAGATATTTTGAGTACGGAGTTTATGGCACAGCATTATGCGAATGTAGAGTACACGTACGATCATCCAATAAATGCCAATGACTTCAAACCACAGTTCAACTGCTATACAGTGAAACCAGTCTATGAAGGCCACCTCAGAAAACGACCTTTCATAGAAAGTGTAAATAGCATGAAAAATACTGAGCAAGTTATGCTGAAATGGTGGTCTTTATGGGCAGGTGGTCTTTCCGTGCAGTGGTCTCATAAGACTGGGACCACTGTATATCCTTAAAGCATCTCCATTCTCAGAGGACTGGGAATGGCCTTTTCAGACCCTGTAAGGAATGGTCAGTGAGGTGCCACTGGATACATGCAAGTCAAAAGGACAGACTCCAGCAGAAAGGTCATGTGAATCAATACTCGGTCCAATTAGCTCCCCTGGGCTTCAGCAGAACATGCAGCATAACCCTGAGGGACCACTGATGTATCAGCATGCAACTTTTTCCCATTAAAAATTGCCTGAAAGTGTCAGATGTCACAAAAGCCATCAGCTTTGTTTTTGTCTGTTTTGTTTGTTTGTTTTTGTGTGTATGTGTCATTAAGAAGAATATGCTGTCAGTCAACAACTATGGACTCAGTCTCTGCAGAGAGTTAAATATTTCACCACCTTTTTTTTTCATTTCAAAGGCAGTGTCTCGTCAGTGAATCATATTTCTTTATTCATCACACGTAGTGCAGTAACTAAAGTTGCTGGCCTTTTTTTAATCCATTGCAGAGCATAAATGATACACGTATACATGGTTTATTGATAGAGAGACACCCAGTTACTGTTGTCATGTTTTATTGAACCCGTTCTGTACAACAGGAAGTGGCAATGTGAATATGTGTTAATATCATGCATGGGATAAGATCCTAAGATCTGGGGAAGTTGGCACTTGCCCAGAAAAGAACAGATTTAGCACAAAATATGGATTTATTTCCTTTCCTAGAATAGAGCTGAATTGAGCAGAAAAATTCCGTTTCACCATGGTTTGGAAAATAACATGACAAAAAATAATTGAAAACCTATTTGTGAACATTAACAAATAAACACAGTGGATCTTATCTGATTAATGTGTCTGCCTCGATGGGTAGCAAGTGTTCTGTGTGTTGAACATTTAATGGAACATCTTGCTTCCAGGTGGCACCACAGGTAACTTCCCCTGGATTTGTTGCAAGTAGAGACACCTGGGGGGTAAAGAAACCTGCTTCATTCATTGGTTGAAAATATCATGTGACACAGGGAGCAGGTGCTGCCACTATGCAGGACAGTGTATCTGATAGGCTCTGCTGAGAAAATGAGTGAAAATACTTGCATGAAAGTACTTCAGTCCCTGACGCATAAAGTATTGAGTAATAATACAAATTTCCCCAACATCAATTCACACTTGTGGACTTGTTAGGTTCCTGGAGGCAGAATTCTCAGTTTACCTTTCGTAAGAAATGCATAAATGTCAGTGCATGTACCTGATATTGAACTTTGTGCCTGTTTGATCAGAGTATTGATGTCACTTCAAAGAGGAGCCTTACAAATTTCCAAACTAATCTGACCGATCATTCCAATTTGATTGTGCGCTGGTGATGGTATTGGAATAAGTGGGAAACTCAGTAAGAATGGCTGTTAGCTCAAGGAGAGAAATCATAACATGAATGAGTTAGGCTTTCATTTGATCAAATAGAGACCTTCGATAAGTTTGAACAATGGAACTGAATGTCACCCATGGCCAGATACAGAGTTTTGACAGCACAAACATGATTCAGTTTTGTCTCCTTTCTAGGCACATTGATTGCATGTTCCCTGTGCAAAGAGCAGATATGTTTATTGTCATATTTATGTTCCATTCCATCAATACTAACCGCTTGCATTCAAATTGACAGAGTTGATTGTTCAGTTTCTTCAAAGACATGACGTAGAAATGCATCACGTTCAGGGTGATCCTGGTGTGGCACTGGTGTGGGGGGCTTTCTGATCAGATCACTGTAAAAGTTGACCTCATTTTGCAAGTGAGTTTTTTTTTTTTCGTTAAGCTTTCACTTAACTCTTTCAGTACCACATTTTGGACTCTGTCAACAGCTTTCCTAAGTGTGCTTTGGGTGCATTGGGCCCAAAGTGCTCCGAGGAAAGCTGTTGACCTCAGCGATTATATTCTATGTAACTTCAGGCATGCTGGTACTTGAATGAGAGGTCTTTTTGCAAGGAGCATGAATCTGGCACCCTTATCATAAATCAGAGCAGTTTGTTCCAAGAACTTTGACTTAAGTTGTAGTTGGCACCAAAAGAGTCAAAAGGGGAAATAAAGACAGTGTAAAAGTCCTGTGACAGGTAATCAAGTGATGTATACATGTCAGACAATTTGAGACTGTGAGTTGACATGCCTAATGACAAAAACTGCAGTTAAAGGTTTCCCACTGATGACCAGTTTATTAAATTCATTTGGCTCTTTAAAGCTTCAATTTTCAAATCATTTTCATTACATGCGATGTAAGGGATGAATTATTAATACAGATCTAGTCATAAATGGTGATTGCATTGGCTGTGAAATTCAGCGGGTTTGTTATAAATAGGCCTATTTTTGTTACCGAAGCACAACAACATTGATCTGACCAGTTTTCAGGTGTTACACAATTAATTACCTGACTCTTTTACGTCACATCATCACATTTGCATTTTACATGAAGTTGAAGTACTGGATTTATTTTATCTGATCACTCCGTCAGGTAGGTGTCAGGTAGGCCTAGTCGGGTCTGTTCTAAGACCAAGCGTTGTAGGTAAGTGTGGGGTTTATTATACTTAATTGATTTTATGATTCAATTTTGGTAGGCCTAATCATGAATGTTAGGTGTAGACTTACTCTTTATAAAAGTAGTTTCATAATATTTATGTGATGTGGGCCACATTTTAAGTAGGCTTTTTAACAAAGGAGCATCATATTTGCTTTATTCTGTAACACATCAGCTCGGGAATGACTTGTCCAGGGATTAATGGCACCGAAACAAGTCTTGCGCTGGTTCCCGGCTGACGACCCGATTTTAAAAAGGCTAGTAAAGCCTAAAACTTTCTTCTAAATTTCAACTTTTATGAATATGATATGTTCCTTTTCACAGATCAATTTGCTATAATGATTTACAACTGTGCAGTTTTTTAGTTCATGTTTACGGAATAGGACTTTGCTCTTAGAATATCGGACTTGATAGTGTTCAAACGGTACATGGGCTTACAGATTTAGGTTTGTTAAGTTTCTTTTTGTATCAAATATAAGAATTTCTGCATGATGAGGTGATAGAGTCCCAGGGTGAGTCGTCAGTGTGATCAGAGCAGGGCCAGAATTTTGCAAAATTTTGCGAGAATCTATTTGTGTTTTTGTCAATTAGTTCTCTTTTTAAAGAAAGACAAGTTAAGGAGAATCTTTACGAGAAGGATTCTCGGATTCTGGCCAAAATTCTGGCCCTGCAGAGGAAGGTGTGCAGTGAGTGGTATCACCAAGATTGTAATTGAAAGAGGTCACAGTGACTGCACAGTGAGGCAGCAGGTCGTTGCTCACTGAGGTCATGGAGCGATTGCTGACTGAAGTCTTAGACGGGCTGTGATTTACCTGCAACCAAAACACATTAAGGTAACCATGACCATGATTTGTAATAAACCACAACAGGTGGACTGGACTGACACAACGGTCCTTGGACATGACTGCTCCAGTGAAACATAAACAAAGTACACAAAGTTAAACCATGCACTGATAGGAGGCAATTCATTGTGGTCAAGAACACCTTAAGCTGTATACTGTGACAATAGGGCTATGATTTGGTTAATCGTTATACATAAGGGTAGAGTGCAGCAGTCCCCATAGAATTTAAAAAAAAAAAAAAAAAACCAACAGGTAAACAGGTTACCTAGTAAATAGCAGGTGAGCTAGAATATTTGTTTGATAAATTCTCGGAAATTGCTGGTAATTGAAATCAGATTGCTTGTTTACTGAAGACATACAATGTTTGCCAACAGAGAGCATATCAGTGATTGGCAGTGGAAGTGATCAGTGATTGCCAACTGAGGCCAAATTGATTTTCTGACAGAGGCCATAGAGTGATTGCCAACTGAGACAGCAGAATGATACTGAGGCTATGGAATGATTACCAATTGAGACAGCAGAATGATATTGAGGTCATAGAGTTATTGCCAATTGAGACAGCAGAATGATACTGAGGTCACATAATGATTACCAATTGAGACAGCAGAATGATATTGAGGTCATAGAGTGATTGCCAAGTGAGACAGCAGAAAGATACTGAGGTCAGAATGATTACCAATTGAGACAGCAGAATGATATTGAGGTCATAGAGTTATTTCCAATTGAGACAGCAGAATGATATTGAGGTCATAGAGTGATTGCCAATTGAGACAGCAGAATGATACCGAGGTCATAGAATGGTTACCAATTGAGAAAACAGAATGATACTGAGGTCATAGAGTGATTGCCAATTGAGACAGCAGAATGATACCGAGGTCATAGAATGGTTACCAATTGAGAAAACAGAATGATATTGACGTCATAGAATGATTACCAGTTGAGACAGCAGAATGATATTGAGGTCATAGAATGATTACCAATTGAGACAGCAGAATGATATTGAGGTCATAGAGTTATTGCCATTTGAGACAGCAGAATGATACTGAGGTCATAGAATGGTTACCAATTGAGACAACAGAATGATATTGAGGTCATAGAATGATTACCAATTGAGACAGCAGAATGATACTGAGGCCAAAAAGCGATTGCCATCTGAGGTTATAGAATTATGGGTGACTGGGAGCATAGAGCGATTGCTGACTGAGGCATTAGAGTGATTGCCATCTAAGGCCACAGAGGCCTTGCCATCTGAGGCAATAGATTGATTGCTGGCCGAAGTTGTTAATTAATGGATTGATATCACAGGATAAGTCATGGATGAATTTCATCCTAGAATCAGACTGTTAGCTCACTGAAATGATAGAGTGACAGCTCACTTCAGAGAACAGTTACACAGTTCCATATTTGTGTATTGCAAAGAGAAATCAAGAGAATTATTTCTAAACCAATTAATGTACAACTTGAAAGAATTTTTCCATGCATTTATGCATTGGTTGACACGTCCAGTTACAAATTTGTCAACAACATAGGTGTTATCCGGGTTGTCCAACAAACAGGTCAGATGTGTACCAAGATCGAGTTTGCAAATATTTGGCAATTTGGCAGAACACCACAGCAAACATAGTCTGCTGGGGTTTGGAGACCTGGGTCCAGTACGATCCATTGATCAGACTTGCATTGGCACAGCGTGGAATCATATTTGGTTTTGAGACCGTGTTTGACCCCATTTTGGATCTGTCAGAGAATGTGTATCGCCTTTGTCAGGACATTTCTGCTCGTTCCATATTTGGAATAAGGGTAAGCCATCTGTGGTGTTGCTATTCTTAAATGGAGAAAAACTGCATGAAGGAACTGTTTTGATTGGTGATAATTTTTTGTGCATAATTCATATCCAGATACTTTTTGCAGATGGGAAGAAAACATTACTTTCAAGTACAACATATTTCAAGAAAATAGAACTTTTTCAGTTGATGTATTAGTTATGTATTTTGGGTCTTTGTCCTTTCAGCCTGAAGTCCGAGTGGCTGTACAGTCAAGGGAAAGGGCGTCACTTTCGACCCGGTCAGCACATACAGCTGGCCCAGTACCTGGCTAATGTGTGTCCTCTCACTGCTGGCACCGAGGTAAAGAGATCTTATGTATGAAGCCAATGAATACCTTCTGACGATCATTACATTACTCTGCGTGTGTGTGTGTGTGTGTGTGTGTGTGTATTTGATATATATCAAATACATTAATCCTCTCTTTGTGTATGTTGCTGACATGGGGGGTCTCGGTACTAAAATACGACATGTTGATTGAACTGTTGTGTCAAGGAGACTGCTCTTGCGACTTGCAAAGGGCCGTGTCAGTGTATAGTGCTTTCAAATGTTGGCAAATGTGGTGATTTCTGCTGAATAAAGCCTGTGGATAACATGGAAGACCTAAAGTAAAATTGTAAGCACGTGTTGTTGAATAAAGTGGAGTGAATGATTGGAAGCATTTGATCACTAATTAGAAATATTGCAGGCCCTAGTGAGTTCAGCATGATGGACCTTTATGTGGAAAATAGAAACATTTCTTACAAAACTAAAGAAATGTTTGTGTTCCTTTTGGACCAACTGGAAATTTTGGTACTGATTTTTTTTTTTCATGTCAGAATCATGTGCCTGTTTATACTTTGATTTCACATTGCTGAAGAATGTTTTTGCAGCTTATAGAGCGAGAGATAATGCTACTAACTTACATCAGATGAACATCATAGAGGCGACAGGAAATAACACGTGACAAAACTAGCAGTCCAACCATCCATCCAGACATGTTACCATGACATTTAGAAATCTCAGGCTTATCACATGAAATCAATAATGACTCTAGGTTATTCCCGTGGCAAACAAAGTTTGGAGGGTATACTGTTTTCAGCGTGCCCAACTGTCCGTTTGACTGTCTCACTATTTGTATAACGATCTGACTGGTGATCCACAGCAGAATCCTTGCGAGCAAAATATCGTATGATTTTACAGGTCACATCAATCTCAAATTTACCTCAATTGTACCTGGATGCATTTACTTGATCTGATTAGAGTTTGGTGATCTTGAGCTCATTTCCAAGGTCACAGGATCCATCTGTGTGTCCAAAGTTAGCCAGTCTTTTGATGAGGACTGTTTTAATTAAGAAGAAAATAGTGTAAGGACGGCTGTCTCCCATATTACAATGCTGAAGGGAACACCTCAAAGAATACATATTGTTTAGTGACGGAAAGTATAACAGTTGTACCAAACTGTATAGCAATCCTAATGAGTTTATAGCTTATCCAGTACATGTATCAGCTTACGTAGGGGCTGTGAAGTTGTGGTTGTGTAGATAAATAGGGAATTCAAAAAATTTTGTTTGATGAATATTTACTCACTGATGCGTGGAGTAAAGTCTGAGCATTAGCTAGACAAATGCTGCCGACTAGCGGGTCAGATAACGCCTCTCAACCCAGTCAAGAAAAACTGTTCTCGATTACTGAGCATCATCCCACTCACCTGAGCACAATCCCACTCACCCAAGCACAATCCCGCTCATCCAAGCACAATCCTGCTCACCCGAGCACAATCCCACTCACCCGAGCATAATCCCGCTCAACCAAGCACAATCCCACTCACCCGAGCACAATCCCACTCATCCGAGCACAATCCTGCTCACCTGAGAGCACTCATTGCAGGAGGGGCTCAGTCGGAGCATGCAGGTATACTGAATACCCAGGAGACAAAGTCATGCTAGGGTTCTGGAGAGCAAAAAAAATAAAAGTGAAAGGTATGGCTACACGTTCTGGATTAAAATATCCTGGACTGATACCATTTTATCAGTCTGAGGGTTTACAGAACAGAACCTTCGTGGCACGAGGTCTTGCTGGCACTGTAGCTTGTTAGACCCCACGGCAACTGTGACCAGCCTCGTAACCAGTGGTTCTTGTAGAACACTCATAGGAGGTTCTGGCAAGCACATTGTGTGGCGGTATAGCTTTATTCGCCAATGTACTTGTCACCGCTGATTCTCACAGTATGTGGGACAAGCCAAGCACACACAGATGTAGAATGTAAAATGAACACTTTGTTTACATTACATTAAGGCTGAAGATGTGAGCCAGCCACAAGATAAACATTTCTGTCTGCTTAGGTGTGACGGGGCTGGCCTTCTGCTAATCTTCCAAATCACAGAATGCATCTACACCCCTGACACGGCACATACCATAGATCTCAGGCAGCAGAGAGAGAACCACATGATACATCAACTACAAAATCATTTGGTTCCAATGTTTTGGGAAGATCAGCAGAATTGTCTAGCCTTATGTTGAATGAAAAAGAATTTGTTGTAATATGTATGGTCATTATCGGACTATAGAAAGTGAAACTTCACTACAATAACACTGATATCCAACATGTTCATAAACCATCAAACAGGGGCAGGGAATCTAAGCTAAAAATGAAAACTTGACCAATGTTGTGGAAACATGCAATTTTACAATGTGTTTTTTTCGTAGCACAGTTTAAGTGGTAAAGCGACATCTAGCAAGCTCCATTTGAAACTGTGGTTAAACTAGCTTGTTGACAGAACTCTGCAGTAGATGTTCAGCAGAATAATGGCAGAGAAGAAGAAAGTGAAGTTGTTGCAGCCAACTTTGTTCGAAAATGTTGTGAAAACACCAGTGGCCGTATTCACAAAGAATTTGATCTGATCCTAACTTTTAATCCCAAAATTAAAATCAATGTGGTTTGAGCCCTCAACTACTTAATCCTTGGCTCCAGGTTCAATCAAAACTTCAGGGATAAGCCAATATATGGTTTTGGTTACAGTATGAACTTAAGGATTTACAGGCGCATTTTATTAAATCAATCTTAGTTTGACCCAGTATTTACTCTTTTTTGACCCAGTATTAAAATCTGGATTAAATCAAGATTGATTTAATAAAATGGAAATTTTAATTCCAAAGTTCATATTACAGTGTAGAACATACATTAATTTGTACTGCAAGTTTAGATCAAACATTAAGCCAAAGATTCAGTAGATCGAGGCCCAAAGGCACACTGACTTTCATTTTAGGATTCTGGATCAGATTAAACTCTTTGTGAATACGGCCCCAGGCTGGTTTTTAAGAATCCAAAGAACACATATGAAAGACTCATAAATCTTTTTGTGAGTGTGCACAATGACATAACTTGACTTATTAATGTGACATAGAGTAGTTCTTCCATAATGCGACATAGAGTAGTTCTTCCATAATGTGACATATAGTTCTTCATAATGCAACATAGAGTAGTTCTTCCATAATGTGACAGAGTAGTTCTACCATAATGTGACATAGAGTAGTTCTACCATAATGTGACATAGAGTAGTTCTTCCATAATGTGACAGAATAGTTCTTCCATAGTATGACATAGAGTAGTTCTTCCATAATGTGACATAGAGTAGTTCTTCCATGGCAAGACCACCCTTAGGGCAGGTCCAAAAGTGGTCACATAAAGCAGGTGGCCTGTCAATGGAGGTCAAATGACATGGAACACACAGCACAAGGACCCAATAAACTGAGTCTTGAAAGGCAGATGGGCTTGCACTTGAAAGATCCCTCAAAAGAGGGACTGCTGCGTTTAGGTATCTGACACATCTTGCAGGGGACAGATGGTGTTGTTGTAAGCTGCGTATCATGTGAGAAAAATATCGACTTCACCAGGCATTTTGGTCCTAGGAAACTCAAATTACATTATGTGGAACTTAGCAAAAACAACACCAGCCTTTTCCTAATCTCAAGATTATTTACACTTTCAATTGAAAGGACCAACACAAAGGAAGTGAATAGAGTAAAGTAGCTTGTATTATTGCCATACAAAGATCTGCCTGCTGCTGCTGTAGATATTTGTGTTCTGGTGGTCAGGCCTTTTATTATGGCAACTGAATTTGTTAAGTCCATGATTCTGTTCATTTTCATCCAGATTTTGTTTCCTGTGACAATAGTGAGCATTTATTTTACTGTTCTCGTGGTCCTGTACAATAATCGTAATTGAAATATGGTCAACTATTTTTGGTCACAAAATAAAGTCAGTCAATTCATCCTTCAGCTTAGCAGGAAATACTTCTTTAAATATATTCTTTGCTTTTCATCACAGACTTTAATCTGAATTAAGTCATATTCACAAAGGAAATAGACAATAGAGCTTGTGTAGATGTAAATTAACATGCCTGGAAATGGCGTCCAAGTAATAATGAATAATCTGCTTGGAATTATGTGTATACTAGGGTCACATTTGATTGATCCCTTAACTATTAAGTGTCATTAGGCTTAACTGTATTTGTATGTGTTTATCAATCCCATGCCTACACAGTAGGCTTTGTAACAGGAATATTTTGGTGCAGGCAAAAAAAAAAAAAAAAGCAAAGAAGAAACCGAAAATCTTATTTTTATAGTCAACAGAAAATGTAGAGAATTGTTACAAGACTACCAAATTGCATTATGTTTAAAAGTAGCATTATGCCATTCATGTTTTACCAAAGTTCATTCAGATCTATGTGCCACTCATCAGTGCTTTGAGGACACCTTCTGTACCATGCAAATCTTACGCCCTTTCGCTAATTTCTAACACTGAAAGATATTCCTTTTTAAAAAACTTTGGAAGACAGGTAGCACCAATGTCGTATGGGGAAGTTTGAACTTTGGCATCTGCAGTTATACACGATGTGACCAAAAACGAGAAAAAAATTACAATGGCAAACTGTCCAGTAGGAGATGGTATCACGATGAAAAAGATCAGTTAATCTTGTCTTTATGGACTAAAAAATACTGCTACTGGACTGCGATTTTTTTTTTTTTTTTTTTTTTAATTGCCGTACAGCTTAGTTGTGAGCCAGCTGGGGACAAATCTTTGTTACTGATAACCTGTTTATATATAAAGTACAAGGTCAGGAAGAGCCTTGCCACGAGGCGGCAAACATTCCCAATAGAACATGACAAGAAGATTGGCAGGTTTTCCTTTGAGATTAATTTGATCAGTTGAACAACGTAGTCACATCACCAAAAATGTAAGCTTGTACTTGCAACAGAAACAAGATTAAACCGTGCACATCACACATTAATAGCAAGTGAGAATGCAGTTACGTGAAAATGTAGTACAGTTATATAATAGATGTTTGTATTTTAACTTAAATCTAGTGGAATTACATATCCAACAACAATACATGAGAATTTTCCTGTCGTAGAAGAAATTCCTAGCCGTTTATAACATAAAAGATGTGTCCCCAGAATGCTGAGGATTTTGGATGAAAAGCTCATATGGCTGTGAAAAATTGCAGAAGTGACAGCTTTTCTCCTCCTTGGAGCTTTGCTTCTTGTTGCTTAGCTTTTTAACTCATTCCATACCAGTCCCTGATTTTTCTCTATATTTACCAAGATTTAAGGTGACAATTGCATATTTAAATTCTTCATGAAAACAGCTTTCGTTCAAGTACCAGCATGCCTATAGTCTTAAATCAGTGGTTCTGGCACTGCGTGGCAAGACATGCTGCAGCTGCCGCAAGGGTAGCTGCAACAGGACTTGCCAGGCATTGCCAGAACCACTGACCAAGGCCGGTGACCACAGTATGGAATGAGTTAAAGGCATGTTTCAAAACTTTTGCATTATGCTTTGGCATCAACCAAACTATGTTTGAATTTCAGATTATTTGAAGCAGCAATACTGTAGTGGAAACTAGAATTTGCTGATTTTGTGGGAGAAAATCAGTTGTCTCCCCGTGGGAACAGTTTTCGCTGGACTAGGTCAAGGTCAACCCAGCACAATTCCAACAGAAGTCTCACCAACATACATAGGCATACCATGTTTCATTTAATTCTCGAGGAGCTATTGTACAGAAACAACAATCATTTATATGGACCTCTGACCTTTAGAATTAGGTCAAGGTCACACCAGTAGAATCCCAACCTTGGTCTTACATACCAAGATGATTACTCCTATTAAGTTTTCTCATGTTTCCTTAACTCTTGAAGACTAATGGCTTGGCAATGAAATACATGTACATGTGTATGTGAACATAGCCCTGCAATCTTGACAATTATGTCACAATCACCATGCCCAGGCCTAATCAGGATACGGAATCCTTCCTAGTTCAAGTAAATTCCATCACATTCATCAAGAGTTACTGCATGGAAACTGAGATTGCTGAAGAAGTGGAAAAATTGGCATGAAAACAATATTTATTGCATGTTTGGCAGCGTGTTCCCTATTTCTAGGGTGAAATCCAAATGTAGAAAACCATGGTAGGTCACATCGTCCGCATTGACCAATGATATCATTTCCTTTCGAAACTACTCCCGTTTTAAAATGGTGGCACCGCTCCCACCATAGGACACAAATCATGGTGAATACTCCGTTAACCCTCTCCCCCTTAAATTAAGACAGGGTCAACAGCTTTCGTTAATATGGGTTGGGCTAACAAAAGCTGTTGACCTGGGCATGTGATCTTGATGGGTCTCATCTACAATGCTGTTGAAATTAGTTGAAAACACTGAAGCAGGTGACATTTGATAGTCATACAGTTTTGGCTGGTCTAAGGGGGGAAAGGGTTAAACATAGAATAAACAGAATCTTGCATGCAGAGATAGTAACTATTTTCACTCTCACGCAGAATTCTTGTTGGTGGAATAAATTATAGCTTATTCTTGAGCCATATAAGATTTTCTATGTCTCCCTTGCTCCACGGGGAGATATAAATATCACATGTACCACCAAGTTAACAAAAAAAACAAAAAAAAAAAAGACTGAAGGACCCAGGATGAGGTATGGTTCCACACAATATACGGTTACTGGAATGGAACACATTGTCTTGGTAAGATTAATTTCCTTAGTGAAGTCTAATCCTCAAAATCCACAAGAAGAAGTAAATAGTCTCATTAGTGACTGTGGTGATTTTCATTGGTTGCAGGATCAGGATAAACAAACTAATTTTTTTCTTTGAATGAAGCAACTGGTATCCACATAATGCTTCAAGAAACTTTTGTTTCCTTATACAGTTTTTGTATGTTCACTTCTGAGCAATTTACACAATGGAAAGCAAAAACTGGAACATGTACAAGTGCACACGTACTTTATGAATTCTCGCCTCACAGTTAAAGAAGGTTGCTCTGACATAAATTTTAAAGATGGGTCTTCAAAACAAAAAGGCCACTGGATTTAATAGTAAAAGGCTTGACAATGATATATGTATATATATATATATATATATATATATATATATATATATATATATATATATATATATATATATATATCTCCAGTGAAACCTGTCTTCAAAGACCACCATTTGGGATGACCAAATTGTGGTCTCTCCAGACAGGTGGTGTCTCATAGGAGGTACAAATAATAAGAAAATACTAAGCAAAATATATTGAAAAGGTAGTCTTCCATGGCAGGTGGTCTCTCATTGGAGTGGTCTATCAAGACAGGGACCACTATATCTATCTATCTATATATATATATATATATATATATATATATATATATATATATATATATATATATATATATATATATATATATATATATATATATATATATATATATATATATATGCACATACACATATATATGTATATATAGCCCTGCCTTCTTGACAATTTTTTTTTTTTTTAATTTAGATTAAACCAAATTTTGCATGCAGAGAGAGTAACTATTTTTACTCTCACGCAGAATACTTGTTGGTTAAATGAATTATAGCTTATTCTTGAGCCATATAAGATTTTCTATGTCTCCCATGTTCCATGGGGAGATGTAAATATCACATGTAGGACCAAGTTGAAAAAAAAAGACTGAAGGACCCAGGATGAGGTATAGTTCCACACAATATATGGTCACTGGAATGGAACACATTGTTTGGTTATTAAGATTAATTTCCTTAGTGGATTCAAATCCTCAAAAACCACAAGAAGCAAATAGTCTCATTTGTGACTTAGGTGATTTTCATTGGTTGCAGGATCAGGATAAACAAACTAATTTTTTTCTTTGAAAGAAGCAACTGGATACACATAATGCTTCGAGAAACCTTTGTTTCCTTAATATACAGTTTTTGTATGTTCACTTATGAGCAATTTACACAATGGAAAGCAAAACCTGGAGCAACCTGTACAAGTGCACATGTACTTTTTGTTTACCATTCTCACCTCTTCGTTGAAGAAGGTTGTTCTAATCTCAATTTTAAAGATAGGTCATCAAAACAATAGTGTCACTGGTTTTGATATTTTAGATATTCAAGTTTTGAAATTTCAAATGTTGATAATTGGCATAATTTAGATGGCTGCAACTTTTGCTTTAGATTCATTACATACTCAATGGTCAATAACCCCCTAGTAGAAGTTAAAATGACATCTCTATCTATAATAGTTTTGAAGATATTCAAGTTTTAAAATTTCAAATGCTGCTAATTAGCACAATTTAAATTGCTACTTTTGTTTGAAATTCATTAGATGTGCACTGGTCAATAACCCCCTAGTAGAAGTTGGAATGACATCTCTATCTATTATACTTGTGAAGATATTCAAGTTTTAAAATTTCAAATGCCCCTAATTTTCATAATTTTAAACATCTTCATTCCTCTGTATAAAATGTTCAAACTCCTTGTATGGAAGTACAATCATGCCAAGTTTGGAGTTTCTATGAATAATAGTGTCCGAGAAAACTGTAGGACAAATTCACTGGTAAAAAAGAAAGAAAGAAAGAAAGAAAGAAAGAAAGGAAGGAAGGAAGGAAGGAAGGAAGGAAGGAAGGAAGAAAAAAAGAAAAGTGTGTGTTGACACACACTTTAATGAATGTTTGGGAATGAGTAACGACAAACTACCACACTAGAAGCTGCTATGGAGGCCACCCTTTCTGCATTGCAATAATGCAATAGTGGTCTTTTATGGAAGGTCACATAAGTAAATTGGACAGTCTAGTGCCATAAAAGGGGGGTTTAAAAAGGTATGATCTCTCATGGGGCCTGCCAATGTGTCCATGATGAAATCAATGCTGTAAGAGAAGCTTAATCTCTGTGAAAAACTCCGCCTGTTTGTTTGCCTTGTCGATATCACTTGGATTGTTCCCTATTTTCGCCAGGTTGGCTGCAGTTATGTGGTACTTTAAATGTTTATCAATGTTTAAGTGTTTATCACCCAGTCATGTATAGTATCAGTGGAAGGCCCCCTACTCACGTTTAATGTGTACTACTACAGCTGTGTACACACAATGTGACATGTGGCTGACAGGTGATGCTACACCACTGATCCTAATCCTTTTGAGCTCAAAATGTTCACATCCACTCACTGTAGCAGAGTTGTATGTCTCATCAATACTGCCTGCCATAACATGATGTTGGGCACTGGACCCCACAGGTACTGGGCCACTGTTAGCCCAGTGTCGCCTGCTCTTGTTTCCTATGAAGAGATAAAATCTTTGCAGGTATATAATAACGTTCTGTGCATGCTGGCCTCCTGTGATACACAAGAGGGCATGTTAGATACACTATTCTGCTTGGTGGCAGCACCGGCTTCCTGTGTCATGTGACATTTTTGACCCATGAATGAAGCAGGTTTTGTTTATCGCCCCAGGTGTCTCCACCTGCAACAGGCGACACACTCCATTGGTAGAACAGACAGAGTGTTGCAGCAAGTTAGCTGGTTGCCTGCTTGTCTGCTGTGCAGAACTTTTTGGCAGAAGGGTCCAATTTTAAGTCATGCATCTGCCAGAATATTTTCATAAAGTAAAAACTCACTTAGTAACATGATACACCACTGTCTTCCATTGGGAAAGAAACAGTAAGACCCATACAGGTAAAATTGAGCTTATCTTTATCAACAATTTTCATTATAGTGGACAAGTAGAGGCACATTTTCTAGGGTTTGCTTTTCATTTTTTTTTTTTTTATTTGACACCAGTCTGATCCCCCTGTATGTTTACCTAGATTGGAGCTAAGATTGCATTTTTAAATGTTTTTGCTTTTTGTTTGTTTCTTTGTTTGTTTGTTTTTTTCATTAAAACACAGCTTTCATGCAAGTACGTACATCACTGGACTTCAAGTTGGTTGCCTAACAATGCAAAAACCACAGACCTAGGCCTCAATGACACGATATGGAATGGGTAAAAACAGAGAAAAGGAGTCTCAACCAGCCAGAATTTTGGCCTTCAGACGTACTAAGTCATATGTGTAGTTTGGCCTAATTAACTAAAGCTGGACAATGGGACAAAATCCTCAGTAGATAAACCTCTTTGCTTGGCATTAAAACAGAGTTTTAAGTCAACAGCTGTCCCGGGAATGGCAGGGTGCTAAGCACCCAACCAACATGAGGCAAAGCTGTGGACGTTGATCCCCTTATTTCAGTGGGTAACATCTACAATATATTCATTCAGATTGTTTGTCATTACAGTGTACCATTTAAATTAGTCGAAAACATTGAAGGAGACTACATTGACCACCAGCTGGTTTTGGCTGGTGCATGTGGGAAAGGGTTAAGAGTTGTGGTACAGATGGAAGAGGTCACCCTTGGACTGTTGGCGTTGATTTTATGGCACAAGGGAGGGTTCACAATTTTTCTAATTTTAACCCTTAAAGTGCTAATCACGGCTATAGTCATTTTCTCATTACCGCTAAACATATAAGGGTTAAAATTTTCAAACTCCTCCTAAAAGATACCTTTCATTCAAATAAAAGCAAGCCTAGTCTACAGCAAAAAGTAGTCTCAGTCAACAACTTTCCTTGGGTCACTTTGCGCGCAATGTGTGCAAAGTGCCCCAAGGAAAGCTGTTTACTCAATCTTAAATCAGCGCTTTAAGGATTAATTTTCAGATACATGCAGTGCAAAATATGATGAATACGTGAGAACCTTCGTTAATGCTCCTAAAGCAAAGGACATCATTTCTACTAAACGTAGGTCACCATGCCACAAATAAGTAACCAGTGATATGATAGTAAAGCACATGTATATCATTTACTCACGTATGTGCATACAGTTGCTACATGTGTGCACATTGCTAGCATGACACATTTATCATCTGCAGTACAAGGCAACATTTGTACCTGCTTATTGAGGCACATACATGTTATGAGTATCATGCTGAGGCCCCAAGAAAACACTTGAGGACATCACTGCCTTTGGCAACAGGACTTAACTGGTAAGTGCGTATCTGCCGACTGCTGTATCTTGTGGGAGTGCAGAAAACATCCACACTTGCATTTTTTAAACAAATTTATTTTCAGTCTGTCTGTAGCTTGTCAACAGATATTAGTCATAATTACATGCCAGAGGCGTGTGCAACGAAAGACCAGTACAAACAGTGGAGACTCTTTTCATCATCAGTATAACACAAGAAAGGAGTTCACAATCAAAGACTCCAGATCCGCCCAGTCGAATTGCAAGCCCAATAAACAGACTGACAGGTACAGGTGTATGTGTCGGCAGAAAGTTTTTTTTTTTCTTAAGCTTTAAAAATCAAGTAAACGAACATTATAGGTATGTGTTCATGCGAAGCTTCGTTCCAAACATAAAGAGTGACATCACCAGGAAGGATATTGATTTGTTCGAGTCACATTACAAAAGTGCATGCTGGTTGTCCATGTTCTTTTTAATCATGGAATGACAAACGTGTCAAGTAAACTCCGATTTCATTCCAGTTTCAATACAGTAGCAAAACTGCTGTTTTCCTTCTATGGACATGTTGGATGCCTTGTGGACATTCTTGACAGCTGAAGGCTCATTTTTCACCTTTTTTTATTCTGCTTATTATTTTTTTTTCATTGTACCATCAGAATTACAAATAGAGATATATGTATAAAATACTTGAAAATTCCATGCTTTCAATTTTGTGGAGGAAAAGCAAATTAAAGGAGGACTAGGTTGAAACAAAATTGTAAGTGCATTATATTATACATCAAGCAAATGAGCCTTCTGGGAAAGGTGAAAATAAGACAATGCATCGACTGGATAATATGCAACCTATGTGATTTGTTCAAAAAATAATTTAAAAAAAAAAAAAGAGGTTTTCTGCAATAGGTGGTCAACAAGTCTTGATGGTTTCCATTAAGCCATAAAAAATAGTAACATCTATACGTCTTCTTCCAAATCCGGTAGAGTGAATCCAGTCCCCTTGATTGTGTGCAGAGTATGTCGAAGCAGAAGGAAGCAGAGGTGGCATGTCAGAGAGTAAACAGCATTGTCAAGAGCACTAAGTAACCTCATCCCTATTAGGCAAGCAGGTTAGATTTATTGCAGATATTGGTTCCCTTAACCCTTTACCACTGGAAATTTCTTAAGGTGCCCAGAATTTACGTTATGCATTAATTTTAATTGTGGTCAAAAAAAACCCTGCCAGTGATTTTGAAGACCGCTAAAACACCTAGACTAATCAATTTTAATTTTCTCCGGAGGAAAGTTGGCAAACGCCTTTTTTTTTTTTCCTCAATGAAGAAAAGGATAAATAAATCCTACCCAGAACCATGGACCGACAGGTTAAATCGCAGAGCAAGGAAGTGGTGTTATTGCCTAAGACTCTTAGCCTTGGAAGTTCAGAGCCGGCTGCAGCAGATAATTACAGTAGAAACATGCCAGAATAAAAACTTGTTTGTGGAGTCCTAAGTACAAGGCAAGAAGGTTGAATATATAGCTGACACCCACATCATGGTAACATGGCTTGTGTACTGGCCCTGGGGCAGCTCCTTTGTGGACATGTTTGTGAACACATTCAGTATAAAGACCATTAGAGCTTTAGACCTCTGAAGTACAAAAAGAAAGAATGTACGAATTTATAAACACAAAGCAGAGGGGGCTAGGAAGGTAATAGGTTTAGTCTCTTGACAGTTCGCCTGCGATTAAAGAAATCACTTTATTGACATGTAAAGAATATGAAAGAGTCATTGAAGGTATGTTGATCAAAATTTGGATGGAAACAATTGGTGTTTATGTGCTGAAGAGGTCTTTGAAGGTAACTCATCAAAGGGGCACATGATTTCACAAGAATGCCTTTGATGGCAAACACTTGGAGAGTGGTCCAGAAGAAAAAATATATATGTATATTTTCTTGAGCAGCAATAGCTTTATGAACATGGTAACTCATAACGGATTATGGTGACTTACAGGCACAGAACAGTCTTGTGAAGTGTGAAATGATATGTTTGATGAAAGTTACTATTAATACTCTTTGCTTGTTTTTCTCAGCTGGAGACCATGGAGGACGTGAAGCTGAGTCGGATCCTACAGCAACAAAGGATGCATCAGTTACAGCTTGAAGACGAACAGAGGTCATCGGTACAGAGCAGCGTCAGTCGTCCGTTCACACCATCCAGACGAGATTCCCCAAAGTTGGCAGGGCGGCAGTCGCCCATGTTGGTGGGTGGGTGTCAGTCGCCCATGCTGGGAGCAGGCGCTGGGGGGAGACATTCCCCTATGATGGCTGGGAGACAGTCACCTTTGCTGGCTGGGGGACGGCAATCGCCAATGCTTCCTGGGGGGAGACAGTCACCGAGACCTGCAGATAAAAGTGAGTCTGCAAATCTGTATGATCATAAAACTTGCTGTACAATTGGGATGAATTTCTGTTTAAGGGTTCAGTTGCACTAGCTGCAATAAGGGAGAGTTACATATTGAATTTTCACTTGAATGGAGATTTTGATCAAGTACAAACGTGCACAGTCAGTGGTTTTTGCATTCCACGGCAAGATATGCCACAGCTGCCACAAGGGCAGCTCGTGTGTACAGCCTGTGTGAGAAGCAACGAGAAAAGCCATTACTGCTATACTATGGAATCAGTTTGCTCACATACCTGGCGCTTGTGTCAGGCCGTACTTATCATTTCTATCTACAAGTGGTTGTTGATAGTATTACATTTCCACATTGTTGCAGCTTGTTTCTTATGGGTCAGTTTCTTGAGTTGTGAACAAAATGGTTGACAGTGCAACAGGAAAATTCCCTCCGACTCGCAGATTTTTTTGCAATTTCTGTCAAATGTAGCCACATGAGAAACACAATCAAGCGTTGGGTGGCATTTACAGACAACATTAGAAAGCACTCATTTGTTTTGTTTTGTTTTGTTTTTTTCCTCTCAGAATATCCAAAAATACAAATACTTGAGCTACAAATGTCTAAGACAGTCACCAAATTATACAAACTGGAGCAACAGCGCCACACTTTCCAAGTAGCTCTGAACCAAAAATTAAAAAAAAAATCAAAATCCAGATTCTGCGTATGGTAGTACATGTACCTTTTATTTAATACCACCCTTATTGCAAGTAAAATGGTCTCATGTTGCAGGTGGTCTTCAACTACAGGTAAATCTCAGAAAAATAGACAAAAGTTCCTTGAGAGGGCAATCATAAAAAGATACGTGGTGGTCTCATGAGAGGTAGGCTTAGGGGTCAGGTGTCGCTATCTCTCGCTCCGCTGATCGTGGCAGATCTGTCTTCTTTGTGACTGCCAATGTCAGCAATTTGGAACTGTGGGTTTCTATAAGCTTCAAATCATGATGCAGTCATCATAAGTACCCATGACCCATATCGATGATTTCTGAGCCTGTATCCCGTAAGAGGAGGCATTTAAAAATGTGTGGGTTTCCTGCTATTAACCTAGAGCTGTCATGCACACCATTTCAAAACCCAAAACTTCAGCAAGCTGGCTTGTGGCTTTGCCCTGTATCATTATCCCTGATCTGATCAGTCTCCAAAACTAAAGGGATTGCCAGCATGAGGAGGGCATTGTGAAAGGCCCCACTCAGAAATATCCTCTTTTCCATGTGATATTTTCAAACTGGGTGAAAGTATCCCCAAGAAAAGAAGTTCAGTGGTAGCCAAAGTATTTGAGATTTGTTTTGGGTGGAGCAATTCATGATCTCAAGATTTTATTTCAGTTGTGGCATGCAAATCTGTCATTGAATAGCTATATATGGCACGTAGGTCTACTCTCATAGCAGTTCTTCCGAAAGCTGACGTCAAGGCATCATTAGTGGTCTGTATTCTATGAAAGTGGCTTGTGAATATGCTGATGGCAGAGCGCTGGCAGTAGATGGACTGCAGTATTAAAGTTTACCTGGATTTTGTTACTAATGACCTGTTTGTGGATGTCCTCAAAGTGAGGTGAAACCAAAGTCTGGTATCAAGGCCAATACATGTGCATGTCCCGAGCGTGAACCAAGATAATCAGAGTTGTCCAGGAAATCTTGAAATGTCATTGGTCGAAGGAGAGAGAGACAGACTCCAAGGAGGGTTGAAGTTGTTCCACGCCCTGTTTGTAGAACATGTGTAAGTGTGTCTTGACTTGAAGTACTTGTGTGATACAAATTAGATCAAAATCACCATGGAATTCATATTGATTGGAGCGCTCTCAACTTTGACAAGTCAAAAAGGTCAGGCTGAGGAGATCTGCACATTTCTTTTTCTGAATGCTAGGGACATCACTTCCTGCCATGCCCTGAAATGTTTATTTTGGTTACGGTACTATGCCGTGCTGACAAAAGATTTATGTCAAAATGATTTTAAATCTATTGTATGTTTGTTTCAGTAGCCTTTGCAAGGGTCAGGTGATTGAGACGAGTGATTGGACTTTGTCAGTGTTAAAAGATGAAAGACTTTAATAATAAATCTTATCATTATGGTCATTATCCCCACACAAAATGTACAAGCCAATAAATTTCCCGGTAATGATGCATTACCAACAAATCGGACTATTTTGGCTGTATCCCATCTTAAAAGAGGTCCCCCGAGAAACATTTGACATTCATCTTGGATACCGCAGACAAACACCAATACATCTTAATAAACGAAATGTTTTTCATTGAAAATAAGTATGACATTGAAAAACAAAACAAAGCAAAAATAGTGGTCAGCTGTTTAGAAGCAGCAGAAGGTAGTACCACCAGAAAGGGGTTAATATGTAAGGGGGACATTTAAATTACACAAGCCTCTGTTGTAAGGGATTATAGTTGGAGGGGTCAGGAGCATGTCCTGATGTGTTATAAAGCAAGAGTTGGCACGGTGCCAACAGGTGAACAGGTCTTGGCTGTGGCATTGTTGTTATTGACTCGTTGTTGGCGTGAATACTGTGTCGTAGTGTGGGCACAGTGAGTAATGTGTCCAAAACTCGGACCAGCATTTGTCCTCGAATTAAGCAAGAATGACTTGTAACTGGGGGCACGTCTGTAAGGTGAAACCACAAAAGTTGGAAGTAATTATTCAATCTACCAAAGATTTTAGATCAGTGAGTATTTTTTTTTCTGGTGTGTGTATGTGTTTTTTTTTCTTATATGAACAGCTGATCGGCCAGTCCTTTGTCCTATCAGCACGTTTCTAGAGTCATTAATTTCGAGCATCGGTTTTTTAGACCTTCAGGATTTACTTACAATACTTGCTTGCAGGGCAAAGAAAGAATTCAAGAGAGGAAGGTGGTGCAAGGACTCCACAGATTTACCCGATGGAGTCCCCAATGAGACTCCAGGCTGGAAACGTACCACAGCCAGTGAGAGGAACCCCAGTCAAGGCCTGGAGTGGAAGTGAGTGTTACCGTAACTGACCCAAACTCCGGTAGTGCATTTTATTGCAGCCTTTTGTATACACGTCGGGAATTGGATCACTTCATAAATGGTGGCAGTTTGTTTTTAAGCGGTTTGACAGATCATAGGAATATCGTGTGTGTGTGTTCAAGTCGTATGCGTTGCCATCAACACAATAGCATTTCATGTGGGATGATATTTAAGATATTGTTGGCATGATTGTAATTGTAGAACCTGTTTTACAATATCGATGTATGTCTGGGCCTTCTTTGCATGTAAAGTACATATGAATGACCTCCTACAATAGCCAAACTTTTTCCCTGGGGTTAATCTGTAACAAAATTAGAACCCATTCCACTGATTTGACATCAAATCAGGTAGATTTCATCATTTTCTTTTTTAAGGTGACCTTACTAGGCTTTCACAAGAACTTCAATTTTGAATTCCTTCTTTTGGTATTATTGAAGCGTTGGCACGTGAAATATTTCACAGAAACGATGTCATCCGTGTTCACCAACATTACATATATACATGTGTATATAGCAAATCTGAGGTGACCTTCCTGTTAGCTTTTTGATTATCTTTATACCAGGCAAAGACACAGACCTTTTTATTCACCTCAAAGGAGTAAAGAGAGCTGAGAATTCCTTTAGAAATTTCCTCTGCATGTCGACCTATAGTCATGTAATCAAGACAGGTGGGGACACAGAGGATTTGGGACCAAGTACTATTAACATAGAAACAAAAAAAAAAGTGACGTCAACAAAATTATGGCCAGCAATGACTAGTATATTGCCACTTGGCAAGCAAAACACACTGACTGTTAACCCATTATGTGCCAGTTCCTTTTGTGTGTGATATATTTACCTGGGATTAGACGAGGATTGCGTGTGCCAATTCTGAGTAGAAAGAAATTTCATTCAAATACCAACTCGCTTGGTCTGTAACTTGTCTAAAGTCGGTGGATTCTGCATTGGCTTGGAATTCGCAAACCACAAACCAAACATTTTTACGATAGAGTATGGAATAAGATAAAAGAGAGAGAAGTGTCCGACAAGTTCATACGATGATTTCAGCAGTTCACAAATGTCAACAACCCTGTTTTGACAACATGTCACTAAGGAAAACCACAAAGAAAACAGCAGTGAGTCAACCCAAATGTGGCTCCCAAACCAGGAGCGGAAAAACCTTTGTCTTAACCCCAAACAGCAGTTATGGGCAGTTATAGAAATACCTCCTTGACCTCCCTAAGATAGTCACAAGGTTCTTATGTTACACAAAATCTGTGACGTGAGAAGAAAATGTTGACTTTAACAATAAATTGAACATTAGTAAAAGACCCAGGCGGAGTTAATATGGGGAGATTGTCACATGTTGGATTATCATAGCATGCATTCAGTGCCAATATCAACACTTCTTAGCCACTCTGACAGGTCAGGGAGTAACAGTTGGCACTAAAGGAGGGGGACATTTTATGTTGTCAATGTACATCAACGTGATTTCACATGACGATATGCATCGGTCAGTGTGATATGAATTTAGACGGTAGAGCAGTGTCGATTTGTCTGTTCACAAATGAGTAAACATTCGTTATGTTTCAGTTGTGGGTAATATTATGTGACACCTTTGTGACTTCAGCTTATTATTGACAATGACACTCCTCCACTACCACCAGCACAATGCTGCGAATGTTTTTCAATACATGTAAATCTTTGTTTGCATTACCAATAGCAGTGTCCGTTGTAGTCTATGACACAACAGGGGCAGATCTAGGGATTTGACAGGGGGGAAAAGGGTGCCGATGTGGTGATGTTTGATTATGAAGTAGACACTAAGGTAGAGTGGTACCTGTGCTATGCAACCACTGCCACGAGAGGCCGCCTGCATTTTGTGGCCGTAATGCTTGCTTGGCCCAAGATTCAATTTCTTTGTTTATTTACCTGCAGTGACAGGTTACCTGCTGTATTATTAACGATTCCCCCGCCCCCCCACTACGACGTACACACCCACACATGCACATGCACACACAAAATGCTTTGATCCTTTTTTCAATAAATTTGTGTTTGGATTACCAGCAGCAGTGTGGATCGTAGTCTATGACACAACAAGAGCAGATCTAGGGATTTGAAAGGGGGGAAGAGGGGTGCCAGTGTGGTGATGTGTGAATAGAAGACACATACATAGGTTCAGTGTAACATGACCTGAGGCAATTTGCACATTGTATGTTGTTTAAATACTGTAAATTGCTTTAATTTTGTTGTGTTCTTATTTTTGCTTATTTTGCTGATGGCACAAAACCGTGAAAATAAAAACACAGTGAAATAGTATTTTAACATTGTTTGAATGGGAATTACGTCCAAAACAGTGAAATTCTAACTACAGTGAAACCTATTTTGACAGACCACCCCTAGGGCAGGCTGAAAAGCGGTCACATAAGGCAGGTGGTCTCTCAATGGAGGTGCAATAACATGGGAAAGATAGAAAAAGGGACTTTGGAAATATGGTCTTAAAAGACAGGTGATTTTCCTTACAGTGGTCTTTTAAAACAGGTTTCACTGTACAGTGAAATATCAAAATACAAAAACCGTGAAAATTTATACACGCAAAAATAAAGCAATTTACAGTGGCTAGGATGCTGTGAAAAACGCATTCTCTGCGATCATTCTCTGCTTTCACCACGTTAACATACTCCACTTATAACATTCAAGTAGTGTTTATAGTTTTGCACAGAAATTTAAAAGTTAACCTGTTGCAAAAAAATCTCTCGTCATGCTCATGCCTGACAGTGTTTTCATTCTAATGCCTTGTATAAGTATGAGGTGAAGATAAACAAAGCTTCCATCTCAGAAACCATTTGTTGTTTGGAGATTACTATAGAAAAATTCCCATGTCAGAAACTTTGTGCAATTATGAGATAAAGATTAGAAAGATGTAATCTTAACATTATGTGGGTGTGATACTATCAGGAGGTAATTTGGCTCTGTAAATTTATTGTGATGATCATAAGTGAAACAAAATTCATAATTTTTGCTTTATTTTCCCATTTTGAATGCACTAATAATTTAAGTGCAAAAATTAAATTTCTCAGCATTTCTTTCTTTCTTTCTTTCCTTCTTTTTAGTGTCAAAAAAGCCAGCAGGTGGCACTGTAGATAAGAACAATACTACAAGAAAATAGTTCTCAATGCAGTGCCATTGTTTTATTGATAATTTTGGCAGAGTACATGGGGAAAAAACATCCTAGATACACAAGAAAAGAAGTAGTGAACAAACAAAACAGATTCTGCCACATGGTGGCCCAAATCAGTGACATGGGAGAGATCAATATTAATAGTACGGGCACTTGCCATGCTTAATCACCACACTGTCACACATTGTAATGTAGCATGTTAACTTAGAGCCTTGGCCTATAGCAATGGTCGTTATACCCCACTCAAAGAAAGTTCGGGGGTTACACGTACATATATTGTTCTCAGCTTGTCCCACTCTATGTCCGTTACAAAGTCCTCACGAGCAAATTATCTTGTGATCCACAGGTGACAGCAAATTGAAATCTACCTCAATCATATCTTGACACAATTTCCTGACCTTATTAAATTTTGCTGACCTTGACCTCATTATTTTCGAGGTCACAAGACCCATGTTTGTGCAAAGTGAGGAGTATCCCACCCACTTGCAACAACTGCTGTAGTTGTACTTTGTCAATTCAATTTCTAATGAAAAGGAAGGAAGTAGAGAAAAATGCAAGTAATTAAAAAATGAAGCTCGTTGCTTATATTTATTCCCCCTCCCACCTCTTTCTTACGTGCTAAAATTGTGAAAACTTTTCACTTTTACGTGCTCATTCTTCAGAGATTTGCTTAATGCTAAAAATTGTCACAAGACTGTGTGAAGAGATAAACATGAGAGCAAAGATAATGGTTTACAAGTTTAGTCAAAGTTTCTATTTATTTTTTTTGCGTCATAAATATCATGTATAAACGAAATGTTTATCATCTCAGGATATAATGATTAACAAGAACAGTTAACAGGTGACATGCAAAAGGCATTAGGCTAGTTACAAGTTCTGGTTATGCCCTGTAGGGTCTGTTTAAATATGCAATTTATTGATGTCATCAAGTTGAAATATTAAGTTTGTTATACATGTTCAGAATATTTATAGTTCATTGATTACAGGTAGCAGTGAAGTAAATTTTCAACTGAGCTTCAAGTTATAAAAGTTAGTGTACTCTTTGTAACAAACATAGCTCTGGTGTTTATACTTCTTCAGCAGTTCCTACTTTCATTTATAATACAAACTTTTTATAAATTAGGCGGAGCTTCTACTGTGATTGGCCAAAGGCCCTCTGTCAAGCAATTACTATTTTGCAATAGTGCATGTCCAGGAAATCAATAGTACATGATCATGATGACAAGTGCGCTCACTCCTCACCAGGTGGAGCTGTGCTTATTACATAATCAAGTCTGGAATGTGCAGTGACCAGGCAGAGTGGAAAGTACCGTGACAACACAGTCAATCACATTGTCTGTTTTTAATCAAATGAAATTTGAAAACCCTGCAATGATTTCTTGCTAATTTTTCTGTGAAGTGAAGAAGATCCACGTAATTATAATGAGTCTATATCATAAAGTACATATTGCATGTGGTGTCATGTACTATTGCAGATCAGCAGTCCTCAGGGAGCAATAGTACATGGCACCCCATGCAATGTGTATATAATATGTCACCAGCTCAAACCATTGTTATTACATTCTAACTTATAAAACTGGAACATTTTAAATTTAAACTGAATTTCATTGCAAGCTGTTATTTTCTCACTAGCATATATAAACAAACTTGGTAGTTTGTCTACAAGGGAAACCCTGCTGAGAAAAAAATAAAGAGAATGTAGACTCTTGAAAGTGCATGTACATATAACAATTATGAAGGAAGGGGCAAAGGGCTCCGTTCACACAGGCAAACTGGGAATCAGACAAAAGGAGATCTGCTTTCATGTTGTTCATTTGTTGTACGTGGAACTATATTGATACTTAGTGAATAATCAATTACTATACCTCTTTTCAGGTTGCCACACGATGCATGGAATAGACTTTCGTGTGAACTGCCTAATTGATTTGCCAATTAGCCAGTCAAAATTTGCAATCTAGTTGCTGTACCTGAAGACCATACTGTCTCCAGGAATTAATAACTGTGCGCCTCAGTAATGAAATGTACTTTTAATTGCCCTTGATTTGTTTACCCTTTTGTAACTAGTTGCTGTGCAAGGTAAACATTGGGTAAGGATATTTGCTTGGAACTGCCAAAGTAATAGTTGTTTGTTTTGTTTTTTTTTTCAAAAACAAATCAATGTTTACTCCCTGTGGGAGGCCAGGACAGGAACTGAAGTTTGTAATGCCTTTCAGCTGGGCTGTTTTGGAATTGTCAGGTTTTGAATATGCAAATGTATTATATAGTACCGAGAGCTTTGTGACATAAAGACCAGAATTACATGCAAGACTGAAAGAACTGAGCGTTGACAATGGTTCCTGTCCGCTATGTGTGATGGTTATAATCAACACAGTGTCATGAGGACCTGCTGCAATTTTTGTCGCAATAAAATGACATGCTGCACGTAATTATGATGCAAATTTTCAAAGTTAACAGATGTATGTCCTGTAGTAGTTGTTGTGCCCCTCCACGGAAGGTGGCATTGGGAGACATACAGTTAGTGAGGATAGGGGGCTGTGTGTCCGCCCGGGAGCAGATCTCTAGAACCCTTAGAGATAGAATAATGAAATTTATACCAGAGATGCATCATACCAAGGGCATATGTGCCATGTATTGTTTTTGACCTTGACCTATTTTCAAGGTCACAGGGCCCAAGAACATATCAATTTTTGTGCATCCTACTTTGTGCATCCTTTCAACAAGTGCAACAACTTTTGCAAAATAATGTGGTGGTGGACATAGATCCTTTGGATCACTATGCACTTGTTCTGTTTTAACTTAAAGCTTTTTGTGCATCCTACTTTGTGCATCCTTTCAACAAGTGCAACAACTTTTGCAAAATAATGTGGTGGTGGACATAGATCCTTTGGATCACTATGCACTTGTTCTGTTTTTACTTAAAGCTTTCTGTACTAAAATATAAACAGATGAATGAATTATATTAGTAAGTACATGTGGACAGACAGACAGACAGACAAACAGCCAGAGAATTAGATGAAGATAAAGTAAATGTCAGGTAAGGTGATAAATAAGCAGAAAATTAAAAAACAAAACCACATACACTTTACATATCCAGAAGTGAATTAAGAATTGGCTCTATCACCCCTCCCAAAAAAAATCAAACACAAATAAAACATATTTTAGTTGGTGAAAAGACAGGCACATCCATGATAAAAATCTCTCTAGCACTGAACTGTACATGTACATGTAGGTACACACAAACAGACAAGTAATTTGAGATGCTCTGCAGATATGGATGCTGTACAAGATATTGGTACTTCATGCATTTTGAAATTCATTATATTTTGCATGATATAATGTGAGTTCCAAGCATATACTATCTTAAGGAACTGGCAGCTTTTAAATAATTCACCCATAAGATCTCTTTGTGTAGAAAAGGGGGAAATATTTGTTTTTCTGTGATGTTTCAAAGGATTGACAAATCAATGAATCCTGATCAGCTAAACTGCCGAAATAAGATGTCATAATACAGTAGCCCTCCAACCCATCCCTGCCTTGTGGAGCTACAGTTTCTGATGAGAGTGGTCTTACTAGTGTTCTCTGCATCTCAAAATAAATAGGAGATTTACCCTGCCTCTTTATTTTGTACCCTGCACCTTTTTTGGCTCTCTCACCCCATCCCATTTTCTTTTGGCTCCTTACTTTTGTATTCTGCCATCTGCTCTCTTTGTCTTTTTCTCTCCAAAGTCACATACTTTTGGGGCATTATCTACATACAGTATACTGTGATAGAAATCTCCCCCAAAATGCATCAAGCAGTTGCTTCACTTTCATTTAGCTAACATTTCTATGATTTACAATTTGTTGTATGATAGTTTAAAGAAAACTGGTCTGGTCATATGCGTCCATTTCTCTAGGTGCCCGTTTTACTCCCTGTTCAACTTTTGCATGTGTTTTTTGGGGGGGATAGAACTTGTCCCACCTCTTGGACAGGTTACAGAGAGCACTGTATTACCAGGGACGGTCCCTGTGGTGAGAACGGCCTCTGGTAGAGAGTAGAGGGCACATCTGGTTTTGTGAAAGGTTGAAAAGGGAATAACGAGATTGTATAGGTGTATGGTACAAGGGACTGTGATGCATGTGTGTCTGATCTTGTTACCCCTCATTATAGATACAACCCTTGTCAAAAGGATGGTATGATGGAGTGACAAGTGGGTCCACTCCAGACAGAGACACTCTCTTTCTCCTTTAAGTCGGCTGACTTGCATATTGATGAGTTTCAACAACCAAGGCTTGAAGTTTCAGTGTCCATGTAAAAAAAACCAGCTTCTTTGTCTGTCAGGCTAAGGAAATTGGGTCTTTTTCTTGTCCGAGCTTGCTTTTTGGTTCCCATTGTCGGACTTCAATGCTACCAACGCTGGTTTGTATTTATAACTGTACGCCTCATTGAAATTCTCCCATCAGATGTTATTTAAAATAGAAATGACATATTTACGTGAAAAATCACCCTCTTTGATTTTTGAACGACTGGCTGCAAGTATATGCACGTAAAGTGGTGTTGATGTGGTTACTATGGTTTGGAGCCGAGTCCAGATTTCATCAGCTGGCAGACTGCTGATTTATTGACTGGCAGTATAAAAGCACCCTGCTCCTTCAAAAAGAGAAACAGACATGCTAGGGATCGTTCACCACTTCGTAAACAAGTAGGACTTTGCTGTGATTGTTGTGCCATTTATTTCTCCTTTTGTATTAAAGGGAACTTTAGAGACACAATACCTACCATATACATGCATGCAACAACATGCTGCATAGTGTAGATTTTAAAATGTTCAGCCTTTTTCATCTATACAACTGAACTACTACATGTAACACCAAGAAATAGATACTTAAATATATAAAGGGAGTCAGCGTTTCAAATTCTTCAGGCATGTCCTAGATCTAAATGTGCTTGTTGTTTGTAACCCCGGGATTTTATTTCAGCAGGGTATTTTTGATACACGGATGAAAATGTGGGATCAGCTTGTTTTCTCTTACGTTGTTTGTCCATAATACAATTCCTCAGGCAGCGTTTTTGTTCTTTGTGATGTGTGTAACATTTATTGAGCTTTTGTATAGAGTAGAATAGGATACAATGGAATAGAATAGACATCAGCCTGTTATGTGATATTGAGTTAGAGCCAGGTGTCTAAAAAACTTTGACCATCAGAGAGTCTCAACTTACCACAGATTACTGTGAAAAAGATAATATTCACGGGTAACACATAATAATATTGCAGTTTCACAAAGAATGGAATACATGTCCACACAATGTGCTTTGAAACAAAGAGTGAACAGAATGCAATGGTAGTCCATACAAAATTTTAGCTGAATTTCTAATAGTTGAGCTGAGAAGTGATTGTGTTATTTAGACATGTTACTGCCTGTAATTTTTTGCCCCCTTTTGTATGTTGGCCTCTGGAAAGGAAAAGAAAAAAGGGCAACATTAACGTTAATCCTGCATGGCGTTTCTTTGTGCCAATGCAAGGCCAGTGTTCAATGGTCTGAGCTGAGCTCTGTTCTCAGTCCACAGCCGACTATAGAACAGTCACAGGTTTGGAACCAAAATTGGGGCGTGTGCATACTTGTCAGAGTTATGCTCACTTCACTTGCTTCATCTGTCACCGGCCAGCCTTCTCGTTGGTTTGTTTCTGTGAGTTCAACCTTTTTTTTCTTTTGCTTATTAGGCTCATTAACGTGAATTGCTGAGGTTCTTCAGCTTGTCAGTTAACGATATGGCTAATTAAATGAGGGCAGCTCTTTCAATGGACAAGATTAATGCGTTGGTAGGGTAACTTGGCGTCAATAACAGAAACATGTAAAGTGAATGGGACAAAAATGTTCCTGGGCATGCAATGGAATTGATTGGAGGCTTTGAGAGTAATTGCCCTCGGTTGGGACATAGTATATGGTAGGTATATGTTCCTCTGCAAGGTGCTCCGTTGAGGTAACCGTGGGTCTCCAGTTAAAAATAGTCTTTGTTTTTGTTTTGGTCATGTCGGATAGACAAAGATCTGATGAGACCCTGAGATTAGGGTACGCTACCTGAACGGTGGCAACAGTGCAGTCATTATCATATACTGTGTCGGTAATGTGATTAGTGGGAACAATGACTCTCAATCTTCGGGTTTGTATTCAAGGACCATTCGGACTATTGTATGGCAGTGCATACGGACCCTTCTCATTATAACCTCTAGTGTGTGGATGCCTTCCGACTGACACACGCAGCCAGTGCACAGCCACATGGCGCTTGTAAATAAAGTCTGTTTGAAGAATCCGCTGACCCACTTCACAATGATTGATCTGAAACATCGCTATGTTTGCGGAGGGTAGGCATGATGTGGCTTATCAAGCTGTACTCCTAAGGTGAGGCAATATAGTCTGACATTTTGTGGTGTTTCATTATTTCATTTTATAATTTTTTTTTTGCAACATGTATTGCTCAAACGATTACGGAGTGCATATAACTCCATTAGGAGTGAGGTTGTCTGGTACATTTTGTGTGTCGCCGCAATAATAGATACTCCATTTCAGTCTAATGAGCTCCTATGGAGACCACAGATACAGTTGTATATTTTTAACTCTTTCTTTCCCATAGGTCAATTGCATGTCAACTTGACCACAAATCTGCTTGGAAATCATCCAGATTTTCTAATTGCGTGGGATATTCAGGATTGCACAAACTTCATAGCCGTTGTTCGTGGTATCAAAGTAGAGGTTTGTTGGTTCTGGGTTTGATTAAATATAGTTTGGTGGTATATTTGCCAAGAAACTTTGGTCTAAAATTTGGGATGACTTGTCATGGTTAGTAGTACCAGGTTGGGTCTGGTTGGTACCCAGGAGGGGCACATTGGTACCAGGAAGGCATGTTTGGCTGGCTCATACCCCTTTGGTACATGCACGCACTGCGGTGCAATGGATTTTAACTACTTGGTATGGTTCCAGGAGTTTTGAGTTCAGTCTTTTGTCAGGTCATTCAGTTATATTACATCACCTGTACTTGAATCAATGGAAGATACAAATGTGGTCAATTTTCGTGGGCTGAAGGATGACCACATGCAGTGGGTGCAGGCCACATTCATTGTTCTCTGGCTGAGATAAGGTCTTGTGTACTCAGAAATCAGAATTAAAATGGGCTACAATTCATATGGTTCCCAAGCTATTTATCTTCGATACAATCAATATGGTTACCAAGCTATTTATTTTTGATACAATTAATATGGTTCCCAAGCAATTTATCTTTGATGCAATTAATATGGTTCCAAAGCTATTTAACTCAGATACAATTAATATGGTTCCCAAGCTATTTATCTTTGATACAATTAATATGGTTACCAAGCAATTTATCTTTGATACAATTAATATGGTTCCCAAGCTGTGTATCTTTGACACAATTAATATGGTTCCCAAGCTATTTATCTTTGATACAGTTAATATGGTTCCCAAGCTATTTATCTTTGATACAATTCATATGGCTGCCAAGCTATTTATCTTTGACATTATGGCACTCACAAGTGTACCATTGACCTGTTACAACTTTTTTTTTTTTTTTATGGTGAAAAAATGGGCTGAAAGTGGACAATCTTTAAAAATCAAGATTCACCTGTATTATGAAGGATTCTCAGATTGTCAGTCTTTGAATATATTTTGGGTTGTCTGCATGGCACACACCCCCCTTTGGCTGTCCAAGACACCCCACTCAGAACCTGAACTAGCAGCAGTGAGCAAGCAAATTTGATACCACATATGTACAGACCTTGAGCAGGTAATTTATATCTGTTGGACATTGATTTTATGACTGGTTCACATGTTCATTGTCATACATATTGAACATTTTACAGCAGCAGGGCATCTGTGATTTGATGCACGGTGAAACCTGTCTTGAAAGACCACCCCTAGGGATGAACAAATTGTGGTCTCTCAAGACAGGTGGTGCCTCATAGGAGGTATAAACTAACATGGAAAGGACTAAGCATAGTGTCTTGGTAAGGTGGTCGTTCAAGGCAGACAGTGGCTCATTGGAAGATATCTGAAGACTGGAATGGCTGTATCAGCTATTTAACCTGTTCCTGGTCACAGTGTGACTGAGTCAGTAGCTTTCCTTAGCATGGGTTGAGCACGCCTTAGGTCAATAGCTTTCCTTGGCACTCAAACCCCACCAAGGAAAGCTGTTGACCTAGGGCATGCTATCATGAATGGTCTTACATACAAATCTCAGCAAAATGTTTTCTAGTAATGAGAAGTTTAGGTAGAAACATTAAGGCAGAGGACAATTTACGTCCGGGCGCTTTTGGGCGATTTGAGCAGGAGAGGGTTGACCCATTGCCCTATCACATGACTGTGTTGCCAGCTTTCTCCAGTGCATTGTGTCCAAGCCATGCCAAGGAAAGCTGCTGACCTGGCTATACTAAGTCTAGTCAACTTCTCTAATTATGCATCCCCCTTAGGAGGGGATTACATAGTGTTTAGTCTGGTCCTCCGCCATCTCCCCCACTGCCATGTATCTTATTGGTGTTATATTTCTGTCGCCTTGTGACCTATTGCCTCCTAATTTGGTAGAGATGATCTATAGGTCTGGAAAATTTTTCCCATATAATAAATGATATATAACCTTGAGCTCAAAGGTCAAAAGCAAACTCTTGTTCAATTTTTCTGCTGACTCAGCAATTTTCACATTGTTGGCTCATACTATCTTAATGGTGCATTGTACGCCCAAGGTTATTAGGTTAATAGGAAAGTACCTATGGGCGTTCAATTTATATGGTTGATTTTAAACCTTGAAAGGTCAAACTGCATACATTCCTGTTGATTACTACGATTACTACGGAAGTCAATGGGGATTGCAATGCTAATTCACATTTTCAACTTTTCCCTCCAAAACAATTAGCCAGATTCAGTTCATACTTGGTGGGGAGGTACATCGGGTAGGTATCTACCAAATACCATCAAATGGTCAGGCTCCAATGATTTTATTATTATTATTATTATTATTATTATTATTATTATTATTATTATTATTATTATTATTATTATTATTATTATTATTATTATTAATTTTTTGTTTTTTTTTGTTTGTTTGTTTTTTTTATTAATTTTTGCATTCCTATTGCTTACCACCATATAAGTCAATGGGGTCTGCAATGGCAGTTCACATTTTAACTTCTTTAAAACGGCAAGCCAGATTCATTTGAAACTTTGCGTACAGATACTCTATAGATTTTGGATTTTTTTTCCTGTGATTCTGGATGATCATCAGGTCATAGGTCAAGGACATAATGCCCTGAAAAATAAAATGGTTTCCCTGCCACACCATCAAATGGGTATCATTGAAGTCCATCAAACTTTGTCATCATTTATCCAGGTGAGACTTCCCTTAAATTTGCCAAGAGGTGACCTTGAGGTCAAGGGTCAAGGTCAAACTTTCTGCAGAGAATGATGGTGCTCTCAGATGGATGGCCTCTGGTGAGAGGCGCCTCCTGGGGGGATGCATAAAGTTTTTCACACGCAAAACTCACTTCCAGTTTCAGATATTTTTTAGGGATGAAAAATAGAAGAAAAAACATAAAAGCCAAGATATTTACATGCAGACACTCTTGGGTAACTTGCGCAAGAAAAATGTTAAGTCAGGAAGACGGGATTCTTAGTTTCACAAAAGTTTGATTTGTGTTTTTCACCAGGTGCACAGAGTACACCAGAGGCTCGACCAAACACTGCCCCATCCCAGGTGGAGCGACTGAACAGGGAAGTACAAGAACTGAGAGTTCAAGACGTCTCCAGCAGTGGTAGGTTCCAGTCAATTAGCCCTCAAATCGCTAATTCCGACAGCGAGTCACCAGCCTTCCATAGCACACTTTGGGCAACAATGTGGCCAAAGTGTGCCAAGGAAAGCTTTTGACCTGGAACTTACAACGAGCAGATCATACCGTCCAGTGATTTCAGAAGGAATGAGAAATTCAATTTTTAAAAGATCTCGGGAACATTTGTACATGTATGTATGAGCAAGTCTTGCATAATGAATAAGTCCTTTTGAAAACCACACTTGCGTGCATTTTCTCCTGATAATAGTTGTGTCACCATTTTGTAAAGTATAAGGTGATAAATGTCTGTTACAGTGTGTGTTGATTTATAAATTAAAAGCGTGAATAGTGTACCCTTAAATGATGCAGTATCTGTCTATAAGCCGTTAACTACAGATAGATACCATGATACAATGGCGCCAAGCCAGCCTCTGTACAACTCAGCAGCCCTCAAACTGTCTGTTGCTTGGGCCATCATATTGTTGAATTGGTGTGGCTCTTAACTGTGAATTGGGTAAAAAATTAGGAGGAAAACAAATTAATTCGAGAGTAAAGGTTTAGTGTGTGTGGCTTTTTCAGTGAATGGGAATACAAAAATTATCTTCTGTTTACTTTCCTTCAAAAGTTGCTCACTTCATGTAAGACACCACTTTGATATTGTTGCAGCATTTATGAAAGTGTTAAGTCTTTTTAGCTCTGGTGACCTAAGATTGCAGAGCTTATGCAACTGCTCATGTCTGTCCGTCTGTCTATAAACTTTTGCTCATTAGCGGGATAGCGTCCATGCTTTTCAAGCTAGCTCAATTTACCTTTTAGGATGTATACGGTTTATGAAAATCTAGGTCCTTTTCAATATTGGTGGTGCCACCTACAATATTGTGCAGTATCAGGGTCAAATATAAAAATCTTATGAACACTCTAAAATCTTTATTTTTTGGTGAATTTTAAAGGAATTTGGTAGGATTATGAGGGAGGTAAAAGTCTAAGTTGCTAGTGATGCTAGTGACGCTACCTATAATTTGATGGAAATTATGAGCCAATTAGTGTTTTAAGATATAAAATTCCATATTTGTAAAAGTAATTGGATTAGACTTGCCAAATTCATAGGATTTATAGACCTTATTCAATGCTAGAATGTTATATAATATCAGTGACTTTGACCTGGTTATTTTTGGTCACCATGCCTGTAAAATTGAAAGAGGTGATTTTGGAATGGCAAGGTGTGGCTTGGACATCAATGGCAAAGAGAGTTAAGCCTGCTGATCAGAATTGCACGTGATTACATTGTTCATAAAACTATTTGGTGACCTACTTTTTGGGTCACTGTGACTCAGTAATTATGGAGTTTGGCACTTGTCCAAATTTTTTGTTTTTCTTCAATAACTTGAAAAGTTGTTACCCAATTTGAACAGACAGACCATGTATGGAAGCTAGATGGGGGACGCATATTTTGAACACAACAATTTTTAATCCAAGTTGAAGGTCAAGGTCAAATGGCCAGTTTGAATATGGGGGTCATCTTGTGAATGCTCTGCATCCCACAATGTTTCAATTAGGCACATTTAACAGTGAGAAGTTATAAAGTGTATAAAAATCTTTGTCTATATCAATGTTGGTGGCACCACCTGTAGTATAATGTAATAGATAGGTCAAAATGTGAAAATCTTGTGACCGTGATACGGTCCACAGTTTTCAAGTTAGCCCAATATAACTTTCAGGACTTACCAAGTCTATGGAAATCTAAGTCCCTTTTGATATTGGTGGCGCCACCTACAAAATTATGCAATATAGGGGTCAAAATGTGAAAATCTTGTGAACACTTTAGCATCTTTAATTTTTGGTGGATCTTCATGGAATTTTGTGAGGGAGGTCAAAGTCTAAGTTGCTAGTGATACTAGTGGCGCCATCTGCAATTTGTTTGAAATTATGAGCCAAAATGTGTTTTAAGATATAAAATTTCATACTTGGAAAAGTAATTGGATTAGACTTGCCAAATATATAAGATGTATAAACCATGTCTGACGCTAAAATGTTATGTAATATTAGTGACCTCGACCGATTTTTGTGAGGTCACCATGCCTGTAAAATTGAAAGAGGTGATTCTGTAATGACATGGTGTAGCTTGGACATCAATGGCAATGTCAGCACAGCACCAGGCCCATGGACCTCTTGTATTACATGATCTGGGTGACCTTGATCTTTTGTCCAAAGGTCACTGAGGACATAAAGTTAAGGATTCACCCATTATTGTCTTGGCACATGCAACAATATCCATCACAGGAATTGCACAAATAAGCTATGATTACATGTGGAGCAAAGTGCCATCTGGTGGACAAATGAGACACTAAAATCACTTAAGCTTTTTATGTTCAGAAGCCACTTGAGGACTCAAAACTTTGAAATGAAGCTGCAGGTGCAACATAGCCATAGTGTCAGCAGAGCATTAGGCTCAAGGGTATTGTGTTTACCATTTACAGTATAATTATTTTTCTGCATTTAAATAATTTGGCTTTTCTACCTACAAGTAAATGCCAATGCTTCATTTTCCCACAAATAAAATTAATCAGTGATTTCTGGCATGTATTATGTCACAAACAATACATTAATTGCTTTCTGTCATTTTTAGCGGAAATCATAATCAAAGGACATTGTGCCTAGGGTTGATATGAAGTCGAGATGATAGGCTGGTCAAGTTCAAAATTACCATGCTTAATCACCAAAAACAGTTCCGACAAAATATATAATGTAATTTTCTTCTATAAAAAGCTGGTTTCTGCTGCTTCTGTGGTTCACTCTCTACTACAGATTCTGCATTTATGCCCTACAATTATGCAGACATCACAAAAAGTTGAAAGCTGTATAGACTCATGTTGACTAAATGGCTTAGGGCTGGGGCCTTTCATTAGTCTGTCGCCCCAAAATACTGACACATTTCTTGCTATCTCATGTAATAATATATATTTGGGGCTGACAGAAAGCTGTCCTGGGCCTGCAGGAATTTCATAGTCACAAAATGGCCTAAAAACAAAAAACCTCATGTGATGTCTGTTAATGCAGTGCCTGTACATGTCATGTATTCCCCTTCTTAAGTTTAAAAGAAAAAATGTGGTGTATATACATGGGTAATTGAGCACATTTACAGATATTTGTCTGGTTTTCTTGTACATGATATTGTTTTACTGTTTCTTGCAGATGAATCTCCCAGCATGTTAGAATCTGAGTCTCGGTATCTACCTCTCCATTCGGAACTACATATGAGCCCCATCAAACCACTTAATCTCGGAACTTCCCCACAAAGACCCGTTACAGCTCCTCCTTCAACCAAACCGACAGGACCGACAACATCATTTGCCCAGATTTTTGCACAACGTGAAGAGGAGGCAGAACGCCCCCTATCAGCAAAGTCAGATCGGACTGAATCGAAATATAGTGCTTATGAAAACAGACCAATAAAACCTATAAATCAAAACAAGAGGATCGCTGCAAATTTTCCACCGCCATCTCAAACTGCATCCCAGCAGGTGAAACCAACTCCCTCCGAGGCAAAACCTGTGACACATGCCCGAAAACGGTCGGCATCACCTCTCGCCAAAGCAAGGGACTTTATAAATGAGAGTGATGAAGATGAACGGTCAGACAGTACCAGTAAATCATCAGACAGTAGTCACGCTTCTTTGGAACTAAAATTATTAAAGGCAATTTTGGCCGGGAGAAAAACGAAAAAAGCGGTGCGCAGGTCACATGACCCAAGGGACATCGCAGATTCACATGTGTCTCGTTCACACGGGGATTCCCTGTACAAAGCAGACTACAGTCCAGAGAAATACACAAGCCCCACAAGGCGCTCTGTGCGCAAAAGTCGATCGGACAGTCCTGACAAGAGAGGGACAACAGCAGAAGAGAGTGTCGAAATGACAGAAGTAGACACAGGGCTGACACAGCACCTCGCTGAAGTAGATGGTAAGACGAGCTTCACTGACAACTACCATCTTCTGTGGTGTACATGTAAATTGACAATATTGCACAGTTACCATTTTGAATGGAACATATTTTTAAACCTTTCAGTGCTAATCAGGACAGAGGTTGCATAGGCCTGAATTATTTTTTATGATTCAAGGTTCAAATACCATGTAAAAAAGACCTTTTATTCAAGTACATGTACCAACATGCCAATTTTTCCAGACAAAATTATTTTCAAAAAAAAAACTAACAAACAAAAAAAAAGCAACATCTGTTGACTCAGTTGCTAATTTAGCACTGGAAGGGTCAATTTATATTTCAGATAAAGTTTGAAGAACTCGTATGCTCAATCAGCTGCATGTAGCTCAAAAACTTTGCCTTTAGATTGGCAGTTAAGTCAAGGTGGCTGATGGGGAAGCAAAGGTGCTATTTGTAAGGGTTCAACCATAATGCAGGCTATTTTGTTCAGAGGTTTTCCTTAAACCTTGTCCACTTTGTCCAAACAATTCAGATTTAACGAAAAAGGATGTAACTCAGAGGAAACCCCGCAATGATGTTTGTCCCATTACAGAAATTATCTGCCATTTTGGGATCTCAGAACAAGGCAGGCACAGGGAAAAAACGACCCCAGTGCCCACCTACTTCTGGTTTGTTTCATGGAAGTGATGTAAACAATACAAAAACTGTCTAATAACGCTGAGTCCCTGCCCTCCTACTTTGAATCTCTTAAGAACCTTTACCTGATGCATTCTGGGTGCATTTTACCCAGAATGCATCCGGGAAAGCTACAGGTTCATTTTCTGCAGGGTTAAAACTTGGATTTGTGATTTGTCTCTCTTTGGAGGTGTATGGCATCTCTGTGTAACCCATTCCTGGTCAGAGTACAACTGAGTCAATAGCTTTATTGCGCTCAACCCGCACCAAGGAAAGCTATTGATGTAGGGCTTGCCATCATGAATGGTCTCACATACAAATCTCAGTGAAAATGTTAAGGGAGATGACAATTTATATCCGGGCTCTTTGGGGGCAATTTGAGTGGGAAAGGCTTAGATGTGAAAAGGGTTCTATTCATCTTGGGAAAAGTTTTATTTAATCCTTTCCCCCTTGAATTAAGACTGAGTCAACAGCTTTCCTTGGCATGGGTTGGGCACTAAGTGCCCAACCCATGCCAAGAAAAGCTGTTGACCTGGGGCATGTGATCTTGATAAGTCTCATGTACATCTCTCAGTCAAATTGTTTTTCATAACTGTTGAAATTAGTTGAAAACACTGAAGCAGACGACATTTGACCACCAGCCAGTTTGAGGGGGAAAGGGTTAACAGCAAAGTGGTTTCTGTCATAGGGTCTCACTGGATGTTATATGAAAGTGAGTATACCAGTATGGGGGTGGCCTTTTGAGCAGAGGATTATGGGCGAAAGGATTGTGTTGCAAGTGGTCTTCCACAAGATTTGCCCACATATCAGAGGGGGGCACTGTAAATATGTTGGAGGGTCATTCGTTTTTTTAGTCCTCTGTGAACTATGTAAATGTGAAACATGTATTTGCTTGTACAGTTTAGACGCGTTGATGGTCAAGTTTGTGTAGGGAGTACCTGATGCGAGTGTTTTTGCCGCGGTACCCTCCACAAATGTAGTGTCAAAGTGGCTTTTTAAGAGGGGTGGCCTCTGTAGAGCGGGACAGACAGTTTTGTAGGAGTGTCACACTTTGTGCATAGGAATTCTGGTCTTGTAAGAGAGGTGACCTTTAGTGAGAGAAGCCTCACAAAAGAATAACCAGTGTACAAAGTGGTTGGTTGTCTGTGTGTATTTAGCATCAGTTTTCAAAGTTCAGCATTAGGTTTGGCACACGAAATGTTGAAATTTGTACTTTATGGTGTGGGAAGAAATAGGATTGTTGTTCAGCTTCAAAGAAAAATATAAAGAAAGCAACATTGCATTTTGTGAGGTAATGGGCTGAACAAATATTCCTATTTTCTGACTGTACTTGTAGAGTGAAATTCCACATGGCAGCCGCATAAGTGTAAAAAGGCTTCTCTGTCAGTCTGAATACATTACCAATAAGATTTGTGAATTATCTTAATAACTGCAGGAAAGAAATACATATTTCAGTCATCTTGCACCCAATAAGATCTGTGAATTATCTTAACTGCAGAAAAGAAATACATATTTCAATCTTCTTACACCCTACCCACCCCCATGAAACTGAATTTTAAAATTGTGCTGAACAGTTGGGTACAGGACTCTCTCTCTCTCTCTCTCTCTCTCTCTCTCTCTCTCTCTCTCTCTCTCTCTCTCTCTCTCTCTCTCTCTCTCTCTTTCTCTCTCTCTAACAAGCTAACTAAAAGTTTCTGCCTTTTTTTCTCACTAGCGCACAAATAATATTGTAAGGATCAGGTTGGATATGTTGGAGGATTCTTGATGAAATAACATGATAATAAAAGCATATTTCTCAATTTTATTGTAATGCCATGACAAAATTTGATAGGGAAAACAGACAAAATGATTGAAGTTTTGTTTTCCGTCAATGTTTCTTGACCGTTGCTCACCCCAGTGATTGTGTTGCTGTGCATTTGCATGATCTATGTATCTGTTATTTTTTAAACTATATAACTTTGCATGTTCGTAGCCTTGCTCAGTTAATATGCCATGCGAATCAGTGCAATTGATTTGGGCGAATTAAATTTGTTGCACAAAAATTATAAGTTTCATAAATGGAAGAGTTCATTCAGCGAACAATGGCAAAAGGGGATGTAGGGGTAAAATAATGTGAACCATAAGTAGAGCCTTCCTTTCAGCTAAATTAACACGTATTCACAACGTTGCAACTCGGAAAATACTCAGCAGCAGTTGTCAACAGGTGTATGGTTTGTTAACTGAAGACAGTATGCTCACCCCTGGAACCTACCTGCCTGTTTATGTTTTTATTTGTTTTATTTAATATTATCTTATCTATTTATTGTTTTATTGTTGTTGTTTTTGTTTTTTTCAATGGATAATGGGTACTCTGGGACCAACAACATTCAAGTCAGGTGCTAATTTTCAGGTGTGAATTGTCGCAGATGTAGGGGTATGTGTTACCACAAACCACATCCTCGTGCGTGCAGAAAGGAAAAGGTCCTCGTGGCGAACCCACAGAGGAAAAAACGATGGTCCTACAAAGAAGGTTGATTTGATTTAGTCTGTGTGTCTGGGCGTCAGGAGGAGGGAAGTGTTTCACGACAGTGATTGATTTATTGATCTGATGGATTGGGTAACAGCCTATAGTATGAGCCCTGCGACAACCGAGTCATTGTTTTATGTTAAGTAAATTGGATTTGAAAAATTATAACATTATGAAATTTAAACATGTTTGCCACAAGAAGAATTTTCCAATCATTCCACAGAGTCAATTCCAGCTTAATGCCAAACTAGGCATGAAGTCATATGGTTGTCTAGGGGGGGTGGGGGTGGAGGGAATGCAATGTTTAATATTCAGTGAGTTGATGCATATAATCAGCAAAGATTTCTCATGTAGCCTTGTGATACCACAAATTTTAATTTAAATTTGAAGTTTTAACGGAAACCACAGAACTGAAGTTTGTTTTGTTTGTACAGCGAAAGTGAAAGTAATACTTTCAAGATGAAAATAATGAAAAATATTTAAAATTTATTGAAATACAGATGATAAATAACATTGATTGATATCTGCCATCTGGTGGTCAATTCTTACAACTAAAACATGATTCAATTATCATGTGCAACTTATTAACATCAAGGGAGGAATCATTATTGAGGAAGTGAAAAGTGAAAGAAGACAATTGTTATGGCTTGAAAAGTGCATTTCCCAATGATCACAGAAAAAAAAAAAACAATACCATTGGATAAATAAACAATCACTTGGATAATTACTGTTTGGCAATTGATGTGATAGTGATAGAACACTGGATCACTGACACATTCACTGTTCGTAATCTTCCTTTGTTCACGTCTGCTAAGAGTGTCACGTCACATTGTGTAAAACGTGAGATGCTACATTTTTGGTCACGTGTGGCAGTGCACTGGATATAATTGGATCCCATTGAGGTCACCAGGATATACTGTCTGAAGACATGGAGTCAAATCTTTGTGGCTCGGGCTTGGGTGATAAAAGTTGCTGGTAAATGGTCTGTTCTGCAGGCAAAATGGTCTGCCCTACAGGCAAAATGGTCTGCTCTACAGGCAAAATGATCTGCTGTACAGGCAAAATGATCTGTTCTACAGGCAAAATGATCTGCTCTACAGGCAAAACGGTCTGTTCTACAGGCAAAATGGCCTGTTCTAAAGGCAGATTATCTGCTGTGCAGGCAAAATGGTGTAATGAAAATATCAGTTACATGATGAGGTGCACTAAAATTTGGCGTACATTTGATGAAAAAAGTTAAGTTCTTATGGGAATGCATATATGGGAACGCATACACACATAGCATTATGAATTAGAAGTTGTTATGACAGGAACGAAAACACATTTAACCCTTTCCAAGTCACAATAACGCTGATCCAATAGCTTTCCATGGTGCAAGATGGGGTGGGTTGCACCCGACCCAGTGCAATGGAAAGCTATTGAGCTGGTCTGTGGCATCATGATAGGTATCATCAACAATTCTGTGTGAAATGGTTCCTACGTACATAAATCTAAGCATGTTGTGATTGTTAAGTAAAACCAGTAAAGGAAATGACAGTCTACATACAGGTGCTTTTTGCTATGATTTGAGCCGGGGAAAAGGGTCAGAGAGGTCATCCCATGGATAGTTGACATTTCCCTTATTCAAGTGGCACAATGCTGGAAGTGCTCCAGAAATTTGTGCACACATCGGTGTGCAGTGATTTTATTACTTTTTGTACCTGACAACTCTGGTCAAACTTATGGAATAAAGTGACCTGGTCAGCCAACTGTATATTGATAGATAAACATTGTGTACACATCAGGTAAAACATGTCGTAATGGAACACTCTAGGGATCCGTACTCAATGTTGAAATCTTGCAGATGTTTAGCTATTTGTCAGTCACATCTGCACATGGGACAAAAAACATGGAAGTGAAATAGTTTTATAACCTGTCAGAGATTTCCAGTCTTTGGCAGTCAGAGGTTCCAATACTACAAAATGTTTGGTAGTGCTACCAAAATTTATCATTTTTTCAAATGTCAGAAAAAAATCCTCTGATTTTGTGACCAATTGTGAAAAAAAAAAAAATGAGAGAGCAAGAAAAGTTTGGATACAGTGAGACTGAGTACTTTTTGTGCAGTTTACATGTTTCTCTATGTCAAATAGAGCTGTGTTCAGTCCATTACACAACAGTTTGCTCACTTCTGTACCAGAAGGCCCATGATAACCCCTTTACCACCTCCACCTCCACCCCCACCCCCAAGCGGAGGTACACGGTATGAAAATGCCACAAGTTTCGTTTTTCTTAGCCTGGCCTCCTGTTTGGTCCACAGGCAGCCTCCGCCCTCAGCACCCAAAGAATCAAGTCACACAATTGTGTAGTAACTGCAGAATTATATTTATACTTAAACCTGGAAACTCGGGGCAGTGTATGGCTTGACATATTGTGATACATGTTATGTGCTTTCATATACAGATTTTTTTTTAAAATCATCCAGGAGTGACCTTCAGGTATCTGACAAGGTCATACATGTAGAGCCCCAGTTACTATTTTGGAGCCAATTATTGCCAATAACTAAAAGGAGTATATCATCAGGCCAATAACACTTATATATTATCTATATAAAAAATTGAGCTTTTAAAGTAGCTCAGGGAACTCACGATCCTTTCAGTTTAGACTCAGTGCTATTAGTGCTAATAAGTCCACATAAAATGTGTGATTAAAATCTAGGACTTAAGAAATCACTTTTCGATTTGGTCCTAAGTTAATATCCAAAAGTACCAGGACATCTTAGCAAATTCTTATCCAGACATCTTAATGTTTGCCCCACGTCTGGCTTACGCAGGCTGTCAGGAGTCCAATATTTTCATATCAACTTAGAAACACAATGGCCCCCAATTGTAAATGAGAAGTTATGGCAGCAATTTCCAAAACAAGTTGCATAAGCAGCAGAAAGCATTTGTGAATGATTTTGTGTATTTACGAAAGTATGAAGGTGCATAAAAGTGCAGAAACATGTAGCTTAGTTCAGAGGACGTCTTATTCTTGACGTAGCCAGGAGGGTTTATGTCAAGGTTACACAGGGGAATCTTTTGACGTTAAAAGGGAGATCGTATTTTGATGGTGTCAAGAGCAGAACCCTCAGGTCAGTGAACTGTGCACATGGACTTGTGTTACATTAACCCTGTCAGTGTCCACTGAAGTCGAACTACTTAAAATGAACCCCTTGTGAATTATAATCAGGGTGCTAGATTCATGTTCTTTGGAAAAAGATCTTTCATTCAAGTACCAGCATGCCTAAAGTTACATAGAATATAATAGTCTAGGTCAACAGCTTTCCTCAGCTCGCTTTGGGTGCACTGCGCCCAAAGTTTGACGAGGGAAGCTGTTGACTCAATCCAAAATGAGGCCCTGAAAGTGTTGAAACATCTTCACAGTGGCATTTAGAACAGTGAATAAAAACTTTCTGTGACAAACACCAGGGGAAACTGTTGAATGTCAAGAAATCAGTTTTCAAATATTTCTTGAAATCAGAAGGAAAGGTGTTGCTGTCTTTCTTAAAAGATTGTGAGGTGGAAGACAGGACAGCAATGAGTTAACTTACGCTTGTCAAAAAAGAATATGCATTTGTCGATTCTACATATATATAAGCAATTATCTATAATTATCTTTAAAATTTGGCAAGGAATTGACAAAATAATGCACATTAGTTATTTATTGAATTTGCTACTGCACACACAAATTACAGTTATTGATGTCAAGTGGTACAAGCTGTAGGGACCATGCCTCATCAGAGACCCCATATGACCACTCTTTTATGACACTTGACTTTAGTTCATCCAATATGTTTACCTGTATATTAATGCCACCTGCAGTTTGAGACCACTTTTGTTGTCGGGGGGGGGGGGGTCTTAAATTTGCAGGTTCTACCATATCATTTTGTATGATGTGAGGACAGAGGATGAATTGAACAATTTTGCGGTCTGAAAAGTTCCACTGCACTTTTCAGTCTCTTTTTCAAACAAGAATTTTGGGTTTTGTCCAAGAGGCAACACTTGAGTTTGGCTTGGCCAGCCAGAAAGGATTTCTGTGTTTGTGGAGTCCCCCAGACAGGGTTTGATCAGGGGCTATAACCAGCAATTGAAAAGATCAAGGCCCCCATTGACAGCTTTGTATGGCATTGCAGGACAAATTAAACACGTTTTCAAAGTGCCTTTGCAAAATAAGCAGGTGTCTCGATCGGTTGGATCAATATGGAATTAAGAGGTATTATATTGGATATATTGTTTTACTTTGTACATATACTCAATCACTGTTTCTATTTGCAGTTTTTGATATGTGTAATGTTTACAGTCTCTTTCGTCATTAGTAGTTCACTGGATAAAATGGCCTACGGTAAGAATAATACAAACGGTAGTTATTTCAGCATGCATGTGAGAGAAATACCGAGACACTCTGAGCTGACTGGTGAGAAAAATTAAGTGATCGTGTAAGCCAGTGCAAGGGCATAGTGACCATCATTCATGTATTTTGTGATCTGCGCAGCAGGCAATAGTATAAGTACCGACCTTATACATCATATCTTGCAGTGAAAATGTGATTCAAAATTCCTGTCCTCTACATGTTTATGACCTAAACTATCTTTGCAGTGCCAACTGATCTTAAGTGAACCTTTCAGTTGTCAAAGAAACGTTTCAGAGCAGTGTAGAAGTATGGGGTAGCCTTGAAGGGCATGCAGAGCAGGGTATTTGTGAATCACAGCTTTGCTGACGCGCGGGACAGTAATTTGATAAAGTGCTACAAAATTGGCAGGTCATCATAATTTTCCTCTTGTCCTTCAGAGAAAGAGAAGACGCTCGCAGCTGTCAAACTGCAGGCGTTATGGAGGGGCTTCCTGGCACGCCACCGAAATCCCCATGTTCTAAAAGTACGACACGAAGTTCGGTCCAAGCGAGCAGAAGATCACATAAAATATCTGAGGTCAGAACTAAATAGGTATGTCATGTTGTCTACTTCGTACTTGTGAGAGAATAGAACAGTGTATAAGACGACATTTCTGACATGTATGTGCATTTTTAAGTCTTTTGGTGCCAACTACAGCTAAAGTGGAACTGCTTGAAATGAACTTCTCTGAAGTATAATATGGATGTTAGATTCATGTTCCTTGTTAAAGGACCTTTCATTGAAGTAGCAGGATGCCTACAATTACATAGGATATAATAGTCCGGGTCAACAGCTTTCTGCGTTGTGCTTTAGGGACAGTTCAACATTATCATCATTTTTGAATTAGTACTTAGGGTACTAAATTTCATGACCCCCACCCTCCCTCCAAATTAGTACTTTAAAAATGATGATTTCCCCCCAAATCATAGCAAAATTGCACAAAACAGGCCAAAAATTGACCATCATTTTCCATATCCTGTGAAAGTGTACAGACCCATTTAACCCCCTCCCCCCTTGCGTACTGTAAGTACTAATTCAAAAATGATGAAAATGTTGAACCATCCCTTACCCAAAGCATACCTAGGAAAGCTGTCGACTTGGTCCAAAATGTGAAAATGTGGCACTGAAATAGTTAAACGAGGCCTTTTCACTATGGTGAGAAAAGTGTCCGGTGGTGCTAAAGTCAATCTTATGCTGAAATGTCCAAATGTAGAAGCAAAAATGGGGGGGGGGGGGAGCATTTTTATGCGGCATGGCTGCCTTTAAATGGACAATTAAGCAGACTTTGCAGGTGTTATTCCTGATGTGTTGGTTTGCATTGGGGAAGAAAAGGTGGTTAAAATGCTATTAGATTATGAAAAATGTTGCCAACAAGAAAGCAATGTTTATCGACTAATAAAAGTAATCCCCATATATGGAGAGTTAGTTCAACATTTTCAGCATTTTTAAAAACTTAAACATGTATGGACTGTGAACCCAGTCTTCAGAGACCACCTGTAGGGATGACCAACTTGTGGTCTTTATAGGAGGTATTTTATTTTAACACAAGTTTAATGGCATGATGGTATGACCTTTGTAAAAATTTTATTGTAAAAAACTCTAAGTGTTGATTTGCGAAACTGAGAAACTCGGACCCAATTGTCACAGAGAAAATCAACAAATTGGGTCTGGAACTTGAAAAAGAGGCAACTAAATTGAATGTGTGACATGTGACAGTTTTTTTGATAGATCTGTGTCTCTTTCTTCACGCCAGGCAGAAGAAGTTGTACGAGCAAGAGAAACAATTACGTTCACTACAGCTGGAGGCAGTCAGGTACCTGTGGAAAGAGGTGAGTACCAACAGTGAATTTCAATGATTTTCCTACCAAGTGTGTTCAGTATGCATAAACATGGAACAATAACCACCTTAATCATTGCAGTGAGTGCATGGCGCTCGTAACAAGCATTCCACCTGAAAATGTGGTAAAAAGTAGTTTCCAAGTGCACACTCCGCCCCCCCACCCCCCATGTGCAGCTGGACCAGGATGCACATGGCACAGAGAGGACCCATGTGTGTGTGTGTGTGTATGTGTAAAGTAGAGGTACTCAGCCTGCTGGCAGAGTCTGTTCTAGTTTTTATCCTTACCTTGGACTGCTCTAGTTTTTATCCTTACATTGGACTGTTCTAGTTTTTATCCTGGCATTGGACTGTTCTAGTTGTTATCCTTACTTTGGATTGTTTTCATTTTTATCCTTACTTTGGACTGTTCTAGTTTATATTCTTGCATTGGACTGTTCTAGTTTTTATCCTTACATTGGATTGTTTTAGTTTTTATCCTTACATTGGATTGTTCTAGTTTTTATCCTTACATTGGATTGTTCTGGTTTTTATCCTTACTTTGGGCTGTTCCAGTTTTACCCTTACGTTAGACTGTTTTAATTTTTTACTCTTATGTTGAACCCATCATTTTTTTTCGTAGATGTTTTTTTTTTGATTGTCCATGACATTTTTATGAATTTTGAACATTGCCAACTGGCATCGGTCTGTGCACATCTCAGTGATGTGATTTACCCTCCTAAAGTCTGAAATCCTTCCCAATGGTCTTTCTGGGACCCTTCTTTTAGCCTAAAAAGCAGTATATTTCCTTGTTATAAAAACAAATTTCAGTCATTTTGCACAAAACGGGACCCTGACTTGAAAGGGCAATCACATGCCTGACATCTGCCTGATCATGAACCATAATGTGTAGTCACTGCTCCCAACTCAAATGTCAAACAGAATGATCAGCTTTGGGAGACCAGTCATTTTAGGTGTTCATGTTTACAATTACAGTAGGAACCCCAAAATTATAGCCAGACATTGTTGTAATCAAGACAAACAGCAAAACCTGAGGTCAGATACATGATAAGACCTCAATGTCAACATTTTTGTGACAATCTAAATTGGTCAGAAAGTGGGTGTGTGTGCGTATTGGGGCATGTGCATTTTTTGGAATGAATATGGTATGTAGGGTATTAATTTGAATGAAAGCTGGTTTAACTCTTTCAGTGAGTCAACAGCTCTTGTTGGCACGCATTGGGCGCCAAGCGCCCAGTGCGAGTGAAGAAAAGCTGGCACTAAAAGAGTTCAACAAAACTGAGACTAAGTGTCCACCCATTGTTACCAGGTCAAGTCCCTGCAGGTGTGGAAGGATGAAGTCCTCCAGTCACAGGACTTGCTGGCAAGGTGTGAAGGTGCTGAAGCCCCAGCCCCAGGGCAGCCTCCCACTCCTGAAGCAATACTGGCTGTTCTTGGGCAAGCCAGGTAAGTCAAGGGTGGTAGATAGCACCCCCCCCCACCCCCTCACCCCCAAAAAAAGAAAATGTTTAGCTGTATTTTTGCATTTAATATTCTTTTCCCTAGCTTGCGCAGTAATAATCATTTGTTGGAAGATTTAGTTTCAGTGGTAAAATCTGCTGCCATATTCAGTTAAATGACAAGTGGTTTGATTTTTATTACCACAAGAGGGCACTACAGCTCCTTACACTAGTTCTGACTTTGTGAAGTGACGCTATCCCAAACAAGTGCACTGCCACATTGTAAACAGAGTGAGACGTCATTATTTTTTACTGTGATGTAAGAGTTTCGCTTGGAAAATTGATACTATTGTAAGTATGCAAATAGGTGTGTTCTAGTTTGCATTTTTATTAACTTTGTTATAAAAGAACATTATGAATTGGAAATTTAACATGATTTGATGCCGCAAAGTTTTTAGATTGTTTCTACCAATATGGTAATGATAGGAAAATGCCAACTAGTGATGTTTCTATGCATCCAGTAAAGAGGCTGGAGCGGAGCCGCCCACAGAAGAACAGCATGACCCGACACGGCCACCACGCAGTGCGTCATCACCTCAGCCCTCCATCTGTCTGCCTAGCAGACTGGAACAGGCCCAGGCACAAGTGGGTGCATCACAGAAGGAAACGGAGCTAGAAAATGCATGCAAAAGTCTACAAAAGCAGGTACAGGATGGGAGGTTGACACTTAAGCGTCAATCAAAGTTGAAAGAAAAAAAAAAATGCTGGAAGAAAAATAAACCTTGTACAAACCTGTTTAATTTTACTGTGGAAACTTTTTAGAAAATCATACTCTGTGCAATGCTGTCAAGACTCGCCAAATGTCTATTAGTGTCCCAAATGTTACAGGTCTTCATCAGTTGTATTTGTGACATGTCCATTTTGTAATATCATTGTTTTCTGGCAAAACTCCACCAAACCAACAAAATCAGGCTATTTTGTCTGTGAAACAAGATCAGACTGCCTGGTGGTGGTTTGTATATAAAAAATCAACATTTGGGTGCCAAATGTGTAATTTAATGCCTATTTTCAAAAATTTTCTCAAGGAAGTAGCCAAGGGTACACCCATCTATAAAAATACGACTAAACTCTGGTTTATACAAGTTATCTCCTGATTTCAATACTACTGTCTATCTCAAAAGAATTGAAAGTTAATTTATGATTAATTATTGCATGAATGTTTTCATAAATAAAAAAACTCTACTATGATAGCTTTATATGGCTGTAGATCATGGTGTTTTACTGAACATGCATCTGTGAAACTCCTGAGTAAAATAATTTCAGAAGTGGACAAGGGTATGCTCTGATTGGGAGTGTTCCTGACCAAACAATGCTGTTATAGTCTGTGTAGTTTTGTATTGATTTTGTATAGTCAAAATAGAATATTTTCGGAGTCTTGATAGGCAATTCAGATTGAGACACTGTCTCTTGTTGCTACCCAGGTGTCACAGCTACAGGAAGTGCTGACGTCCATGTCAAACTATGTCTTTCAAGGAGGAATTATCTCTGCAGAGAAGGAGGAATCAGGTAAAAAAAAATCTTGACAGAATATCTGAATGACATGGGATAGTGTTGCTGTGCACATGTCCTTTCTGTGCCACTAGTTGGATGTTCATGGTGGTAAAAAATTATGGTTGAAGCAGGAAGTTCTCTATGTGGTCATTCAGAATTTTGATTTATTTCAGTGTGGAAATTTGTGTTTCATTCTGTGGACATTTTTGAAAAGTTAATGTGACTTTTGAAAAACAAAAATCGTAGGAATTAATGCTGAGCAAGCTAAATTGTCAAACATCCTTGTTGTGTCAAATGTGTTTCATGTCAGTGTTTTACATAAGCAGCCTATTGCACAGTGGATATATCTGACCTGGTGTCTGCATCAATGTGTACACCACTGAGAACTGTGAAGTGACAGACTAATGCTAATTATTGTGTTGTAGTTGGTGAGGATGCTATCCGGTTGAGTACAGACTTTGAAGACGACTCACTGGTAGAACCTGCTCCTCGGGCTGCAGGCCAACATGGTCAGTGTGTATAATAATAATAATAATAATAATATATATATATATATCTCACTGTATGTATATTTATGTATGCATATAATAATGTATATATATATATTAGAGCCTGACCGAACATGCATTTTGAAACTGAACCGGGTACTCGGTACCCAGTACACATTACCGATCCCGAACCGAGCACCGTTCGGGTTTGGTATATGCAATGAAAACATGCCATAAATAAACTTAGACATCTTAGAATGCTTATTTAAACAGGGGTTTATAGCAGTTACCATTTTGCACTGGGGCATTGCTATTGTGAATGTAATTCAGGCATTTAATGCAACCCTTGTGAGGCACTTAATTGCAAAGTAGCATTTGTTACACTGTTTAAAGTGTATACAAGTACGAAAGGTAACCTCAGTGACCTTCTTATTTAACTTTATTGCCAACAATGACAATGATAACCGAACCCGAACATTTAGTGACTGTAAAAGCCGAACTCAAGCCAGGCAAATTCAAGGTAAACTATCAGAAAACAAAACAAATGACTCGACAGTATGTTGGAAGAAAAAGAATCCCCCCAAACTGGGTAAATTTTGCCCCAAAAGAGTTTGGTATGTTGTTTAATGTCTATAAACATGTGAACTGCCATTTGCAGGTGCTCTGAGATCTAGTCACTCGGTATTAGCAGCAAGAAAGGTGCCCCATCCCGGAGTGCCCACTGCGCCGGAGAACCTGTGTATGTACCAGAGAGGTAGTACTAGCGTTATACTACAGTGGCAGCCCTCTGTCATACTCAGCGCTCAGGGAAAAGAGATTAACAAACCTATTATAGGTCAGTACAACACGCACAAATTCTCTTTAATTCTACATGTTTTACAAGAAGGTAAATATTTGTCTTTGAAATATTGTTATTTCATTGAGGGACCTGTTGTAGTATTTCTTTGCTTAAATTTGGTTTGTACTTGAAAATCACTGGTCCTAGTGTGTATGTGTGTGTTTACATGGGAGCGTGCGTGCCTATGTGTGTTGATATCCTAGTAGGCCCTACATGTAAATTATCATGCCAGGATGCTCAAGATGTTTGACTCGATGGTATGGAGTGAGTATTACTATTTTCTGGTCTGTGTAAAGTCGGAATCACAGTGAACCAATATAAAAAAAAATCAATGCAATTTTATAATTTTATGGGAGGTGTTGTGAGAGCCATTGTGTGAATATGGTCAAAATTATGTTGCTGAATACTGTATTGTGTAGCAGCTTGTAACTATGTTAGCACATGATGCTATATAGTGTAATATCTTGAACCTATGTTTGATACAGGTTGCTTTATGTTACACCTCGTAACTATTGAAACAGGTTACCGGTAGTATATTGTGTAACACTGTAACTGTTGATACAGATTACTGAAAAGTGTCACATCTTGTAGCACAACACAGGTTATTCTACAATGCAAATGTCTCGATCTGTTTCAAACAGGTTACTACATGGTGTAACGTCTTGTGACTGTTGATACAGGGTACCGCATAATGTAACCTGTTGTAACTATGTTGATACAGGGTACCGGCTTTATGTCAATGGCCAACCCAAGGGAATGGTGGCAGGCACTCAGACCAGAGCTTTACTGGAGTGTTTAGACCCAGCTGTCACATACAAGTACGTAAAGATATGATGAGTAACCAGAGATACTTATGTAGATGTATGTCAGAGTATAGTCAGAAATCTTACTTGGTAGATTGTTTTTTCTTTTTTATTCAGACTTAAATTGGTTGATAGATTGTTTTTTCTTTTTTAATCAGACTTATATTGGTTTTTTAGTAGAGAAATCAATGTCTAAATAAGGCGCATGATTTTTTTTTTTTTAAAGGGCATTTTGATAAATCAGTTAAGGTATTGCCACTTTCTGAACAGATTCATTGTCACAGATAGGATGACAGTCATCAGTGCACCTGACATCTAGTGGCAGAAATATGAATCAAATCAGGGCACCTTTTCTTTTTTTTCTTTTCTTTTTTTTTTTCCTGAACCTTGCAGTAATTCTGTAAACTGTAAGAAAGTGCAGCTTGAGGTATAGATCAAAGTGTGTCATTCATAATATTTTCACAAATGTCTGAAACTGAAGCTTGCGTTTGCAGGATCGTCATCCGTGCTGTGTCAGCACTGGGAGAGTCGTATGATTCTGATGCTGTGGTTCTGCACCCCAGAGAGGGTCAGGAGAGCACAACCCCAACAGGATCGCTGAAAAAGGACCCCGACCATGATCATGACTCGACAGATGAACATGACAAAAGTGGCGGCCCAGGTAGGACTGTAATGACAAATGACAGATGAAGTTCAGTAGTAAAGATGATCTCTGAAAGTTAGCTCACTATTTGCAATTATCACGTCCTTGCTGGTGCTAACAAAATGTCTTGTTATATGTGTGCATGGAATTTATTTATTATATTATATTTTTATCTCTTAAATAACCACAGGAATGCAGGGCCACCTGTCTTTTAAGACCACATTTTTTTGGATCGTTGGTGCTGTCTTTTCCACGTTATTTGACCTTCATTGACAGACCACCTGCAGTATGTAACCTATTCTAGACCTGGGGTACTCTATGGGCTTACAGAAGCATCCAATGGTCATGCTTGGCAGGTCGGATGCCTGCTGTACATGGATAGAAGTGATGAAAGAGCCAACTTTCTGGTGGCTCTTTTTTAGGTTAACTTATATTAAACATGAAAAAGCATACTGCTTTATGAGGACTGCTTCATGGAGCAAAAATATCCCCCAACTTTATGTATATTTTATGTGCGGAATGAATGGGACTTGAACTTGCAACCTTTGGCACCAGTCACCTAGCTGAAATAGGAAACGCACATGTCCACTTGACCAAATCCCCATTCTTATTATGTATTATGTATATTACCTGAGGAAGTTATACCAAACCAACATATTTTAAAGGCCAGCCTCAGTTCAGTACTCAGTAGGGATGCACGTGTACAAGCACAGGCAAGTTGTGGTGTGGAGTGGAATGCCACAGCTTGCATCGTTCTGTTTGTATTGCATTGGAGAGCTGACCTCTGTGATGGGGTATTTTGGAGGGATTCCAGCTATGGCTGCAGTGGATCTGGTTTATGTGATGTTCTGCTTAGGACTAAATGCACTTCTTTCTTTCATATTTGACTTCAGACAGGCAGCTCGAAAACTAATCCAGCGAAGACTTTGAAATTGCTCTTAAATTTGGTCGTATTTAAGTCGCTTGTCATTCTCCTGCTGCCTGTCAACAGAGCACAGGACAATATTGTTCCTCATGTTCTAGTTTCAGACCAGGGTGAATAGTTGGCTCCCATAGATTTTAGACTGAAATAAGAAAATTGATATCAGGAGGGGCTGAGATACCATTTTGCACAGGCACATGTTGGAGTTTCACCTCAGAGGGAGGAGTTGGCCAAGCAGGAGGTGCAGGTCCCATTGTGGTTATTGGATTCAAACAAAATTTTACTCGGACAACATCTTTCCAGGATTTTGTAAAATGTTGCATTTCTGCTATTTTGTAGTATCTATTGTTGTTTTTTTGAATTGAGGGTACAGTGAAATCTGGCTTGAAAGACTGCCCCCGTACAGATAGGTGGTCTCTCATCATGCTCATAGCATGCACAGTACAAGCAAAGTATCAAAAGAAAAAAAAGAGATGGTCTTTCAAGGCAGGTGGTCTCTTGTTAGAGTGGCCTCTCAAGACAGGGATAGCTGTATGTATTTTTTAGCTCAGCTGACGTGTCAGCTGAGCTTTTAGGCTCATTCGTCTGTCATCCATCCGTAATTCATGTTTTCTACCTCTCAAAAACCGATAGCCTGATCTCTTCAAACTTGGTGCCAATGTACTTTGGGTGGGTCTCTACCAAGTTGTTCAAATGGCCATGCTCCCATGATTTTTGGATTTTTATGAATTTTTTGTCCTTTTTGGGGCAAATCTTAAAAAATCTCGGAAACCGTTCACCCAATTGCTTTGATATCATACAGGAACTGTCCTAGGGACTCCTAGTTCGTAATTTGTTCACCAGGTGGCACTGCAATGTTTTTATAATTTTTTGTCTGGTTTTGCTATTTTTGACTTCTTCTCCAGAACAGTCACTCAGATTAAGCTGAAAATTGGTGGATATGTTCCTTGGGAAAGGGTAAAACAAGATTGTTTACTAGGTGGTACTCCTGTGGATTCCTAATTGTAACCATTTTTTTCAATTCAGGTACTTATCAGTAAATGCAGCTTTTCTATTGAAGACTGTGCAAGTCAATGGGCATTCTAATGCTCAATATCATGTATTTTCTGCACCAAGTAACAATGTTCTTTTAAAGTTTTCTTTAAATACTCTTCAGTTGCTCATGCTCCAGTAAAATTTATATTTTCAATGAAGTTTTCTTCAGACAAATCTTAGAAATACTTCTAAATGTCGTATGCACTCAGCTAAAGCTTGACTCAGGTCTTTTCAGTTGCAACTTTGATTTTGTGAACACGCTTAGGTCAGCTGAGCATGGGTTGTTCATACAGCCATCTTGTTGTTTTTCATGGTTGGCATTCTCTTTATTTTGCAGGCACTGGAGGAACAAGCAGCCGTAGCAGTCCCAGTGTGCAGGGAGGATCAGCCGGCTCCAATGTCAGTGCCAACAGTGGAGGTGGTGGTGGTGGTGGCAGTGGTGGTCCGGGGGATGGAGGGGGAGGTGCCTCCGATGCCAGTTTCCAGAGCCAGGCAAGAGGTGTTTCACACCATGTCCAGTTTGATCTTGCCTCAGATAACCAAAAAGAACGATCCCTAACCAATGACAGTGGATACCTGACAGGCACTGGAACAATTGACAATAATAAACCCGAGAAACCAAAAATTTCCATCCCTGACACCATCATGTCGGGTGATACAGCAAGTGAAGACTCAGACGTGTCCACGCCCAGAGCTGGTGCAGTCTCCCCAGACAGAAAACAAAAACGAGCTACTGTTCTTGATCGCTTAGAACAGAAGTTGAAAGCGCCTACAAAAGTGCCAATGCCAGACTCAGTGTCACCTTCAGCTATACCAGTGCCGACATCGGCAATACCCATACCCCTTGCCAGAAGACCATCAGATGATCTGGTGGACAGACCAGCGACTCCTACAAACTCACCCAGGATCATGAAGGACCTTCTCCAGAGGAGTGGCAGTGATATGAAGAATGAAATTAAGCTGGCCGCCAAGATCCACAAACGCAAGAGTAGTCCAGATGCCCCTTCCCCATTGAAAGTTCTGCCATCGGGTCAGGTGGTGAAGGCAGCCGCAGTAGCTGGGGAGGATAATTTGGGGGTGAAGGGAGGGGACGGAGATTCTGATGTCAGTCCACAGATAAGTCCAACCAGCACTAAACCACAGTTGAGCCCAACTACCACCAAGACACAAATCAGCCCTTCAAATACTAAAGCCATTCTGAGAGAGCCAGGTTCCCCAAAGATAAAAACTCCAGAAAGGAAAGAGAAGTCCAAGTCAGATATGCCATCGTTGGCAGCAAGGTATCAGGCGATACTGATCGACAGGGAAAAGGCTGAGGAGAGACAGGCGGAAAATGAAAGGAGAAACTCAGTTGGGAAAAAGTCAGGTTTGAGGAGAAGTGAGTCAGGAAGACGGAAATACAGTGACTCTGGTTCTGATAGTGGCATAGGTGAATTTTATCAGGCCAAAGACCCGGAAACATCCCTGGCTAGTCCACGGAAAACTCTGTCACAAATTACCAAAGACATACCACGAGTGAGGAAGGCGGGGGGTTTGGGTGAACTTATGGATGATGACAGCATCAGTGAAGATGTAGACAATAAGAGAAGAAACTCCTGGTCCAGGAGAAGTAGAAATAGCCATGGATCGGGAACGGAGAGTGAGTTAAGGCCACATATGAGATTAGAACGTGAAAACAGTGATATAACCCCCCAGAGGGAGCCACGTAAAGCTGCCGTGGCTCGAAGCAGCTCTCTCAAGCACCGCAGACCCAGCACAGATTCAGACGGTCAGAAATCTCATGCGGTTGGCGATTTGTCATTAATACAACGCGGCAGATCAGCTTCAGCGTCTAACATTCCATCCAGTATCCCAGTACCTGTGGCTGTTGATGCTGATGTAGTGGTCAAGGATACAAGTCCCAGGAAGAAGCCATCAAAGATTGTCAGGAATGATGGATGTGTGTATGGTGAGCCTATGGACACCAACACCCTCAGTCCAGCCAGCACATCAGAGAGTGATCACAGCGCTATGTCACCTGGTCAAAGCCCTTCAGCAAATACCAAAGAAATTCACCATGATTTTGGTGAAGAAAGTCCAAAGTCAGGAGAGACCAAAAGAGAAAGGAAAAACACAGCTGAGATGATTGTTCGGAATACTCGTGGTCGTTCATCCTTGCGAGAAAAACGAGAAAAGCAACCAAGGGATGTCGCCACTAAACGGTCATCCTCAGTAGGGGCGGTGATAAGCCGTTTAACTGGTGGATGCTGTTCTGCTCACACAGTGGTCACGTCAAATAAACCCCCCATCGATAGACAGGCCCCGGTCAAGCAGGTATTAAAAGATGATGCTTTGCGTAGACCGTCAAGACGAAGAACACGATCCGAACAAAATGACAGTGATTACGATGGAGAACCTTTGTCAGGGAATAAACATAAGCCCCCAACAGGAGATGCAGCCGGGGACATGGTAAGAGCAGAACGCAGACGCAGACGATCTGGTCACAGCAGTGAGCGCAGTGACAGTGAGGGCACAGAGTCCTCAGGGATGCAGAAACCGATGGTGATGTCTGGAGAGAAAGGTGATAGCAAGGAAGTTACTCCACCCAAGAAGTTGGTCTTCAAACACAGGAGGTAAGAAAAGATACATAATGTACAAGTGATTCGGTGCATCATCTAGATTTATAAGGGCACTCAAGATATTGTGAAATTCTACCACTGAACCTAGCCATGACAAAGAAAGAGAAGGAAAAAAAATCATGTAAAATTTGGGGGGAAGGCTCCTGTCTGCATGAACCACACTCATAGACTTGGTTGTATTCTTGTTTTTAATTATGTAAAATTCAGTGCATAATCCAGTGTTCCGGTACAGTTTTATGGTACTAAAATTGTATTTTAGTCAGAACTAGTCTAGTTCAGGGTTGCCGATAGTGTTCCTTACAGACAGAAATGTAAACAAAAGTTGAATAACATACAAGGAAATACATCTTTTATAAACTCGAGTATCTGTAACAAGGTACCAAAAAATTTAGAACTTAACAGTTGCACTGGCACAACAAGTTCACATTTGTTTAAACACTGTGCACTTGGGTGATTTTGCATTTGACTAGCAGCAATCTGTAGATGTAGACATAGCTAGTCGAGTCACGCGTTCATGCTTTGTTCACCCTGCTGTCACAGGTCCAAGTCCGATCTGTCTGGAATCCCTGCCCTGCCCGACAGGCCCGAGTCCCCTGCACCCAAAGACAGACGGTCAGCCCCTCCCACCACGCCTAAGCAAGCTCCCAGCTCTCCCCGCGTCAGGAGGAGTTCTAGCTTCAGCAAGCCCAAGCCTGGTGTAAGTTTGTGTATTTCTGCACTTTAGGAGTTAACCTAAGTCTCAGGTTAACTTCTGCTACTCGTCACCTGTAGATACATGACATTTGGCTAGTAGCAAAATATATTTAACCAATTGAAAAATATATTTTGTTTTGTAGATGATAAATCATATTTAGCCAGTAGAAAAATGCATTTTGCCAGTAGATGTGTGGTATTTAGCCAGTGGATAAGTAATATTCTACAAGTTGATAAGTGATATTTTGCTATGTGATAAAGTATATTTTTATGGATAGATTATCTTTTGCTGGTTAACAAATGAGAAAACTGCAGTGTCATAATCAGAGATCCAAAGATTATAATTTTCAAACCTGATTAACCAGACATCCAGAGCATCTGTTTCATTCTCTTATGCTGCCTGGTAACTTTACAAAAGGTGATTGTGGGTACACACGAAAACCTCACTTGTTTTCAGAAGGACGATGCGTTGAAAAGTTGTAATTTCGATCTGCCAGTGTATATACACGTACATAAACATACATACATATTCACAGACACAACTTTCAAAGTACATACAAAGAAACACAAAACAAGCAATATCTGGACTTCTTGGCAGGGCTGTACAATTTCGTTTGCAGTCCACTTGTCCAGGGACAAGTACTCCTATCTTTTGCATGATATTTCTTTCAAGTTTTACTTTCTTCCTTCAATGTTTACTTGTCCTGGACAATAGGACATGCAAATTGTGGACCCCTACTTAGGTCCAATCAACATCACTGTTTAGGTTTGGCAGCATCAATTCCTGTCATACTGCAGTGGTAGAGGCCTCAGTCCAGTTTTTGCTCAGCTTGTGAAGTCATGCTGCTGTTGCCTTTGTGGCAGCTGCAGCATGACTTGTTACATGATAAAAACCCCTCATTAGACGAAGTATGTTGGTACTTGAGTGAAAGCCCTCTCCAATCTGTAGGGGTCAGGTGTAAAGTGAGTGAGTAGAATATTAGCATGGGTCAAGGTGGTGTTGCTTTGCAACATTCATGATGCACATGCTAATTTGATCAAGGTTTTATGCTTTTGTGGTCTTTTGGCCACTTGTAGTTAGCTTTACAATGAGTTTCATTCATTGCTTCACGAGACAGAGATTTGTGGTTGGACTGTGTAAAGAAACAAACATGTTTTCACCTGGTAATTTGCAGGCATGTACAAAATTACTTCCCATCACTTTGAAAAAACGAAAAAGTGTCGAGTCAGGGTGACGCTGAGCTCCATTGTGAGGCGCCACCTTAACCCTTTAATAATCCAAATGACACCCCCAGGCAATAGCTTTCCTTGGTGCAGATTGGATGTAATGCACCCAACCTACGCAAAGCATTGCGGTTGACTGGGTGTGCCATCACGATTAGTCTTTACTACAATTCCCAGCAACACACGCTTCTTATAAGTGTGAAATTGAAGTGACAATAGTCAAACAGGCCAGAGTTTACATCCAGGCACTTTTGGATGATTGGAGTGAGAAAGGGTTAAGGCTTATTAGCCTACTGACCTAAGGAGGGTGAGGCACTTGTAGTTATCACTTGTAGATACAACACATGACCAGAGAAAGATGTTGACTTGAACCAGTCTTTTGCTCAAAAACTAAAGGCGTGCTAGGTCATGAAAGGTCTTTTTGACCAGGAATTTGAATCTGGATTTATTATCAGTGTCAGCTCAACGCAGAATATTCCTCCTTTTGAAGAATTTTTGAAGATGTAGGATTTATTCACATTTTTTTTAAAGCAAAATTTTTAGTGTTAAGATTTTTATATACAAATCTTAAAAATAGTGAGAACTGTATGCTTGTGCAGGCATTTTAACTTCTTGCTGGAAGTGCTGGAGTCTATGACAAGACAGAAATGGTTACTAACAAGCCACAATTTAACTCACCAATGACTGCATCACTGCAATTGAATGTCACCAAGTCTATAAATTTAGCCTGAAAACTTCAGGATTAATGTCTGCATGCAATATATTATTGTACTTTCTGTTCCAGGAACCAACGGACCCAGATACATTGTTGAGACAGTGCATATCCTTGGTGAGTTTCCTTTTAGCATTTGGTCGAGGCTTCAGTTACCCACCCTGTGCACAGGGATCGGCTGCATTAGGATGTTTTGTGTTCATTTATTTCACAATTGATTTGGAATGGACAGATTTGGTTGTATTTTGGACACAAACCCTGCTTTGTGAATGCACCATGCTGGGCACAAGTGGGAAATTACACGAAATTTGTCTTTTTCAATCTGCGTGAGGTGAAATGTTGCAAGACAGTTGTACTTGGTTGTCGGTAGGATGTACCATGTAGCCTGCATGGTCTGTCACTGAGCCTAAAGGTCAGCCACATGCGACAGTTTACGAGGCAACACGATCATTTAATAGCGAAAAAGTAGGTCATTATGTTGCCTGCTTAGCAGACCAAGATCTATAGTTGCTTCACTGAACTTTTAGTGAGCAAAAGAAAACTAAGAGAACATGATCGTACCCTTTTTTTCTCTCTTGTAACTGCATATGTATCGCAAGTGAGTGAGGCTGGCATTAATTTCCCCAAATTACATAGTTGAACAAAGCAAAAGTATTGTTATGTCTGCTTACATATTTGAGAATGGCGAATTTCAGAGATGCCACTTTTCAGGATTTTACCTGAATTCAGGTAATTTGCCTTTTCTTGAACTAAAAAAAGATCACCTCAGTTTTGTCAGAACAGCTCAAATTTGATGAAAAAAGAGAGGGGGTACATAGGTTTCAGGTAATTTTGATCACATTTCAGGTAAAATCTGTGTAAGCGAGTGGCATCTCTGGAAATTGAACTGAAGCATGCCTGCAGTGTTTTTTATTTCTTCTTATATTTCAGTTTCAAGACATACAAAGCATGCATTACACATGTTAACTCTTTCTCCCTTATGTACTAAGACTGAGTCAACAGCCTTTCCAGGTGTTGATCTAGCACCTTGGAAAGCCGCTGCCAGTGGCACTCTTAACCCATTCATGGTCAGAGGACGACTGAGTCAATAGCTTTCCTTGGCACAGGTTGGGCGGATTGCACCCAACCTGTGCCAACGAAAGCTATTGACCTGGGGCATGCCATCATGAATGGTCTTACATACAGATCTCAGCAAAAATATTTGCGGATGACAAAACATTTAAGTAAAAACATAAAAAAACATAAAGGCAGAGATAGATAGATGACAATTTACATCCAGGCACTTTTGGGCGATTTTAGTGGAAAAGGGTCAACCGCTAACCTTTAGCTATTTTTCCTTGAAGCTTATTGTCATTGATGGAGGAATTAATTAAAAGGACCTTGAAGCATGTGGCATTTGACCAATGGCCAGTTTCGGGGGCAAACGCATAACCCACAGAACTATGCATGCAATGTGTCCCAGAGCTTTCTTTACTTTAATTAAGGCTACGTTATTCCGATTAAAAAACAATAACAGTTGTGTTCTTCATTTGGCATGAAAGTTTATTTAGAAACCTACTATTTCCTGAGAGTGTTTCCTAATGCACCAAGCAAATATCCCGAGTGTCATTCTTGTTAATTGGCCATATTTAATACATGACAAAATTGTAGAAATAAATCTGCACTGCTGAGAAAAAAAGTTGGATTTATTTTTTTTTTTCTCTCATTTTAATAATTTTAAACTAAGTCATGTTTGTTTCTTTTTTCCCTTGCATCTTTTCTGGAACAAGGAGCAATAGGAAAGAACAGCAGTGGAATTACTTACTGCAGTATGTTTGCTCTAAAGTATATATGTAAAGAAAGTGTGATTTGGTATTAACAGAGTACAGGAAATATGATTATAAGGGTAAACTGAGATTGCTGCCAATTCTTTTTGTATATAATTTCATTTGGCTTCATTCACCAGCATGTCATTACTTTGGAGTGTTTTTGTTTCCATGTTTTTATGATGTTGAAAGTGAATTTCTGGTATGGCATTTTTGATTGGTTGAGTTTGATACTGCATTCGCTGTCTGAGTTTGATACACACTGCATTCTGATTGGCTGAGTTTGATATTGCATGGCTTAGCCCACAAAGACTTTGCTCAAATTAACACATTGCCACAACAAAACAAAACAAATTTTATAATGACTGTTATATGATCAAAGTTATCAAAATATATATGAATATGTAAATCAAGATGATGAACCTACTGCTATTGGTAATCCTCGAGAACGTATTTATTTCTGGTAACAACTTGAGTAATTGAGCAAAGTTGGATCATTATAATAGCACATTTATCTCTCTCGTGAGTGTAAATCTTCGATAGTCTTTGTCATTACGTAACATTGTACACCTCTTTATTTCTCCCTTTTGTAAACGTAATTTTCAGATTCTACCGTATCTATTGCGGAAAGAGATACTGAGAAGCCGCTGTTGCTGTTAATTCTCTCAATTTGACAGAGTGCTTTCTAGGACGATGTGCACCTAGTAATGTATAGATCTTAACAACCACTTCCATGTAGTAGTCTCTGTACATAACTTTTACAGTGTGTCTTCTTTTTTCTTTCCCTAATTTTCAGTCCGAGTCCAACCCTCAAAGCCATTGTATTAGCAGGTACCTATCCACTTTAAAGTCACTTGACCTCCTTGGGCACAGGATGAATTAATTGCATGATGTTTGCGTTCTTTGGGGAAAAAAAAAGTACTTTCCTTTTGGGAGTTTGGGTTAGAAAAGTTACCGGTAATTTTTTAATGAATGAACTATGCTCTGAGATGACATCAAAAATGATCATCAGATTCTTTGACCATGCTTACAACAAAAAAGTTAATCTAATCGTGGAAGGTAATCCTGAAATTAAAATTGAGTTGCCTCTGACACAACAAGGCAATTTCACAAAAAAACAGCATAACTGGTCTACATTTTTATGCTCCTTCCCAGAAATTTTTGGACAAAATAATGATGCTGTATTGGAGTGGGGTGGGGTGGGTGGGTGTTTAATTCTGTATGTAATGCTGAAATTGGGTTAAATCCTTTGGGAATAGGACCACTGGTTATCTCGCCAGCTGAACATGTCATGAAATATTTTTTTTTTCTTCCTGGTTTATGCAGTCAAGATTGCATCCAAATATTTAACTCTTTTAGTGCCAACTGCGACTAAAGACGAACAACTTAAAATGAACTGCTGTTAATTTAAAAAAAGGGTGTTTGATTGATATTCCTTGTGAAAAGACCTTTCATTCAAGTAGCATCATGCCTGCAGTAACGTAGAATATGTTACTCTGGGTCAACGGCTTTTCTCGGTGCGCTTTGGGCGCAATGCACCCAAAGCGCCCCAAGCCATTGGCTCAGTCTAAAATGGGGCACTGAAAGAGTTAAAATTCTTCAAAGTTGTTGAAAATACAGCAGGTGACAATTTGAAGGCAGGTAATCAGTCCCACTGGGATTTGTTGAACAGCTCAGAGACATAATTCATCCAAAAAATGAGAGCTTTTCTTTACGAGTTTTCAATGCTTCAGTTTTGGTTTAGTTCAGATTGGAAAAGCTGAAGTCAGCTTAGTTACTTTTGTTTGGCCCAACCATTCCAATACTTTTTTTTTCCATCCTGGTGATTATGAAAGAAATGTTGAAGCAATGTTGGAAATTATATATAGAAATACTTTCCACTTTTAGCACTATGTTTTAAGGGTAGAGATTCTTTAAAATTTAAATGCTTTTGCCTGTTATTTTGAAAATGGTGGTGGAGGAAAAGATGACAGTCTGTTTTGCATTAAAATAAATATATATGAAAAATCTTGTCCTTACTTTGCATGCATGCTCAAGTGACTCAACTTCGTGCCATTGCATCTTTTGTTTTTACTTTTGGTCTGAACTTGCCTGCGTAGCATTTCAATCTTGTTCTCCAAAATATTGTATTGGTCCCGCCCCCAGTAGTAAGGCGGAGTAACAACAGTTTGAACAGTTCGACAGGCAACCAAAACCTGTGATTTGGAATGTTTTGAATAAGGCAAGTTCCCATTGTTTTGTTAGGAAGTTATCATTTTGTTGACTTCTTACTGAAAAGAAAGGTATAAATCTGTATATGGAGAGATGGCTTATGTTGTACCGTATGCAATACCATTGCAGATCAAGTATAATGAGAAGTCACAATTACAGATACCGGCATGTGTCATAATATTTTCAGCAGGAGAAAGTTTAATTTCTGGCATAATTTAGTGGCTGAAAATCCAAATAAAAGATACAGATTGAATGGTATTTGTATCAAGAAGTTTAATCTCACCTTTTCAAAAAGACCCCCCTTCCAAAAAAAACAGAAAAAAAAAACAAAAACACTAAATAGTTAGAAGTGTCAAAATACCAGGGACATCCATTTGAGGAGGGCACTGCCACTGCGAGTTCTGCACAGCCGTGCAATCAAGCTGAGAACACAACTGAGAGGAGTGTGGGGTTAAGTGGTCATGCCAGATGAAAATACCTAATGCATTGTTTTTGGTTCGGTTGCCTGAGAGGATTCAGGAGTGTTGCCTTGTTGTGTTGCACTTTGACACGTGTTTTTTTTATTCATTCTTTTTTGTTTTTGTTTTGGTTGTGTGCATTTGGATTAATTTGCTTCCTGCACAACAACACTAAAGATGAATTTTTATGATATTGCAGGAAACGTTAAAAGCTGCCAAATCACAGGACAACCAGCTGGAAAAAACGGAAGGCTCAGATAGAGACAGTAGTGCAGCAGATGATTCCAACATGGGTGCTTCAGGAGGTGATGATAGGAATAGTGTATCACCTAGGCGCAGGAGTGGATCTTTTGGGGACCAAGATCATCGGGACAGAGGTAGTAGGTCCCCTAGGCCGAGAGCAGGTTCCATGGGTGAGAAAGACAGAGGTGCAGCATCCTCGGATAGAGGGCGCTCCAAAGAGAAGCCAAAATCTAACATACCACTGTATCATCGAAGATCCCTGTCGACGGGCTGTGCTCCTGGAGATAGGGAACAGAGCGGAGCAGCAACAAGCGAACAGCCAGAGACCATGTCTGGGGCAGCAGCAGCACCTTCCCCTGTGGCGAGTATACCGGTCATTAAACCAGATGGCAACCACCCACACAGTCCCAGGCTGGCAGGGAAAAAGCCAGAGACAAAGGGCCGTAAAATTAAAATTGGCAGCAAAGCTGCAGACTTGTTTGCCAAACTACAACTCAAACTGTCTAATAGGTGAAATTTGTAACCCTGTTCCAAGAGTAGTGGAACAGATGGAACAGTGAAAGAGAGTTCCTTATCGTCAACATTATGTCAGTCCAGGATTTGATCATTACAATACATGTATATGTGTGTATTGCAAATAAATAAGTGATAATGCTGTGGAACAGCTATGTTGCAATATAAGTGTTTTAAAACAGCACTAGTGTTTGATTCTGTCAACTCATGTAATGTCTTGGGGAAAAGTCAAGTGAAAATAGATGTAGAGAAGAGTGCAAGGAAAGCTCCTTTGTAATTTGAGCTTTAAGTTAACAATGCTGCTACTTACACATGTTTATGAATGCTGAGCTGACAGTTTTGTTAATGCAATGCTATGCTTCCCGTTTTAAATGCATTCAGTTGGCATTTTTGTCATTCGTTGATTTTTTTTTTTTTTTAAATAATTATGTGCTTTAAGAGTGTTACCTGTTGATTGCAATATCAGGTAAATTAGAGTCTAGTACATGTAGATGGAATGGTAATTGCAAAGACACTGGGTGCTGGGGCCTGTGTGGCATACATGTTTATTTTGTATTCTGCATGGTGGTAGCACCTGCTGACTGTGTCGCATGACATTTTTCAGCCAATAAATGAAGCAGGTTTTGTATATCCTCATGTTGGATCTGGGGGGCGGGGGTGTACCTGCAGTGCCACCTACAGGTGATCTGGTCCATCGTGATAAAGGTCCATCAGTTAACCCAGACATCTACATGTTTAGCTGCTTGTGATTGTAAATCATTCCACATTTTTCTGCCGCTCTGTTTGTAACATATCGTTCTTGAAGAGGGATAAAGCATTCCGTTTTGTGTATTACTGTAGTATATTGGTCGTAAAGTAAATGTTTTGCAGTCCACAGGTTTCTGTTAGATAAATGTTTCCCCGTGATAAAAAATATCTCGAGAGAGTATAGATTTTCAGTGTTTGGATCTGTTGGGGGCCATGTTGAGAACCTCACACAATAAACGTTGATAATTAGATCCTTTACAGATTTCTGAGTCATTCTGTGTCTTCAAATTGTATTTTCTGCAAAATGAATTCAGTGTAGCATATGTGAATATTGTAGGGATGTAGCTTGAGTCACCACATTTTCATTGGCTCCAAAACCAATGTTTGGGAAGCGTTCTATAATCTGTGTTGCAATTTTGAAATACTGTTCCAACCGTTTTTATGTGGAAAGCCATTAGAACCAGGGTATACTAGGGATGTTAAATGGAAACATGTATTATTTGTATATATATATATATATATATATATATATCTTGTATTATCATACCCATTTGTGTTGTTTATAAATAAATTTATTTATTTACTTGTATATTGGATGATACTGTAAGATAAAAACTTTGTAAAAAGGCTGTAAAAAGTTCACGTTAACCTTGGTCGTTTTGTATTGAATACATGCATGTCTATTAAAGGTCACTTGTTTCCTAAATGATGTATGCTTGAAAATTTGCCAATCTGCAGGTGTACTGGTCCTCAACTTGTTTCAGTGGCTGAGCAACAAATCGTGATGTATGCACATTATGATTGGACCAGTTATGCTGCAAAATTGTCACTGAATGCAATATTTGTTCGCAATGGCAAAGCATATTCACATTGCACTTTTACTGTTCCATACTTTTAAATCATTTTTTAGGGAGGTCACTCAAAGAGTACTCAAGATTTCTTGCATCTATATACTGCTGCCTAAGACTGTCCTGTGATTGATTTTTTTTTTTTGAAATATAGTTGCTGCTTTTCATTTTTTCTTCAAGCAGAATTATTGAAATGGTCAGCTGCTTGCCTCTCACTTTTTTTTCCAGTCGAAGATGTCAGCACTTGATTGTGACTGCAGAGAAACGAGAGGAAAGTGACACAATGTATGGGTCTATGTTGTTGATTTAAGCTCCACGACGTTACTGGTTGTGGTTTGGTGATGAAAGTGGCCAAAATGATTAAAGAGAAATATGTGCTCCTTATTTTCATGGGAACCAGCTGATTCTAAATGAAATGGTATCCCTGATAAAGATGCCTGCAGGTAAAATAATTAAGGCCTTGTCAGTGTACAGTAATATCCTTGCTGGTGATTTTAGGTCATCGCAGGCATTTCTTGCCTGCTAAGCAGCTTTCGTTTTTCATGATATGAGGAATGGATGCCACGTAACAGCAGTTGTTTAGCAGGCAAGGGTAGGTCTGTAATGTTCCAGAATAAATGTGTGAACTAGTGGGTATAATCTGTCAATGCCATGGCAAGGTAAATGTAGATGTTATGCGATGCTCAAAACTTGCCCCCGTCTAAGCGTTTCAAGGTACTAACAGTGTGTAAATATTTTATTTTTGATGTACAGTTTTTTTTTTTTGTGATATCATTCCAACAAGTGAGCATTTAGTATTTAAAAGTAACAAACATGCCAAAATTTGTGTACAGCATGAATGTTGTAAAGGTGGACATACTAGCAAGTAAAAAGTATCTGTTGGGAAATTAAAAATTGGTGATGTGCAAGTGTTTATGGGATAAACAGTGGTGATGTGCAAATGTTTATTGGATAAACAACGGTGATGTGCAAATGTTTATTGGATAAGCACTGGTGATGTGCAAAGGTTTATTGGATAAACAATGGTGATGTGTAAGTGCTTATGGGACAAACAGCTTTTCATGCAAATTTCTTATGTCCTGTGGCGTAGTTTTGTCCCATCAAATAAATGTATAAAACAGCATTGCGAGGCAGTCTGTCAGTATACATAACATAGTTTGTATTTCTGCTGTGATCAAAATCATTCTGTGATTTCCCAGTCGTAATCAACTCTTGCCTGCAAAACATCCTGCAATACACAATCATTTGATCTGTTGTTTGCTTTACAGACAGCTGTTTTCATAGAAATAAGCACAAGATTTTGGGAGCAAATTAAAAAAAAAAAAAAGATTGTACTAGCTGTTGTAAGTGTAAGACCACAAAAACTGTGAAAATTTGAAATTGAAATGAAATATTGGGACTATATACATGTCCATGTTCCAGTATTGTGATACATGTAGTGCTGTTTACACAGATAATACATATACAGCTGTGTATATACACAAGTAGTATCATCTTACGTCGGTCATATTTACCTGTGCAAGCTGTCAAGACTGTCAGAGGTCAGTTTTAGTTGTGTGGTGCACATGTGGAACCGAGTTGCAGAAAATTGGTGTATAATTATGCACAGAAATTGTGTTCAGTTTTCACTGTCAAAAATGAAAAGTAACAGCATGGCAGAAAATCTGCTCTTGAATGACTCCTTAAAGAAATTAATTCCAAGCATGAAAATTTTCATTTTGTCCAGGAACAGCCTCTGAAACTGTCTGCCTCATTTACAGATATTATCCATAGGTGATGAGTAACGCAACTGCCCTGCAGAAGCACATAGATTTATACATTGGTTTGCCACAATAAACTGTTTACTTCAGAAAAATAAAAGTAAGGAGAGCCAAACTATCCACGGTGTTTCTCCCTCACAGCTCCCTTGGTGCTTTGAAAATGACATGAACCTCCATTGTGGCCCTCCGCTTGGGTCATTAAGGCTACAATGTATTGAAGATTGGAGACAAATGTGGGGCATGTATTTCTGAAGACGGAGGGGGTGCATATTGGAGCGGGAATTTTTTTTTTTTTTTTTTTTAATTTAAATTTTATAGATTCCGTATTCAGTGGATAGACCCATTTCAGTCAAGACTTGTAAATTATTTTTTAAATGTCATGTTTAAGATTCCTGAGTGTCAGTCTCCGAATGTCAAGCTCGTCCAAATGGAGCAAAAAAGATTTGAGTGTGAAAAGAGAGCCTGAATAAAATAACTGTCCCTCCTAAAAAAAAAAAAGCCTTGGGGGCAACAAAAATGGTCATTTTCAGTATTTCAGTCAGTCCCAGTTACAGCCGAGGAAAAAGAACCATTCACAAAATGAGAAATGTGATTAAAGTTTAGTTATACAAACAAAAAAAACAACAAAAAAACAAAAGCATCTCAGGAGTAACACAGGTTCATTATCATAGACGTTGATCATTGTACATTCCGTTGATTTGGTGATGTCATAATTTAGGTTAAATCAAATTGCACACATGACAGACCAGGAGATGCAAGTTTTTCAGATATTGCTCCCTGTGCACGGTTCTTTTGCTCTCTATTTGAATGAGCATTGTGTAGTAAAAATGGACTGACAAGCTGATTGGTCAAAAACAGCTGCACTAAAATATGAATCATCCAAGATCTGTTCACAGTTTAAATATATACATGTACCAAGTCAGGTCATGATCGTGGCATTTGGTTTGAGTATTTGCCACCAGGGGTCAGTATTTCAATCTGACCTGTAATTCCTTCCTGCAAGACAAATATAAACACCATCAAGTTTTCATGGAAGAATGAAAACTATAGGCCTTGAAACTTTTAACAATATTCTCCAAATGTTACAGAAATTTAGTGAACACAAATTTTATTCCATGTTGATATGGATGCCAAGTATGGTCATTCAAACTTGTTAAATATAAATTCCACAAAGTTCATGTAAACAAGAATATGTAGTAAAAATAAATGTCTGCTATCCATATGTATGTATGTACATTGTATGTATGTACATTTATTTTTAGTGACAGGTACTTTTCTTGGTGCGAGCCTAGCTCAGGGCTAAGTATATGATAAAGGCAAGTCTGTGGTATACAAAATGTCTGTATGATATGTATGTATGAAACACAAGAGGAAGAAAGCAAATAAAATGCATCTTTCAAGAGAAGAAATTGTGTTTGTTTTTAATCGGAGAGGCCACAATTAAAAAAAATAAGGTGGTTCCTCTTTTCAGAGACCACCTTTCCTGAAGATCACCTTTGCCTTGTACTTTCCATCTTTAAATACAGTGAAACCTGATATAATGAATCCATATGCTCCCAGCAAAATGTATCCAATAGTCCATCAAAACTTGTGGGACTGTGTTGGATGCCCGTGTCATTATAATGAGGTTTCACTCTTACCTTCTATGAAAGATCACAACTTGCGCCCCCCCCCCCCCCCTTAGGGGGTGGCTTACACGACCACTAAGTAAATGACCAAAATGGGATGGGTTGGGGTGGATGCAGCTGCTATTTTCCATGAATGTGAAGCTCTGGATATTAGAAATGTTGCAGAACCGAAACATGTCTGCAATTTGGAATCAAATTTGCTTAGCCCTGTGGAGGCAATTTTGCCTGCTCAACAGATCTACTTCCTTGAATTCTTCACTCCATAAATCGAGCATTTAGAAAAAAACTATGCCTAGAAGGCAAAGAGGAAAGTTTGACAGCATATATGGTCAAAAATTGAGGTTTCAACATGGAGAGACACAGTGAACCCCAATACATGTACAATGTACCGTATTCAAGGATCCACAGGGGTAATTATGCCTATGCTGAGGTAATGGGATTGGAGAGTACAAATAAAATATGATAGGAATGCTAGGGGCTTCATTTTCAAAAATGTTGCTATCTAAAAGGCAGGTTTGGCTTGATTGTGGAAAACAGGGTATGCTTTGAGCTCAATGAATATATGTGGGTATGTATTCTGCCACCAGTATACACAGTGGTTCAACTGGAGTCAACACTGTGTCCGCTCAATGATATTGCGGGCAGTACTATGCATTGCTGGTTGCCATGGCAATTTGTTGACAAATTTCCCATTCATGCCACTGTTTTCTGGTGTTTATTTGATGTAAAAAAAACTTGCAACAAACATTTTGGTGTATAATACATGTATGTTTGTAATCCATGTAATGAACTGCAAGGTGATAGCTCTGTTTGTTATGTTTTCACATGTTGAATTAATGGCGTGAAACCTCAACCCTTAACCGTTGCAGTCCAGAGTGCAGTGCCCTCTACAGGATGGACACAAGACTACTACACTAGTGCTTATTTTTTTCTCGATTGTTGTGCCTATATTGAGCCATTGTTACCTCGATTTACCAAGCTGTCTTTATCCTATCCTATACAGAAGAGGGATAGATGGACTATTGGTTTTAATGGAGGAGGAGTCTTGTTAGTACTTCAATGAAGGGTTGACGATTAATGCAATTCACATTCAATTCCACATATTGCAAGATCTTTTTCAGGGTTTAACAGTTAATATTCCTTCTTGATTAAATAGCCAGGGATCTTCAAGAGCAAAAAGCTGCCCTTTCAATTTCAGAACTAGCCCACAACTTTAAATTACCAGCATACAACAAAAGAACATTTTCTTTTCCAAAAAAAATTCTATAATTTGTCAATGTATCAAGGTATTCTATAACAATTCTTTTTACTTCAAGAAAGCTATTAAGGACCACTTTATATCGAGCAATTCCCTTAGATATAGCTCACCAATTTCAATATGTCTGTGTGCCAACACATACATCCTTTTCTCCTTTTAAGTAATTTCTTTTCCTTTCTCTCCCAGCAATATGTTTTGACATTATATTGGAAGACTATTATGTACAGGAATTCCAAACTGGGCGTAATTATACTTCCAAACATAAAGTCTGGCTTTCTTACGAAGAGGGGTGACAGTTTTGAAAATTATGCAAATAAGGACCACTGGAAAATTTAAACCTTGAATATCTTCAAAACTATTACAGGTAGAGGTGCATTCCAACTTCATAGGTTTGTGCTGTGAGTGTATCCAATGAACCACAAACAAAAGTTTTATAATTTTGTTTTATGCTATTTAGGCCCCTTCAAAGTTTAAATGTTGAATATCTTCAAAACTCTCAGAGGTAAAGGGGTCATTCCAACATGAAGTCCCAGGTCTGTGCTGTATGTGCATCCATTGAACCACGAACAAAAGTTGCAGAATTTTGATTTATACTTACTAGTAGGACTTGGAAAATTCAAACACCAAATATCCATCTTCAAAACTGTTATGTGCATATGTGCCATTCTGACCACACATCCCAGGTTTGTCTATGATCAATTTTGTCCAGAGGTAATCTCTAAGATGCCACTAAAGCCAGAATCTCTGTACAGTGGGTGACCTTATCAGAGAAGTTGAAGTAATGCAATTAAGGAGCAACAACGGCTAATTTGTGACTGACATATAAAAGGGCATGATCTGTCATCAGCAGTCAATTACATGAATATGTACATCACTAGGATTTATTGTTTATACTCATGTCAGACACGACACTTTTATGCCACCATATGGTGACCATTTTGTCACCAGTCCGTGCTGTAGCATCAACAGTGATCCACAAATAAATTAAAATTGCAATAAAAAGTGTACAGAATTAGCTACAGATTGTCATTACATGACCAAATCTTGTTTGTTTGCCGACATTTGACATTCTGTTTTATCAGAATTCCTGTCTGGCATTTCCTTTCAACTGCAGATTATTATTTTTTTTTTGCCAAGAGTCTTATTTTGTAACATTTTTTCCTGAAATTTCACGTTTTCCGTCATGCAGCTTTTCCAATTTCACTTTAAATGTACAAGCCAACAACTTTCCTTTGTATGCACACACAGACTGGCTTTAAAGCAAATCTTCTTTTCTAGTTGTATTTATTTTATTGATTGTACACTCATTCTATTCTATGGTAGTTAAGGCTTTTGCCTTGGGTCAGTGTTTTGTTTTTTATTTTTGTTTTTTGTTTTTTTTTTGTTTTTTGTTTTTGTTTTGCATTGCCAGACTTGCGCACGTTGATACATGAAAGCTCTTTTTATGACATTTAAATACAAAATGTGTTTTAATTACCAGTAAATTTCAGGATAAATCAAGGATTGGTAGGAGATGAGTTAGGATCTTTTCACAGCAATATTTTGTAATTTTTTGGCCAAGTGTACATGCCTGGCTCTTCAGGAAAATGAAGAGCTGGGTATCTGGTCAACCTCCTCGGACAGCCAGAAAAACATTTGCAATTATGCTTACACTACCCCCACTTGTAAGCAACCTACTGATCCCTGGTATGTCATTGTTACAAAGACATTGTTTCATAAGCCTGACAATGGCTCATCAGTTCTAGTGTGCAGAATTTTTCTCAGTCAGAAGCTGCTTGTTCCCGAAACTGTTCAGTGCCAGATTGTGTGTTGAGTTGGCTGCTTTCCGTGACAGGTTTTGGACACATTTCCAAGGAAAGCTTCTGTCCCACACAATTCTTTCAATAGAGGAATGCTGATACACAGACTTGAATAGTGTATGTGCATGAAATGCATGAGTGAAAATGAACAATAAAAAGTCCTGCAAACTTTGATAAATTTGAATAAAGTATGTATTCTAACATTGACTGGGCATTTCACAATTTAAGTATGTAAAGCACTAAGTGTGACTGAAAAACTTTCTTTTCAGCATTTTTCATACAAAGTGTATCCCTGGTTTCTGTGGGCAGTTTTTAGGGAAAATGTATATATTCCAAGTGTATTTCTTTGAAAAATACACACACCCTTGCAGGACATCAGGCAAGACTATTGGGACATGACTTGTGTATTCAGCTATTAACAGACCAATTAAGCCATTATTCTTGTATACTCGCACATGGGTTATTAAAGGATTTTTCATGGACAATTTGAATCTGGAACTATTATATCAATTCTGATGAGTATGATACATCTATGTGTAAAAAATTCCCAGATGTAGCTCATGATGGAACTATAAGAGAAGAAGTCTTGCACTTTTCTGTAATTACGCTGACAAATGTATTTCTCCTTTGAATTCCAAGCTATGAATAGATGACTTCCAACACAGTCAATATTGGCAGCAAATTTATTTACACAACACACCAATAACAATACCATGACTCCATTGTAGGCAAATTGCTATAAATATGCAACTTGAAACCAACATGACTTTATAGATAATAAAATCCAAGTGGTCCAACACCAGAAATCAGTGCTTCAATTTAAAGTACCTTTGTCCTTATTCGTAAAACACTCAAGGTGCATTTAAGTGCCACATCCAAAGCATATCTGTGTGTAAATATCAGAAAATAAAAACTTACACTTCTTTAAAACAACCATACCTCAACTCCACATCATCCTGATAAATATGTAGCATTTTATAATAGAGACGGCTCAAACAAAATAATGAAAACTTTCAAGTTAAATAACATCTTAAGTACAATATCTGTGAGGGATAAAAAGGATGAAAGGCAAAACTGTTAACGCAAAATCATTTTGCTTACACGTGGATGCTTAAATGACAGGTTCTTTTTAACATGTTTGAACTGTTTTGTGCACCAAAAAAATTCTTGTCACAGTTATATCCAGACAGGTAGTTGTATGAAAACTTGCATGCATGATAACAACACAGTTTTTTTTTTTTTTTTGCTTTTTAATTTTACGATAACAATACAGTTGAGAAATTTCAAAGAGAATTCTAGTAGCTTACAGATTTAATTTTTTTTTTATAATAACAATGACGGTATCTTAAACCAAAATTCACAAAATAATAAGGATTTTTTTTTTTCAAATTAACCTGAGGGTCAGCATAAAGCACTTATACCATTGCCCTCCACCAAGATTCTGACTTTATTTTGAATATCTCGCCATGTTTTGAGACATATATTACAGTATCTGCAGGTTGCTGTAATCTACCCAAAATATTGTGAAAAGTGGTGTTCACCATGAATCCAACGACCAGCAATGATTACCATTCACCATCTTCACGTTCTAGCAGACATTTTATAAATAGCATCATCACTCTTTTAGGTTATCTTTATGTTCTAGAACACATTTTATAAATAGCATCATCACTCTTTTAGGTTATCTTTATGTTCTAGAACACATTTTATAAATAGCATCATCACTCTTTTAGGTTATCTTTATGTTCTAGAACACATTTTATGAATAGCATCATCACTCTTTTAGGTTATCTTTATGTTCTAGAACACATTTTATGAATAGCCTCATCACTCTTTTAGGTTATCTTTATGTTCTAGAACACATTTTATAAGTAGTATCATCACTCTTTTAGGTTAACTGATATATTTTACACACATCTTTTGTCTACTGACAGTCAAACCACCAATTATGATGTTACAAAAAGTTTGGAACATAGTTGTGATAAGATGCATTTGTTGTAGACTGGTGTACTGAACAGTTCAAATATGTTACAAAAAACCCCCTCACTGAAGCATTTCAATATGTATAAACTGCTAACAAACAGTTTTGCCATACATATTCAAGTTCACCACGTCAAAAGTCAATGAAACATTATACAGATGCTCTTCATCAGAGTTGGGTTACAAAAATGCTTTTTTTACTGTCACAAACTGGAATTTGTACCATTTGTACTTTCCAGATAAAAGATACCGGTACTGTCATTTCAGAATCTCATCTTTACTCAATATTAGAATTAACAGGTAAGCAAGTTATGTATAGATCAAATAATATCACAACTGTAAATTCACAACATGTAATAAATACATCAATATGTAAACCATCGAGTTCCAAAATCAAAATGTACTAAAAAAGGCTAAAAATATTGATGTCTCATATGATTAAAACCAGGTGAGTCCGGGAATTGGCTCAGAAAAAAATAAGGGGGGGGGGGGGGGAGGGGATTGGGAGCTTCCTCATTGTACAGGCACAATAGCACCTGCAATAGAATAAAGCCATATCGGACTATACTTTATTATTCCGTCATGTGTGCGCAGATACACAGGGCGTTGTGCCCGTATAATGAGGTTTCGCCCAAAAATTGTTTCAGAAGGAGTTACTGGTCCATACTTCAAAATCAAAAGCATGAAGGTAAAGTTTTTGTTCGCTTAAAGCTTGTTCTGTTAACAAGCGGTCCATGAATGGACCATTGCACAATTACACTCCTTCTAATTACTGCCCAGGACACAGACATCCCCCCCCTTTTGTGTCTCGTCATTATTGGTGTAAACAGTTCACATAAAGAAATAATTGGAATAGGGTGTAAAACAACTACAATAGGTTTGAAAATAAAATTTTGTAGCTATGCCATGTCTGACAAGACTATGAAGGTGCGAATATGTGGGATTCAGGTTATGTTCCAAGTGCAAAAAGACTTGGAGCCAAGAGATGGTGCAGTAAGTGCTGTGGGCATCTATTAGCTTGCTGGCTCATCTAGTGAGCATGTGCAGATTGACTTTGTGTTGACAGATAGCTGTCAACAAACTCTGACTTGTTTCTCCCATCAATGGAGATACTTCTGTCTTTCAGATACTGTAAAGGCTTAAGCCAGCAAACTTTCTGGGTTTTTTTTGAAGTAATCTTCATCCATTTCGGACTGGCATGTAATTTCACCTATAGTAAACATTGGCCTCTCGCTCAACACACATTCAAGTTGCCAGCATATCCTACCCACAATGCCATGCATGCTGCATCTTCCTGTGAGGCTTTTTGCACATTGCATGCAACCTGAATTCCACGTATTGGGAGAGATGTTGACTGGGACCATTTTTTCTATCCCTAGAACTACTGTAAATTGCTTTAATTTTGCTTCATTCTTATTTTCGCTCATAGCACAAAACCACGAAAACAAGTAGCTGCTGGTGCTAGCCGTATCCTCCCCCTACAATAATCATGGTGGTAAAAAGCTAGCATTTATAGTTTAAAAGATATCGCCCAGACAAAATTATCCTGATGATTTTGAGGTGCTTAACATTTTTTGCTAATTAATCAATAAAATAAAGTAACCAGCCAACCCCCCCCCCCCCCCCCAATCCTATGCACACCCCCTATGAAAGATTTACCAACCCAGGAATTTTCAAAAGGCTAGCATTTATAGTTCCAAAGATATAGCCTGGACAAAATTGTTTCTTCTCTGGAGGTTGCCAAATGAACTTTCGTTAAGTAATTACTTAATGTAAGTAATTAGGCACACAAAACAGTGCCTATGCACACTTACTACCTATGATCTGCCAACTCTATAAACTTCAAAGGGCTAGCATTTATAGTTTAGAAGATATGACCCGCACAAAATTTGTTTTGGACGGACGACAGGAAGGCATGACACACAGATGGTGCCCATTACCATATTCCCCTCCCCACTTTGACTGTGGGAAATAACAAAAACACAGCAAAATAATATTTTGACCTTGTCTGAATAAGAATTATGTTCAAAAGAGTGGAATTAAATCTACAATAAAAATGTCGAAAACATGAAATAAAGTCAGATTTTAACACGCAAAAATAAAGCAATTTACAAAAGATGGATGCTGGTCCCACAGGTCCACAAGATGCACATTGTTATGACTACACCTACTTTACTGAAGGCCTAATCTTGGTTCATAATATCTCAATGCACAGGTCAATTGTTACATTCCATTAAAACATTGATGTCTGTATATAATTGACTGTGAACACCAAAAGTAAGGACAATGGCTGTTCCCCAGAAAGCACCATATTTGTATACATATTGGTCCATTTCACAGTTTCACTTCACAAACCTCATAAAAATGATGGAAGTTTTAATCTATTCTGTTGTATCTAATCCATCAATTACTACCTTACTGACATATATCACTTGAAGGTTAACTAAGTTATGATCCGAACAAAATTTGATTGAAAAAATCAGAATGTCCAAGTTAAAAAAAAAAAAAAAAAAAGACTTCATGGACTACCAATGTGACAGACCTACAGTAGCCCCTTCTTTGGGAGACCATCCCTAGTGCCATCCAAGAAGTGGTCACATAATGCAGGTGGTTTCCCCAAGGAAGGTTCGACCACCTGCCCAACAACTACTTTGAACTCCCATCCACAATCTAGATTCAAACATGATTGGTGTATACTTAGATGCCTTTCCACATAACAGTTCTGTGTGTTTACTCATTTATCGATATCAAATCATTTTGAATTGGTGTAAACTAAATTGACAAATTATACAACAAAACTTGTGCAAAATAGGTGGGTTTTTACCCAGCTGGAATTGGGAATTCTCCGATGGGTAAGTGGTCTTTTGGGGTCATTTTGGGTGGTCACTGATCAGGTTCTTCAGGTGGTCTCCCAAAAGAGGTAAATTATCACCGGGTGTTTCTGCTTAGTGAAAATGGTCACAAAAGGCAGGTGATCCCCCCCCCCAAAAAAAAAGGGGGGGGGGGCGCGTTCAAGAGGGGGACGACCGTAACAGTAGAAGCTCTTCTGGGCAGTTCATGCAACATCTAACTCCGGTAAGAATCCTCAGAGAAGGTTGTTTTCACTGAGCTGCAGAGACAGACAGACAGAGGATTCTCAATGGCATAATAAATTTTTCACAAGATCAGATTGGTTACCCCAATACTATGATATGTCCCAATAAAGCCCACATAATTGATGGACACACAGCACACACACACTGTAATCATACAGCATGTCCTCTCTTTTAGTATGTCTACCTTCTGCACATTTATGGAGTCTCCATGTGTGAGCCTAGAAGCTTAAAACAGTGGTTGTCTGCAAGCCACTAGGTGATACTACATCCCATTGATATACAATTTTCAAATGAACTAGGAAATGTAAGTGGAATTAAGTGCTCACTGAGTGAATCTGTGCTTGTGTAACACTGAACCTTGTATTGAACATATCTTACAAACATCATAACACAGCAAATAGGTTGAGGACCATACACCTTAAGAACCTTGACCTCTCAAAGTTCACCTTTTGCAAAAGGTACTCCTTTCAAACTGGTTTTTACTAGACTGCAACCTTTTCAGCTCCCTGAATTGGATCCAATAAAGAGCACCATGATCTGTGAAACTTGAGACATATAGCAGTGTGTTTCAGCTGGCCAGTGACTATGGAACTCAATGTATTTCCATCAAGCTCTACGGGAGCATCCATTTTATTACGTGTGATGCCCCAGACCCAGTTGTTTGGATATGGGTCATTAAATACATGTTTAAAATTCCATATCAATGACTTTCTTTCTTAGACTGGAGCTTTACAATGTAACTGTCATTAAGAAAAGTTCACTTGTCTGACACACAGGTAATCCGGCAAGCATATTATACCCTATATAGCACTTGACATCAATGGTGGCTGTCAGTTTTAAGCACAACATAGTTCTGTGGCAACTAAAATCAATGGCAGCTGTTAATTCCAAGCATAACATACTTCAGCAGCAATAAAAAACAATGGCAGCTGAAAATTTTCCTGTTGCTGAATTCTAGCTACTATAACAAATAAGTTATCAATGTACAGCCTTGAACACACTTTAGCTGTTTCCTGAACTCTGCTTCACTATATTGATGTTTATTTCAATAGGCCTACAAACAAAAATAAACAAGTGTTGCTACTTGCAGACAACTTGACGGTACCCTGCATGAGTTTATGGAACGGACTTCATCAGCAAATCACATGCTTTAACTCCTGCCCAGGTGGCCCCCTAAGTACAAGATAATGTATGAGATGGAATGTTTACTGTACTACTTCGTGCCTTTCATCCTTGCTGCAGGTCACTGAGATCTGAACACAAATAGGTCCATTCAAGAACCAAACTGTTGTTTTTATGTACCTTGACATACTTGTACAACACTGTATCATCATAGATTTCCTAGAGTGACAAATGGCCTATATATATATACTTTTTTTTACTTGAGCAGGTCCATTTGGGACCATATCACATGGAAGCTACTCTTATAAAGTAAAACCTGTACTTCCAAACGCATCCAACTATAAGGAACCCCTCATATCCCAACACTCTTTTCTTTGGGGTTTGGGTGGGCTGGGGTGAGGGTGTCCAAAATATTGAAATTTTATTTAATAGCAGATGGCATATGACATTCAAACTGGATGTCCAGACCTGTGACATCCTGCACTTATGAACACCAAACACTTTATTTGGTCCCTAAGCCCCATATGCACCTGTCACTCCTACACATTTGTATGCACATGCACATTTTTCAATGTAATAAACGGCAACTGCAGGGTTGTAACAGCAGTACTTACAAGCTCCGGGATCTTAATTATTCAATTGCTAGATGGTATGAATGAACATGTACATGCAAATGGAAAAATTTCAGTGTGGAGAATGAGCAGATAAAGCTCAGCCTACTTAGACATACACGTACGTACATATACATATGTTGATGGTGGAAATTGGCCTTAACTCGTTAAGCTGTGACTGATGAACTATTCCTGATATCCAGACTTTTCCAATGGGTCCCCAGAGTCTTTGCTAGCAACAGGTTTTATTGTAGACAGAAATTGAATCAAACTCTGGATCAAACATAATGGAAAATAATTCCTTCAAATTCCTGCATTGAGGGTAACATTGGAAATTAAATGCTGAAATTATTCCACCAAATTGTCCTGTGTAAAACAAAAATATTGAGATAATAATATTTCTGAACCTACTATTTTTCTCTCTTTTTTTTTTTGTTCATCAATTAGGACTGCTAGGGTTAACTATATCAAAATACAACAAAGGATGGACCCTTACAAAACAAAACAAAAAAACAAAACAAAAACAAACCATTTATACACATCCTCCAAGAGCAAGAAAAACTTTTTAATATGGATGTCTAAAGCTAAGGTCTCACACGCCTAAGTTTTTTGGACCAGGGATCCTAATCAGGTCTTACATGGAAATGAGATTCAGTTTCCTTTGTATTCTGTATAATTAGCCTAGAAGATATCCATTTGGCATCTTGCAACAGATAATGTTTGATGGCATTCATCACAGTTCAAACATCAAAACAAACAACAGCTGACAATACATTTTACAGACGGTTCATATCTCTGGAACAATGCTTCATCATTTGCACCTTCAATATCATCTGACTCTACATTGGAGTCCTTGTGTTTTTAGTGGTCAGAACCACTGGCTCTCAAAAAAATTATCTTGCCAGACAATCATTTGCCTTCAATAAAATATGAGACTTATTACTTTTTTTTTGGTCATAGAAATGGTTAAAATTGCACAACTCTCACTTTTTATCTCAATTTTCTTCAATGCCTCCCAGTTACCATGGTTACTGACCTCTGCTACTAACAGCTTTTGACTTGATGGGAGCAAAACTCTGCGTTCAAACTTGTTAACTCATTCCACCCCAATGACGCTTTTTCCCGCTCATATCTGAATGTCTTCTGCTAATTGTATTTTACTAATTTAGGGGTTATTTTTCAAACTTTTGGATGAAACTTGCATGGAAGATCATTCCAAATTATATGCCCATGGCTATCAACTTTACTTTCCTTGGCGCTCTGGGTGCATTGCGCCCAGAACGTGCCAAGGAAAGCTGCTGACTCAGTATTTTATGAGGGTGGAATGAGTTAAATTGATCTTTTAAGTGAAGTAGCACATGGGTATCTGTTGATTCACAGAACCTGCACGTTACAATGGTCAGCCACCATCATATAGATAGGTGTTTGTATACAAAGCCTACATTGTAGACTCTCAACAAAAAAAAAAAAAAAAACTGTGAGCATTCTTAACTGCAGCTGTAAGTGGGTCTGTGCCTTTTTGTTGTATGTGATGTCCAAAACAAAGCTCTAGCTGTGCTTTTCTCTGTGCTTCCTCCCTCTGCTCTGTTGCTGCTGACTACGACTTGAGACGGCAGCATGGTCACTCCTCTGTAGAGTATGTCTAGAATTCAGGTCAAGGCTACATGTACATATATCAGTTTGACTTTATGATCTGACTTAAAACTTAGCTTTAACACACTCAAGGACATAAAAAAAAAAGCTTGGCAAACATCAAGACAGACATTTCATCCAGGTCTGTGAGCTATTCAGACCCTGATAGTCCTGGACCAAAAAACAGAACCTGCCCTTTACCTTTTTTCCCCCCTCAAACCGGCCAAAACCAGCTGGTGCTCAAATGTCGTCGGCTTCAATGTTTTTGACTGATTTCAACAGTAATTCTAATAATTCAAATGACAATAAGATGAGACCTAACATAAGATAACATGACCCAGTTCAACAACTTTCCTGGGTGTGGGTTTGGATCTTAGTGCCCAATCCATGCCTGCCAAAACAGTTCATTCAGTCTAAATCCAAGGGGAAGGGGTTAATTCTGAAGAACCTTTGAAATTTCGTCTTCCTGATTCCAGGTCTATCCAGATCATCACGTGCCTGAAATTTCTTTGAAGAATAATGAAAAACTGACTTAAGTTGTATGAGCCAGCTGCATAAGCAATCTTCATGTAGACTGATTGAAATAGTAATTGATTGATTCAATCTTATTTTTTTCAATAACAACAGGCAAGAATAGGTCAAACTTTGGCATGGGGAGTGGAATTCATGAAAGCTTTAGAATAATGAAAATACAATGTGTATACAATAAATGTATATGGTCACTTGTTTTGCCACCAATTAATACACAGTGTCTCTTTGTTGCCTACTCAATTCTGTTTCTTTTGTATCTAGAAGGGATTCATATGGGAGCTTCGCTGTCTTTCACAATTGCATCTCTTTTGGGAATTAAATATATTTAAATCAATATACATGTACAGTGTCATTAATGTGCTAGTCAGTTGTTGTAACCCTGTCCCCCAAATTGTGATATTCCTTACCCTTTCTTGGGGAGAGAGCAGGGCATGGCACATTGGGCAGGGGTCATAATTGACTAGTGCATACATCATGCAGAAAATTGCTTTTGACTGAAGGCGACTGGTATTTTCATTTGCGTTTTTGTAACTAAATACTAATATCAAAAATAGAAAAAGCTTAAACAAAATACTGTTGAGCTGAAGAACACACACACACACATGCACGATAATGTAATGATCTTTCTCAATGCAACTGAGACTTGACACAGACTTTACCCGAAAGTGTCCATCATATATGATGCAATATACATGATAAAGGATACATTGATGTACATAACTCCTCAAGCTGTGAAAACAAAGATACACAGTAAGTAGCATTTTGTATATATATATATATATATATATATATATATATGTGTGTGTGTACATAAATAACAAACACATATATTTGAAGTACACAGTGATAAATAGGCTCTCTGCGGTCTCAAAGTGACACACTGGTTTTATGACAAAAGCAGATGTTTTCTAAGGAATGGGGTTCACTGATTTCTTACTTAAAGCTTTAAAAGATCCCTGTGACAAATCATGAATGTATCACTGATTATGAAACAATTAAGGAAACCAAACCAAAGGAGAGTGATTTTATGCCATTCAATAGTGTTGGTTTCCGTAGCAATGTCAGAAATTGATGAAACAAGTGCAACATATTAACACATTTCTATAACAATGTGATATGCTGCATGAACACAACAAAACCAACTGTTTACTTGACAATCAGTTCACAAATTTGGCATTATAGTAAATTCAAGTGGAAGCCAGTTTAACTTAGGCGCCACATACCAGAAAGTATTCTGGTATGTTCCTTGTCCTTAAAGATACTGAGATACATGCTAAATGTAGATACCAGACCCCCAACCCAAAAAAAAAAAACATGCCTACACATTTGTACAGTACATAATAGTAACACTTACATTGCCCATCAACTTTGACATGTTTTGATTGGCTGTTTCCTTGGCCTCATTAGATTCATACCTGTATCATAAATAAAAGCAAATGCACAGTGACACTAACAGAGCAAGACGGACATTTTCTAAAGTGATTTTGATGATTCTGCATATTTGCATTACGAATCTGCAGGTAATAATCATACTGCTCTGCTGATTAATTTAATTTTTATTTTCCAGTGATTCACAGGGTATTACTGCAATTAAATTTGAATATATGCAAATCCTTTCATGCTTATATAATACAGTGAAAACCTGTTTTGAAAGCCCACTCCAAGGGATGAGCAAATTGTGGTCGCTCAAAACAGGTGGCCTTTCATAGGAGGTATAAATAACAAAAAAAGTACTGCGCAAAGTAAGTTGAAAAGTGGTCTTCCAAGGCAGGTGGTCTGTCACTGGAGTGGTCTCTCAAGACAGGGACAAGTGTTTATATAATGACATGGTACAGTGGTAGTATATGCAAGTTAACATTTAGCCAAGAATCCCAAATGATTTTATATTGGTTTAAATTTATTCAACTAAATTCCACTGTTTTTGTTTTTATATTTACATACTGACAACAAGACTGATATACACGCAGGCCTATGTGTAGCGCACAATTGTTGACTAATCATGCTAAAAAAATCAAGCACATTCTTAGTTCAGATATATGTGTAACTGGGACATTCAACCAATGACAATCTAAGATATACCGTGCATTTGTACAATACCAAATGCTAATGGCCGGATAACCACTATGACCATGCAAGCAGCATCCTACCTTAGAGAACGTTTTCTTTTGAGATTCAAGAAAAAGAAAAAATGTTATTATGTCAAAATTTGTGACAAGATTAGGCATGCTATACTGGATAAAAAGCTAATTACTTAATAACAAAAGCTCCGTATTTCTGATATTAGTTGCTATCACTGTTGTAGTTTATATCAAGTCATGCTCCTATAACAAAGATGCCACTCACTTCCACAGATTTTACCTGGAGTGTGATCAAAATTACCTGACACCTATGTTCACCTTCTCTTTTTCATAAAATTTGAGCTGTTCTAACAAAATTGAGGGGATTTTTTTAAGTTCATAAAAAGGCAAATTACCTGAATTCAGGTAAAATCCTGAAAAGTGGCATCTCTGCTATGAACCCTCTCTTATGAAGTTGCTCAACACACATTTTATCAACATTTAGAAAGAACCATGCCATATATGACATGTGACGTTTCTTGTAGCTGTCTCTTGCTGGCAGTCTTGTGACATGAAATATTCCAGCCACTGTTTATCACCTTACTTTCTGCCAGCAGTCTGGCTATAAGAATTGCTCAATCGATGCTTACCCTCGTATCTCCTGTTGGCAATCCAGCTCAAAGTGCAACCTTGCCAGCCTCTCCTGTTGCTCTCTCACTTGGTCCATTTTTTCAAAAGGACAGTCTTGCCCTGATAAAATAAACAAGCACAATGAAACCTTGTTATGATGGCACCATGTGTTCTGGACAAAATGTGTTGGGACTCATGGTTGTGTGAAATAGACGAGTCAAGTAGGAAAGGAATTTGACTTTGAGTCTCTCAAAACATGTCATTAAGAGTAATACACCAGACACCTGGGTGTCATTATAATGAGGTTTTACCATGATAACAATAATGTGTTTACTGCAGTCCAATATTTGTTTCATATGGTCAATCCTAACACAAGCACATAAATATATATCATCCCCCCCACCCCAACCCATTCCCTCTCAAATTAATATGAGTGCAGAAAAAGTTTACAATGACAGGAGTTGTGTGTGAGAGTCCCACCCCTGCTGGCCTATGGAAAGCTACTGATGCTAGAGATATCTTGATAGGTCTCATCTACAATTCTCATTCAATTTGTTTTTCATTGAAAAAAAAAAAAAAAGAAAAGATATTTGACTACCAGCCAGTTTTGGCCAGTTTGGGGCAGAGGAAAGATTAAGGACTCATCCATGTGTGCTCCCGTGTGACTCTGAGTCCAAAAATATGACATAAATTCTAAATAGTTACCAGTTAAGCATCATTTATACATTAATTCACTTATGATACTACCAATAAAGATCTTATTGTGAGGCTCACCTTATCTAATAAGTTAAATGTCCTTAATTTAGAAAGGACTAATATATGAACACACATTTAAGAATACATGTACATTTATTATTTGGCACTCAAAATGTTTGAATTTTCAAAAGTGACATGTATTTCAGTGGACAATTTGTTCACAATACATGTACATGATATTGAAAATCTGTTACATCTGAATGTGTACACATTTTATCCATGCATACAGCTAATTTTTCAAAACATCAAAGACAAAGGTTGGGAGATTATCAAGATCAAACAGTTCAAAGCTCAAAGTCATTTTGTGCATATCAATCATATGTATCTGGTGTGGGCTTTCAAAATTTATACTGCAGTTGAATTTTACACACAACTATGTATTACTTCCCATTGTATAATCAGCACTCTACATAATTTTTTCTTTTTTTTTTCATTAATATTTAAATTGGAGTAAAGCACATTTTTTTCTGTGCCTTTGACTCGGAGGGATGACTTTTTATTGTACATTGTACAAGTGTTTAGGTCTTACTGACCAGCCAGCTGACCCACTTTGACTTTTCATCTTAAAAGGATCAACACGCAAAACGGAGAGACTCCTTCATTTCATAGGTCCACTTGTTTAACAGACATACATGTTGGGGTGGGGGTGGGGGGGGGAGTATATTTAAAACAGTGGGCTTACTTCATACTTCATTTACACCTTTGAAATTCTGAACACTTTGATGGACATGTATCCCTTACCAAAGGCTTGAAGTTTGCCTAGATGGAAATCATCCAGAAGCTGTAAGAGTCCTTGCTCCATCTGTCTGACATCTGCCACATCTGTTAGGAATGTGTGTTCATGGCATGGTCGACTACCAGTCTCTATGGATTTGCCTATGGAGACAAAAAATACAGAACTCACAGCCAAGTACAAATGAATGCATACTTCACTTTAAAGTGCCACTGATCTAAGCAGATTTTAAAGCTGACAAATTATTCTCCAGACTGATTACTGTGATTTACCTCTCAAAATCTTGTCAATTATGTCAAAACAACACTGAAGCCTTGACATATTTTGAGTAAAATCCACTGTTGTGAAAGATCATCTGTCATGTAAGAAAGCATGTATAGATCGACCATGTTTTCATCATGTATATTAATTTTTTTAAAATTATATTTCTAGTACAATGTTATCAACACTGCTTGACATTCAACAGTGTCGCAAACATATGGAATGGAATGAAAAATAAGGTATCAAAATGAAATACACTTTATAATGTGCATATGAGGACTTGTAAAGTACCTCTCTATGTTTTTTTTGGGGGGGGGAGGGGGGGAGGCAGGAGCTGTTTGTGTGTATGTGTATGTTTTTTATTCATAGATGACAATGTAAGTCCAAGAGGCCTAAAAATTGGTCTGACTTGTCATCAAATTTCACACTACTGACTTACATGCACAGCAGACAAGCCACGATTTCCGTTAACCCCTAAATGGGGGGTATACTACCCTTTCAAAGCATGAAATACCCCCTCAGCAAAATTCAAAAGATCCAAACACCCTATATTTTCTTTGTTTTAAGTGTGCAAAACATAGCTAAAAATTTGACTCTATTACAAGTTGGGACCCTCTGAAAAAATTCCTAACAGAAACACTGCAATGCAAATCCAAGAGGGCTACATATAGGTCTGACTTGTCATGAAATTTCATACTACTGACTTACATGCACAGTACACACGCCAAAACAATTTTTTCAACATCCTGGGCCACACACAGTTGTCAGCAACCAGACGATGACTTTTATATAACTTAAAGCAAGTAGTGACTGTTTTATTATTTTTTATTTGGGGGGGGGGAGGGGGAGATTACATTGGAAAGTTTCACAAATTGAATTAAAGTGCCCTTTTAAATCAATCATACATGAGCACAAATCCCTTATACAGGGTTTTGCCATAAAAGAAAGGAAATGCAGGACTTTTTGGTTTTCATTACCTGAAAAAAAAAAACATTCAAATCTTGAACACATGTTCTTTGAATCAGAACCAATTCTGATCTGATCTCCCAATCCTAATTCACTTGTGTCATGGTAAGTAAACCATACTATCATGTCAAATGCAATAAAATTTGGATTGTCTGCAGGATGCATTCTTTTTTTAAGTGTTCCTGTTAGGTGTTTTTGTGATCAGAACTTGTCATATGCCAGACACTACAACACACAATTATGTCAAGAACAGATGTATTCAGGGGAAATGTCCTATTTACAGAACTTTATGTATCACAGATATTTGACCTAGCAAAGATATTTAGTTCTCAAAGGTGCAGGTAAACACCAACAGTATCTGGTTGGAAAAATGTGTTGGGTGCATATAGTCATTATCAAGTAGTATTTTAATATGCATGTTACTTTCCACACTTTGAAAAAAAAAAAAAAAAGAAAGAAAATCTCAAAACGAAGTTCAACACTGATCTCATCGTTGTTATTGGCACACGCACAACACTTCCAGAAATAAAATTTGCACTTCATTTCCAAAAAAGAACCATTGTGAAAAAAATAAAAGAATAAAAAAAGTTCCCTTTTAAAAAGGAACCAGACTTGACTGGTATAAAAGGGGAGAAATTAGCTTTGACAAGTTTGTATGTAATTGATACCGCACAAATACCTGAAATCTTAGATTAGGCATAGTGAAGGACAACAACTGAACATTTGTTTGAAAATACTTTATTGAACAATGTGCAGATGATGACTGAGACTAGTTTCATTGAGTACAATGTTGGCAGAGACGTCATAGGACATGGAACACAATTTAGCACTGTTGATCACTTGTGATTTGTAGCAGCATATTGTAACCTTGCAAGTTATTCAGCATTATATGATTGAAATTTCTGGAAAGTACTTGCCAGGGAGGGCATCCTTTGAGAACCTGATTAATGAGCAGCACAGTTAAAGCACGCAGGTCAATGTGATCATGAAGTTATCAGTAGGGCCTGTATTTTTCCGTTTTTAACCGAAAAGGAACGGAATAATGAATTTTTGTGACCTCTGAAACGGAATTTGCTGTGTTTGCCTTAATGTGTTTTACATACAAAGAGAACTACTGAAACGGAATTTGGAAGTTTCTAGCTGGTGAAACGGAATTTCTAGTTTTTTTGAAACGGAAAAATACAGGCCCTAAATCAGACATGAATGCCGTACATAGCTTTCTGTGTAGTGATTGGCTGAAATTACCATAAATCTAAGGGATGGTTCAACATTATCATCCTTTTTGAATGAGTACTTACGGTACTAAATTTCATAACCCTTCTCTATTCTCCAAATTAGTACTTTAAAAATGATGATTTTACAAAATTATGGCAAAATTTCAACAAAACAGTCCAAAAATTGACTATCATTTTCCATTTTCTCTGAAAGTGTACAGACCATTAACCCCCCCCCCTTGCATACTGTAAGTACTAATTCAAAAATGATGAAAATGTTAAACCATCCCATTCATATATATAAAAACAATGTATTTTTTATTGAGAATATATGGAAAGTATATGCGATGAAGTACCAAAATTGATGAATGGGCTGAAGTGGAACTTCTGGCACTGTATCTTCGACAAAGAAATATGAAACTGTAAGTAGTATCACTGAGTGTGGAAGTCGTAATCCCTCAAAATAAAACAATGACCGACTGCAAAGAGTCTGGCAAAAATGTGAATTTGGTATGTACTGTATGCATGTATGTATCTATATTTAACAGCATAGTTTGTGAAAAATTTGTAAGTTGGATTTACAAGCAATATTAAATATGTTGACCGATGTACGCCACTAGGGTCTCTACTTATGATCATTTGTCATGCACTGCCACTGATGATATTTTCTGGTATGCATCAGTAACAAGAAGCTCACAATAACTTCATGTATAGTCGGGACCACCGTGGATATCTCTGGACTTTCTGGTGCCATCCCTGCCCCTGGTTCAATTTTATTTACATAATATGTACCGTTACATGAGACTGAACCAAATGTTAATTACACCCAACTGTTAATAGGTCAAACTGGATTATGTTCGAATTGTAAATAGGTCGAAGGGTACATATGCTGAACTGGTCACATGTCAAAATGACAGGTCTATGACAGCACGTCTAAAACCATTTTGCCAAACTATCAACATGCCGAAGTGCATGTTGGTAGACCTACAAACATCCCGAAAAGCAACTTTGCTGACAGGTCAAAAGGTGTAATGCAATTTTGTCTAAATACCTCTTTGCCTTTAAGTCCCAGTTTGAATATAAAGGACTATGTACGATGTAATTTTCTTTGTTCTTATTTTTATAAATATACTGGGCTCGATTTTTGTTTGACCTTTTTTGCCATAGCATCTGACGATGGTGCAACAGGTGGATCGTATGGAGTTGGCGAAACATACCCGAGCTCTAGGGGTGTGATCAAGTTCTCCTTCACAGGGTACAGATGCACAAGGGATAGGGTGTAGAAAGAAAAATCTTACTGGCGGTGCAAAGATCGCCATTCCACAGGATGGATTGTCCCTGTGGGTTTGCTGTTCATTAAAATTACTGATCACAATCCCACTCCAGACTCGGTGGAGAGTGAGATTCAAATCCGCATGTCTAAAATGAAAGCAAAAGCACAAAGCAGCACAGAAGCTTCATCTGCAATCGTAAACCAGGAGATATCCAATTTAGATCGTGTATACCTCCCACATCTACTCAAAGAAGCATCAATCGAACAAAATGTAAGAATACAAAGAAACAAAGAATAGGCTATGAGAAATAATGACCATTCCTGCCCATGCACAAGGGCTGGCATTTTGCCTACCTGTGCTTTGAATACATTACAGGGTACAAGAGCTATTGTGCCCTACAGTTGGGAGTTTTTGATAAAAATTTAGTTTTAGACCAATTTTCCATTCAACCTTTATGTTTTTTATCAAGTTGTTTTCGATAAATATGATTTTTGATGTAAAGGAATTTAGACATGATAGAATTTTGATGTAATAACTCTAGTCTTAGACGGACTGGTTTTAGACAAACTGTCGTGCACCGCAAAATGACGTTTGACCCCATTGCAATTTGATTGAATTGTACCTGTAGTAAATACAGAGTCTTGACACGTGTTGACTTGTCTGGCAGTTTCAAGACAATAGTTTTGTTTCTTGGGTAGGTATAAAGACACAAAATAATAGTCTGATACTAGCCATCCAGAATTTGTTCAAGGAGAGTTATGTTATACAATGACCAGCAATATCCTCGATGCCAGGCATACATATGAAAGCTCACGGGGTGGTCTGATGCTTGCCTTTCGTGACCACTAACACAAGGATTATTTGAGTCAAAGTTTGGCCCATGTTCGACCATTCTACAGAAGCTCTGTTTTGTCATATACACAGTCGGTAACTAAAATGTCCTATCTGCCAGATCGAAGTTTGGTCAAATTGCATTCAGTCAAGTGTCATGGATTCAACAGGTACACACACGTTTTCGTGTAAAGGAGCCTCACTAAAATCAAATCAGTTATGACATCATGCTACATGTATTCTGTACATTAATTACATACACATTTCCTTTACTATAATCTCTATTTTATCAATGAAAAACAGTGAGGCAATGCTCCAGTGACTATTCTATATTTGAACAACTAGAAAAAAAAAGTTTTAAGAACGACAGTAACAACTTACCTCTGTTGCTGTTCCTGTGGGAATTGTTTGACTGGCGACTGTTCTGACTCGACAAGTGCGGTCTTGTGTTCTTGTGGCCTGTCGGAGTCGGCACTCGCTGACCCTTAATATCATTTCCCCCACTTTCCATTCTTATCTCTCTTCCAGAAGACAAATATATATTCTAAGAATATGTCTGATATGTTTACTTTAGGCGATCGATACTTTCGATATGCCAGGCTTATCAACATGCAACGCTCTGTCACTGTGCAGACTGATTTCTGGCTCAGCTGGTTGACATACTTCCTTCAAACCTGACATAAGATAACTTCGAGTCCTTTTCCGACTCCGTGCCCCCTTTTTTATGTCATACAAACATCTTCAAGATGTTGTAGTTTCTCATAAAAAAAATAATAACAATCCACGGTCACGTCATTATCTGGGACAATATTATAACAGAATCTATCATATCTGTGACTATGTCGGTCGAGGTTTCATCTTCTCACATCCCTGAAGCTAGTGCGCACATGATCTGCGCCTGTCCCATACGTCAATTAAAATAAATCCCATTCCGTTAAAAGAAGAGGGCGCTTGCGTGAATTACAAAAAGAGGCGTAACGTTTTGACCATGTCCACCTTCACCTTCAGGGGGAGATCAAGACTACCAGACGGGCCAACCATGGCACAGAACCGTCACAGAAAGTATAAGTACATACCTGGCATACCTGCTACTTAACACATACTGCCGTTTTCGAAGATAATTGAAGAGTAGCTAGGCTTCAACGGATAACTGATTGATTGATTGATTGCATGCAGCACAAACTGAATGTTCTATAGAATAGGTGGAGTTTTATGATCAGTTTTATTGCCATATTAAACGGATTAATGGAAGTCCCCGGCGGACCCTTCCGGGCGGGGTTATGTTTTGTTCTTTTTTTCCCCAATCCATGACCATGTGGGCATGTAGGCTGGTTTAAGGTAGAACAAATTAGCAGCTAACTCCATGTTTTTAAGTCAAAGAAGCTGCCTTGTCTGTGTCAAAATTTCAAACGAGAATTTACTTTGCTGACAATATTATTATAGTCACCTGAGAAACACTAATTCAATTGCAATGAAGTCTTCGAGATTGGGGGAAAAAAACTCCACCGTCTAGGCCCCTTGTTTTGCTCAAGCGAACAGATTAATCTATCAACTAGCTAGTTATTACAGTTTTCTAGTTCTTGTTCCGAGATTTCTCTATAAGTGAGCTCTGTTGACTGACAAGTCAGCAGAGCTAAAAAAAAAACAAACAAAAGAAAAAAAAAACAAACAGACAAACAAATTGGCATCTGCTACATAGACTGCTCAATTAACGAGAAATATGAACTGTGTAAAATGGCCTGGATTTACGCGACTTGCCACAGTTAAAATTTCCTTCTTAACTAAACGTGTGTTACCTCTTCGAATTTCCTGGGAAATTACCGTGTCGTTTACAGAACGAGGCAGCCAATGATAGCCACGCATTCACTCACTTGGAGCTTTCCTGATAGCTGCCTATCACTTGGTCGTGTGACCTGAATTTACATAAACTGTGCTGCAGAAGTTCTTTTATGCCCATCCAGGGTACGCACAGACTCATAACACTCGCTCTCCACTCTGGCTCGTTCGCAGTGGGAATCAACAAAGCTTTGGTGTTGTGAAATAGTACAGAAAAACATGATCCATATTCATAAATTTTAAACCTAACAATGACTGCAAAGAGATTCCAGACTTGCCAAAGCATCAACATTTATCTTCCAATACCAATGTGAAGAAACAAATTTCACTCCTTACTTGAGACAGGCAGGCACCCATAAAAGGCAACTGGTGGTTTTAAACCGGTCCCCTCAACCTTAGAAATATTCATCATTAACTACAGACATTAGTTCTTTTCCAAAATGTATAGGCCTAACCACCCAAAACACAATTTGCATTACTTCTGCCAAAAATAAAAAGAGACCTGGTAGGCCTATCACCTTTTAGTTCTCCGGACTTGTCAGTCAGCTAAGTTTACAGCAAAAGAGTAAAGTAGGCCTATATCGTTTTTGTGATTTTTATGAATCTGGGACATTATAAACACACTCTACCTCCACTATAACTATGGGTCGGAGAACAAAGCTACCACCGGAGTGGTCCCCAGGAGTTTTATGTAACCCATGGCAATCATAATTGCCGTTAAATTTGTTAACCAACTTAAGTGACTGCACAGGTGAGGGTCCATCAAGGCCCAGGCTGGACCTATAGTACTGATAGGCCTACTATAGAACCAGGCGTACCCCCACCCCAGAGGAGAACGAGTGGAATGTGTCTAACCGAGTTACTTTCCCTAATATTTTTAGACAGTGTGTAGTTCTAGTTCGCTAACTACCAGTACCAGTTTTATCTGTGCCTAAACTTGTTTGAATGGACTAACCATCAGTTATAACTTATATCAGCTGTCATGTCAATATGATGTCAGTCTAAAAATCACCAGCACAAATTGGCAATCGGGCTAAGTTCACAGTATTCAGAAATAATAATTAATGTGAAGGAATTATTTCAAAAATGGACTCAGAAATATGGACAATAAAAAAAGGTAGTTTGTCGAATATTACATTTAAAACGCTACATACACTGACTTAGTTGGAATGGCCGAATGGTTACAGCTAAGCATATTAACAAACTTAATAATTTTAGCATGCATAGCTGTACGAAACACCAGAGACTCAAATCGCGTATCTAATACCTATGGGTCAGTCTTTAATGATATCAAGGAGGGTAGAGACCCTCCTTGATGATATTTAGGGTTGCAGTGGGAAAACTTGACAATATCCCATAGTATGGCTCAGTACATGCATTGCCAATCGTGAACCGACACAGGTTCTTTTTTTTTCTAAACATGAATGTTGAACAGCGGCACGGTGCACAAAAGGATAAATAAAAAGGCTAGTCAGTTTGGAGTGTCTTCACCAGCATTTCATTTCTTCCTTTACGCCAGAGAGACAACAGAAGAGCACCATAAATTATATGTGGGATTGTGAACCGAATCAGAGTTCACATGGGTATTGGACTCGGTAGGCCTAACGTGTACCAAATCCGATATATTGGACTGGGGGTGGAGGGTGTCAGGCCCTAATGTATGCAGGCTATATATTTTGTTTACAGTTAACGGCAGGTGTTCACATTTTGCACATTTTTGCATGTTTAAATTTTAGGCGATTTTTTAAAAAAGTTTACCTTTAGCGGTAATGTAGCGGTAACGGTCGGACACCTAACGTTGAATGTAAATTTACATTTATGTTCGGTCAAACACCAACTTTACCTACATATATACACTAAATGAAGACTGGCAGCTACTTTCGTTTTATTATTGTCATTATTATCATCATCATCATCATCATCATCATCATCATCATTACGGAAAGGTTCTTCTTTATGGAGAGTGAGGAATTGTTGCATTATAAAGTGCATTTTCATTCATTTATTTTCATGAACCGTTTTTAGAATATATACCAATGGTTTAATCTGCTCACTGCTTTTAATCGGTACGTGAAATTCTTGCTCCACCCAAATCCTTCGCACGTGGTTGAACCTGAGATCAGTACATAATAAACAGCAAGCGATCCGTCCATCTTCTTTATAACTTTGAAAATCTGAAGTGACATTTTATAGTCTGCATGGTGTTACTCTTTGTTTTCCTTATAATTTTCACACAGCAATGATAAAATCTGGAAATGATATTTTGTTATCATAATAAGTGCCCATAGCAAGATTTTTTTTTTCATAATGGCCCTTCAGCTTGTGTCCCTAAATAAATGTTGAACAAGAGCACATGACAATGTCTTTTGCGATAATGTGCTTAAATGAGCTGGGACATGGGGTCGTTAAGCAGACGCAAGGGACGAAAATCTTTTCCCCAAAAGCGCATTAAAGTACAAGGCGTTTCGGACGATCCTAAACAATGTGTGTTAGCCTTCAGAAATATTTTTGCAGAATCTAAGCCAACATGGTACCGCAGAGCTAACAGATGATATTGAGAATACAGCTCAGAGCTTTGCGGATGTGTTGCATTCATGTGCTATCAATAGTGTAAATGGACGCAGGGAACAACCTTATGATAATTTAGTAAGAAATAGGTGGTAAAGGATTTTGGAGATGAATGATAGAAAGATACTATGGAAAGCAATAAACTGGAGAGGTGAATATAATGACGCAGCATCTGACGCGCCATCTGATGACGCGTTTAAGAATCACATCGAGCAACTTTTCAACCCACCTGATGCCGAGCACATAAATAGCGAGAAACTTATGACAGAAGTTACAATTCCCGTGTTGGATAATCCAATTGATCCGAGCGAAGTGGTGGAAATTGTAGAAAAACAGCTTAAACCGAACAAGGGTTGTGGCCCGCACGGTGTGAGTCCTGGTCTATTTAGACTATTGCCCATTGAGTGGATAATTTTTCTTACTGCGTTGTTCAAGAGAGTATTCATCTCAAGTTATTCATGTGCATGGACATATGCAAAACTTGTAATGCTCTTTAAAAAGGGTGACAGATCGCAGTGCGACAATTATCGTGGAATAAACATAATAAACAGTGTGGCAAAAATTTATGATTATATATTGAATAACCGTCTTATGAAGTGGTTAAGCCCAGATAGGGAGCAGGCAGGTGCAACTCCCAATCGTGGATGCACAGAACATATAGTAACACTACGTTTGATCATGGCTTATTGTTTCAAGAAAAGACTGAAACTTTTTGTTGTGTTTGTGGACTTCTCAAAAGCGTACGATCGCGTTCCGAGACAAGCATTAATGAGAGTTCTCAAGCGTTTAGGGTGCGGCATGGTTGTGCTTATCGCACTTGCGTCAAAATATAAAGTTTCAAACAGTATATTAGGACTTGCAATAATTTCTGCAGTGGTTTGGGTCCGTCAGGGCTCGCCTACATCATGCTATCTTTTTGTGAGATTTGTAAATGATCTGATTCGAAGTATTAAGGATGGATGCGCTTTAGACAGTTTCCTGAAGTGGTTACATATTTTAATGATGATGGACGACACTGTGATTTTCGCGTCCACCAGAACAAAGTGTAAAGAAAAGTTACAAATCCTATGCGATTTCTGTACAGAATCAGGTATGATCATTAATGAATCAAAGACAAAATTCATGGCTATAAATGGAACGCCAGAAGATCGGTTACCTCTTCTTGTAGGTACAAGCGGAACACTGAAAATGGAATATTGTGAACAGTATACCTACTTAGGTAGTATCTTTACTTGTGATGGCAGCATTGTGACTGCCATCAATGAACATGCAAAGGCCATGAAAAAACACTCATGGAAACTGCTGTCTTTCTTTAATAGAAATTCTGATATGCCATTTACAGTAAAGAGGAAAGTCCCAGACGAAGCCTTTACTGCCGCTATATTGTATAGTTGTGAGAGTTGGTTGAATGTTGGGATCAAGAAAATAGAAACCTTATACACGGGTGTTTTTAAGGCACTCCTAGGAGTAAGAACTACTACTGCAAATGATTTATGCATGTTTAATCGAGTTAGGGTACCCTCCTCTCAAAGACCTAGTCATGCAAAAGCAAGCCCAGTTTTTCCAAAGTATGGTAAATGAAAGACAGTCATTGCAGGATGACCCGTTAATATTTGCAATTAAGTTAACAACATCAAGTGCTACAAGCACAGGTACATATCTGAACAGATTGCTAGGTTGAACGATGCTGCAGGGCATGGCGTAGCAACATAAAAAGAAAGAGTAAGGGGGTCGGATCGATCTAAGTTCTTGGTATACAAGCAGATTAATCCTTCTCTGGACGTACACTATGTTTATTCAAGAGACCTCTCAGCTTTCATACCAGAATATACCAGGAAGTCATTCTCAAGACTACGCTTATCAGCACATAGGCTTAGAGTAGAGACGGGAAGGTGGGCCCGAATACCTGCTACCCAGAGACTTTGTGCATACGGGGACGTTCAGGATGAACGACATGTCGTTCAGTGGTGCCCCGTGGTACAGCATATAAAAGAAGCACATGGCAAACATTCAATGACATTTCCTAATGATATAATGAATGCGAAAAATTGAAACGATTTGCAAGTTCTTCACAATATCTTGATGTACTTTAATTAACTTTACACAGTTCTGTCTTTGTTATATATAATATTATGTATTGCTTTGGACCACGGTCAATAAACTACTACTACTACTACTACTACTACTACTACTACTACTACTACTACTACTACTACTACTACTACTATCATATTGGGGGATACTTCTGACGACGAGGCTGAACTGCTGGCAGGACGATTCCCAGTTAGTATGGGAAGTCCCGAGTCTTGGATCACGGATTAATAAGAAATGGGGGACATGCTTTTGATAGAGGCATACCAGAACAAATCAGTCACGTTTTGTACTGGCCTTGTTTCACGCAAAAACAAGGTTGCGACTCTATCCATTTTGACTTGAAATTGTTCGAGTAACAGGAGTTACCAGTATACCACGTTTCACTTTCAGTAAACCACATCAGCCCTTTGATCTCCGTTGAATACACACGCTGAGCAGGTTGGCTTGCAATGTGCTGGTCGAACGGGACGTCATACAAGACGCTGATTGACTGGAGCGGAGCTCATTAATGTTTAGAAAGCTATCAACAAACCAGCAATGACAAAGCGGTCATTGGCCAGAGAGGCCCGTAGTAACGTTATCTTGCATGGGTGAGTGCTAATTAAAGTGTGTGTCTCAACACACACTTTTCTTTCTTTCTTTCTTTCTTTCTTTCTTTCTTTCTTTCTTTCTTTCTTTCTTTCTTTCTTTCTTTCTTTCTTTCTTTCTTTCTTTCTTTCTTTCTTTCTTTCTTTCTTTCTTTCTTTCTTTCTTTCTTTCTTTCTTTCTTTCTTTCTTTCTTTCTTTCTTTCTTTCTTTCTTTCTTTCTTTACCAGCAAATTTGTCCGACACTTTTCTCGGACACTATTACATGTATACATAGAAACTCCAAACTTGGCATGATTGTACATCTACACAAGGAGTTTGACCGCTTTATTCAGAGGAATGCAGATTTTTAAAATTATGCAAATTAGGGGCATTTGAAATTTTAAGTCTTGAATATCTTCAAATTTTTAAAGATAGAGATGTCATTCAACTTCTGCTAGGGGCTTATTGACCAGTGCGCATCATAATGAATTTAAAACAAAAGTTGTAGCAATTTAGATTGGGGTTATTGACCTTTGCGCGTGTAATGAATCTGAAGCAAAAGTTGTAGCCATTTAAACTATGCTAATTAGCAGCATTTGACATTTTAAAACTTGAATATCTTAAAAATTATTATAGATAGATATATCATTTCAACTTCTACTTGGGGGATGTTGACCATTGCGCATGTAATGAATCTAAAACAAAAGTTGTAGCAATTTAAATTATGCTAATTAGCAGTATTCAAAATTTTCAATCTGGAATATCTTCAACACTATAATAGATAGAGATGTCATTCCAACTTCTACTAGGGGGTTCTTGACCATTGCGCACCTAATGAATTAAAAATAAAAGTTATATCAATTTAAAATTATGCTACATAAGGCCATTAGAAATTTTAAATCTTCTATAACTTCATAGCTATAATAGATAGAGATGCCATTCCAACTTCTACTCCTGTGTTATGGAATAGTTGTACATTATTGCCATACCAATATGCTTTGAAGACACACACACTGATTTGCTATGCAGCAAATCATCTTTCCTAGTTGCCCATTGTCCTTGAAATGACTCAATCTGGTCTGCGGTTCGGCATACTATACTGGAGCGCAGTCAGACACGCAGAACGATAGTCTGTTTAACATGCAAACGTTCTCTAGATTGTCAGATTGTTAAATCGTGAATTTCTTTCACAAATTACAGATGTGTACTCCGGAAAATACAATGAAAGAACAACAAATGAATAAAACTGAAAAATGGTAAATAAATTAATGGAAACAAAGAAAATAGACAGGTCTCCATTCACAAATTGATAAATTTTCGTTTAGAGTCTATGCTGCAAAAACAATCGACAAGTAAAATCAGATTCAGTTTGGAGAAATGACTTTCGGGGGGGGGGGGGTAAATTTTCTCTGCAGCGTGTCCTGAGACAATTGGCCAAAACCCTAAATGTCAAGCCCTGAACACCGACCACAAAAATCGTGGAAACATACGAGGAATTTGTCAATCTTTGTGTAAACGTGGAGGACAGGTTGAAACGCAGTGTGGTAGTAAAGAAAGCATGCACAACAAGAATGGAAAGTGATTCAGGGAGATGAAAAGATAGTTACAACAATGATGGACAACATATTCCTGGAAATTGGTGACACTGGATAGGGGAAGGGGGGGATTTCCATCCATGGTTTTCTTGGATGGTTGGAAAGGTTTTTTGTACACGACCACTAAATCAAGTACAAAGGATCTCATGATTAAATAAATTTATTTTGGTAGTTCATTTATTTCTTTGAATATGATTGTACATGCATGTTCACAATGCACATACCATGGTAAGAACTAAGTAACTACAGAACAACATACATAAATAAAAACGGGTTACATGTCAAAATGATAATAAAATAATAGTTGTCATACACACCCTTTAAGGCATTTACGTAGCACATGCACTGATTTAAGAGATGTACTACTTTGCTGTGAAAATTTCTCTAGAAAAAGGCGTTACATAGAATCGAGGCTTTGCACGTGAAAGGGATAGTATTACAAAATTTTGCTGGAGTAAGCTTCGCAGGCAAATCATGACCAACTCTGCGGCATAGTGATGTCCTAGTATATTGCATATATGTAGACGTGTAGGAATTGGATAATTTACAAAAAAGAAAAAAACGTCTGACAGGGTTTTGTCTTAAAACTGGCAGCATGCGCCGTCAAGGTGTATTTATTTCATTTTTTTATTTATTTTCTTAAATAAAGTGATATTTTACTGCATGTTGGTGCTATTAAAGTATCAAGCTGACAAGTGTATATTTTGAAGATCAACAGTTTCAATCTTCAGTTTTGTTTTGGTGAAGGCCAATCAGAAAGCAGCTTATATTAATTTGGGCCACATGAATGTTTAACCCCTTCAGTCCCAGACAATAGGCAATGTGGTTTCAGCAAAAAACATTAATTTACCTCCAAAAAATCCGATGAAAAGAGTTTGTTTTCGTCAAGAAGTTCCTTTGGCATACCAATGACCAACTAGATATTGACGATGAAATTTGTTGATTCAGTGTTAAGTTTGGTCATAGGAGAGTTAACTGCTAAAGTCCACCTGACCCGTTGGTCACTGTGGCATATATAAAAAAACTCGCGCCATTCCACGCCTTCATGCAAAGGAAATGGCACCAAAGACATCGTTTATATTTGCGCGTCGAGGCAACCGAACAGAATCTCCTGGAAAATTGTCACCAGAAATTATGAACAACGGACTGGTATGTACATTTAGTTATATGTTGTCATTAATTTATGATTTAGGCTATTGAGTATATCTCTCTGGATGGTGATGAAAGATATGACAAACCCGGGAAGCCAGTTTGTATCCACAGGACTAAATGAAAAAGCAGTTGATTTTTTTTTTCTTGGGGGGAGGGGGGTGTTAGGGGTTTGGGTATTATCCAATGTCTAGTTGAATTATATTATCCAGGAAATTTAGAAACAGAAAGGTTACAGTTTGGAGTTGCGTATGTGGGAGAGGTTTAAAATTCACCGGTGACAAGATGTTTTGATTTGTTCTTGTCGACTGGTATCAACGACAACGGCGAGTCTCGTGGTTCTGTCAGATCGACCAAGGAGACAATAATGAAAGCGACAAATTTTGGCTTGCGCTACGCTTATCAGTTTTGGGCTTTGTAACGTTTGCAGGACCAATTTTGTTTTTGGTACATTTGATATTCATATTATGCCCGCCCACAAAGACGCTAGTCTGACACAGCGCCCTCAATACCGTAGCAGTGTTTAACATTGTCATGGAACATGTTCTGCGCCACACAGTAAGTGGCATATGAGGACTGGACTGTCGGGCTGTGCCCCCCCCCCCCCCCGGGGGTGGGGGTGGGTGGGGCGGGTACCGCAGCTGTCAGAGGCGACATGGAGGACTTAACACGCCCAGGTTCTGGCCCCGGGAAACTTGGCCGCAGAAGCTGACGATGTTGTGGTCTCTCTCTCTTTTAATGCAGGTCACCTGTTAGGTATAGGGCCGCGGCAAAATGCTGTTACTTTTAAAACGACAGATTAAACGGATAACGGCAAACAGAGAGAAAATTCGGTACTTCTTAAGATTGCCAAGAACACTTGTACTTTCCTACAAGCCTATATGCAAATTTCTAAATTTATTCTTATGCACTGAAAGAAAACAAAGACAGCACGAGAGGAAACGATATGTCCAGTTATCGATGTTGTCTGTTTTTGTTTTTAATTATATTTTGCGTTATATGTTTGTTGCTTTATACGGTGCAGAATTCGCGGTGAAACACCCCGTGATTCCATTTAGATGTTAAAACTTAAGGTCCATGAATCTGACGCTTTTTGACGCTGTTGACAAGTTCCAAACTTTGGGTAATAAATACACTGTAAGGGAAGATCTAGTGCACTGGGATACCCAGTTTTGTGTTTTAAAAACTGTGGGTCAAAGGTTGGACTTTTAAGAAACATTTTGGGAATGTTGTACAAACAATATGGAATTTGTTACGGTGTGTTGTCCCGTGCTTGGTGTGGCCGCAGAGGTGTGTTCAGTATACCAGAACGCTCGCGAGCGCTTGCCTTTAAACAAAGAAACGTCAGGGAACGTTAGTAAATCTTTTGCAATCTGAACGCAAGGAAGGACCGTTGTTCATACCTTTCATTGGCTGAGCAGTGTGCGCTGCGGAAAGGTGAAAACAAGAGACATGTATGCTTCTTTCGGATCCAACTTGGTCTCCACTGACCACTGAATAACATTGCCTCTTGACGACGTTTATAAACTGTGACTTTCAACAAAGAAATATTAAAATAAAAAAATACCTGCTCAAACTCATTTGTGCATTAGATTAGTTAGTCCATAGACCTACTATCTGATAATAGGTCCATGTGAACATGTAGGGGCCCCATGTAGGTAGGGAGCTAGGTTCAGACTTAGGTAGGTATGAATGTGAAGATCCAGAGAGTTTTTTCTTTTATCATTGAAAAAAGTGTCTTGCAGATTTCACCTTTATTTATTCATGCATCAGTGTAAATAAATTCAAAAAGCTATGACACTTGATTTTGATGTATGTCATGGATGTTTTGTTTGTACTGATCATGATTCTTCAAGTTTGCAAGTGAATATTTATCACTCTAAACCAAGGGGAAAGCACTTTTTTTACTATCAACAGCCATCTTTTGAGATAATAAAGGCGGCATTTTGTAGATACTTTGTAGTATGCAAGCCCCAACTCGATTTGGTTCCTGTTTTCATTTGTTATTCATGTACCTTATGCTACCAACAACTGATATTTTACCTACATGTGGATTGTTCAGTCATGTATAATTCGTGCAGCTGCTGGCCAATATTTTTTAAAATAGAAATTTACTTAATCGCAACAAATTAAATGTTCTCCATTTAATACCAGAGGGAAAAATGTCTCTGATAAACACCAATATCTGGTCTGTCCTCAAAACCTTATCTCCAGAGCTGGATTTCTTTCTTTTTTTCTTTTTTTTTTTTGGGGGGGGGGAGGGTATAATCATGAAATATTTATGGAACGTTTGACTCAGATTGTTTATGACATGTTAAAAACTTGGAGAAATATGCCTGATTCTGTCCATTTTTGTTAGGTAGAAATCCATTAAGTTTTTTAATTTCACAAATTAGCTTCCAGTTTAGTACAAATTTCCAGTCATTTGTGTACAGAATATACAATTTATTGACTGGTAATAATCACATCGTCAACTGATAAGATTTTATTTGTTTTCGGATGAAATGTACGAAGATGAACTGTTCATCACTTGCTGGTGCTTTTTTTTTTATGGATCAAAACAATCAAATTTGATGAAAACAAGGTGAGAAATTACATCATATAACATTAGCCATTGAAGTACATTTTTACGACTGAAAGACTCCATCATCATACTGAATTGGTTTGAGAAATTTTGTAATTATTGAATGCTTTACAGTCTTGACTCCGACATGTAGTATTATATGTGGGGATCATGAGCTTTAGTCAGCACTGTCAAAGAACCATAATAGTGCATGGAACTGTCGACTAGTGATGTAATAACATGACAGGCTTCATCATATGGTCTACTTTGCATGAAAACATAAAGAGGAAGAAAGAAAACATAAGAAGAGACACAGATCATGAAGATAGAGGAAAACGGGAATGCAGTTTTGTGTATAATCCAGGAGCTTCTCTAGTATATGAGAAAGTTCATTTTAAAGACTGTGTTATATATTGAGGATTTCAAAGCGGTCTTGTTTTAAAACTGAGGGCTACCATATGGTAATAAATGACAAGTTTTATTGTTCAGGAGGATTGAAACACTAAGATGCTTTTATGGTGCTATTTTACAGTCCACACTGGGTTTATTTCCATGTGGATTTTAGTTTTTTCAATGTGTCTTATATATAGCAAAGCTTTTCATGATTTTAGGTTTATCCTACTTTTGTAGCACTTTCAAAATACAGGACTTTTATTTGCTCCTAAAATGGCTCAAATGTTAATAATTTTCTTGTCAAGATTATCTCTGTTATAATGGGTTTGTAATAAATGACTTGGGGAAAACATTTGGTGTTGAATATGTTGTTCATTTATGGGCTCCTAAACCTGAATGCGGACTTTCAATCATTTGCATATAGAAAGATGGTTTCCCTAAAACGGTGTGTGATGGAAATGTGATTTAACCCCAAATGTGTATTGCCATTTTGTTGGGCAGTTTGGTATGAAGTGTGGACTTTTCTATGTGGAGGAAAGAGCAATCTATTATCCCAATCTAGGCCGAAACTGTTATATTCCTACCGGGTCAGGGAGATGGTTTGTCCCTGTAATGAGTTTGGGAGTGACCAGGTTTTAGATTTTCCTGTATAGTTTAAAGCGCATGTAGTATTCATTATTGTCCAATGAATTGATAAGACTGGCCTTGGGGTTATTTTCAGTGTTTGGCCGATACATTTGTGTTTCAGGTACTTTATTCAGTGCACATTTGGTGCTTCAGGACTTTACATCTGTTTGAAATGTTATTAAAACACGTACCTGCATTGAACTGTTATGGGTTTTTAGACGTTGTTGGTCATGTGTTCAATTGTTTGTTGATCCGTCATATTGAGCACTTTAATTTCAGGCACATTGTTGTTTGTTAGCTAATGTATAAAGTATATAGGGTGCTACAGTAATTATGAAGTATTAACCTTTTAATTTGCTGTGAATGTCTAGTAAAAGAGTTTATAATATGTTACTTGCATTTTAATTGTCAATTAATCATGCTTTTTGTTTTCTTCTTCTTTTTGCCTGCGTTTTTTGCCTTTTTTCCCAGTATGCTTTTCTCATATTTGTCATTTGTTTGTGTGTAGAATATTTAATATTGTGTATTACCACTTGGTAATAAAAAATGTTAAAAGCATCTTTATTTTCATATTTTTTTAGCATCTCCTATTGATCACATATTCGCATTGCACTTGTCTATTGCAGGATTTGACTATTGTGGACTCACCAGTATAAGTTGTTGGCGAGACTTAACACTCTCTGGATGTCGGACCATCTGCCCATTCACCCTGCTGTCAACAAATACTTTGGAGTGGCATTATTTCAGTAACTTTACTGTGTGGGGCTTTCATACTTGGGTAAACGATTGATGGTCACTACAGATGTTTACCATGACTGTCACGCTTCATTCGTTAGGTCATGCTTATATGAGCATTGTAGAAAAACTTTGCAGTGGCTTGAATTATGCTGGCAAGACATTTATGCCCCCAGGTGTGGCTATGGTTTATCAGGTGGTTTTTGTTTGTCTGCTGTTCACATCGTAAGTTTAAGTTAAAGACGGGGATTCTGTTTTTTTTTAATACTTTGACAGAGAAGTGTATTTGTTATTCCCTTGCTGAGAAGGTTCATCAATAGATATGAAATCCTTTTCTCAACATAATTCAAAATTGGAAATTTTGTGTGTTTTTGCCAGTGTTGGAGTATATTCTAGTTCTCATAATTTCACCAAGTCTTGCCATTATAAGCAGGAACTTGTCTGCAAGTCAGAAGAGTAGGGCACTGCCTTATTTCCTTATTGCTTCAATGAAATGAGTTTAAACCAACTTGCCTTACATTATGTGTGAATTAATTTGCTATTATTACACGTTCTTGCCTTCTTTAAATTAGAGTGGGTTGCCTTTACCAAATATAAAGGAAAGTCAAGCATCCACCATCACAAAAAAAACATGTCTGGGAATTCAAGGCTGCAAACCATGCATGATAGTTTTCCACTGATGACCCATTGATAAATTCATTTGGCTGTTGAAGCCTTGAATTTTCCAAGTTATGCCTGGAACATGATAATAATGATAAAAAAATAGTTTCAGACCTAGACAGAGGCTGGATTGGTGAAGAGGTCAATAGAACTTGGAGAAGAAAAAAAGGAACAAAGCATTCAAGTGTACATGGGAGACATGGCAGTGTTTCTCCTGTTTGTACACAAGCTTCAACTGTAAATGGTAAGTTGCTTTAAAGAGTGTTCCATCAACTGAGAATTTTCAGTATTTTTTATTATTTCTTTTTTTTTTATTTAATTTTTTATAAGTGGGCTTTTACAGACAATGAGTGAGCTAAGTTTTGTTGTTGTTGTTGTTGTTGTTGTTGTTGTTGTTTTTTAGGATTTTAACAGTATATTATTACACCTTTAAGATGCTTCTTTTCAGTTCCTACAGGGTTTTATATCTACTTGGCCTTCAACTATTTTAATGTGCCTTTTTTTAGAATCTTGTTATGCTTCTAGGGCACCTAATTTTGTACCCATTTCGAAATAAAATAGTACTTTTATTTGTTCTCGTCATGGTTTAAATGTTAAAAATGTTCTTGTATCATAATTGTCTTTGCCATAATGACTTTGTATTAAATGACTTGAGGAAAACAATTTGTGTTGCATGTGTTGTTTATTTCTGGTTTCTTACAGCTAAATGTGCACTTTATCATTTTAATAGAAAGATGGTTTCCCTAAAAAGTTGTGTGATGGAAATGTGATTTAACCCCAAATGTGCATTGCCATTTTGTTGGGCAGTTTGGTATGAAGTGTGGACTTTTCTATGTGGGGGAAAGAGCAATCTATTATCCCAATCTAGGGCGAAACTGTTATATTCCTACCGGGTCAGGGAGATGGTTTGTCCCTGTGATGAGTTTGGGAGTAACCAGGTTTTAGATTTTCCTGTATAGTTTATCGCATGTAGTATTCATTATTGTCCAATGAATTCATTAGACTGGCCTTGGGGTTATTTTCAGTGTTCGGCCAATACATTTGTGTTTCAGGTACTTAATTCAGTGCATATTTGATGCTTTAGGACTTTATATCTGTTTGTGAGATGTCAATAAGATACGTACCTGCATAGAACTGTTACCGGTTTTTAGATGGCATTGGTCATGTGTTCAGTTGTTTGCTGATCCATCATTCTGAGCACCTTATTTATTTCAGGCACATTGTTGTTTGTTAACTGATGTATAAAGTTTATATGGTGCTGCAGTAATTATGAAGTATTTACCTTTTAGTTTGCTGTGAATGTCTCGTAAAAGGTTTTGTAATATGTTACTTGCATTTTAATTCTCAATTAATCCTTCTTTGTTTATGCTTTGTTGCATTTTTGGCCTTTTTTGCATGTACCTTTCTTCGTTTTTCTGTTTTAGATTTTTTAACATTCTGTATTCCCATCACTTGGCAATTGAAAATCTTCATTTTCGTATTTTTTTTTAAAGGTTTCATACTGATCAGATATTTGCTTCGCATTTGTCTATTACAGGATTTGAATCTGCATAGTCGTGGCTCTTGATGTTTTTGTTCCCCAAACTATAGTGGAGGACCTCACTGTGAATAAAACAACAGGTGAGATATCAAAGTGTTCTTTTAGTGTACTTTAGTTGCTTTTTATGTATCTGAAAACCAACTTTGCATATAATTTTTCGGGTTATATGTTCCTTATTAGCAATGAAAATACAATTATCAAAAACTCAGTCAGCTTTTTAGCACAACCACTTTTGTATGATTGAAATTTAGAAGTTATTTCTGGGTCACCATGGTCACTGACCCACTAGCATGATGCAAAGGAAATATCAAAATGTTGGGCACTTAAAGTGCACTTCTTTTTTGCATGAGATATATCTTTGAACATGATTTTTCTATAAGCCTCAGCGTGTAATTTGTGGTCTGTGATTGGTACAATGTAGATGGTACATTTTTCTGCATAAATGTTGACAAATTAAAAACATTGATGTGTGAAATTGTGGTACTTTTACAAATGTAACTCTGCATTCTCTAGATCCTTTGTGGTCATTACATCCTAACTTACCAGTCAAGAGATGTCAGGTGGTGTTTATATAAAGTCTTTCAAAAGAGAATGTAAGGAACGCTCTTACTACTTTACTCTTTTGCTGTAAACTTAGGTGACTGACAAGTCGGGAGAACTAAAAGGTGATAGGCCTAACAGGTCTCTTTTTATTTTTGGCAGAAGTAATGAAATTTGTGTTTTTGGTGGTTAGGCCTATACATTTTGGAAATGAACTAGTGTCTGCAGTTAATGATGAATATTTCTAAGGTTGAGGGGACCGGTTTAAAACCACCAGTTGCCTTTTATGGGTGACTGCCAGTCTCAAGTCAGGAGTGAAATTTGTTTCTTCACATTGGTATTAGAAAAGAAAAGTTGATGCTTTGGCAAGTCTGGAATCTCTTTGCTGTCATTGTTGGGTTTGGAATTAATGAATATGGATCATGTTTTTCTGTACTATTTAAGATGCTGTGTCCCCAATAAACAAATCTTCCCAGCGTGCTTTGTTCATTAAATGTTCAAAGTGCATCAAAGATTAATGTGTATCAGAATTTGTTTTCTTCTGTGCAGCTTTTTCTGTCAGAAGATGCCTATTGTAGTATTGTTTTTTTTTTATTTACTAAAAATCATATGTATCAAAGGATACGTTACAGAGGAAAAACTTTATATACATTGATGCAGTAAATGTATCATACACGAACCCAAACGTAAAGGTAACAAGATTGTTAGTATGAGATATACGACAGTGTTTTCTGAAAAAGTTATTATAGTCAGAAAAAAAGAAATATACATTTCAGAAAAGTCAACTGACAGCAGCATGAATTTTATATAACAGATTTATTTACATAACATCATGTTGGCAAATTATCAGGTGCTTGAATAGAAGGTACAGGAGGTGCAGGTGAACGTGTGTACTACCTGGCTTTTGTATACTGCAACCCATGTATCTTCTATGTCCTTTTCATGAGTTCCTAAATATGGCATTAAATAAATCCTAAGCGATCTCGCCTGTTATTTGGAATGAAGTTCTACTCTCAGAGTCCTCAAGGCTTTTATGTTCTCATAGATTAATTCACCATGTATTCTTTAAATAATGATGCTGACTGACTTTGTTGATAAAAATTTTATTTGAAAATCTGTCTCTCCCTATTCGTATTTTATAGGATTTTTTGTTTAATAGGTAGGCTAAGTAAGAAAAGAAAGGCATGTAGATACAAATATATACTTAGGCAGGTAGATAGTTTTAGATGGACAGGCAGACACATTTCTTTTCATATGGCTCCACAGGTGCTCAATCGGGTTGAGGTCAGGTGAGCATGCTGGCCATTCCATCACCTCAACACTCTCACTATCCAGGTAATCACGAACCACAGCTGAAACATGTGGCCTGGCATTGTCGTGCATCAGCATGAAGTTGTCTCCAATGGCACCCGCATATGGAATAACATGGGGCTCCAGGATATCCGTTATGTTCCGTCTGCTTGTCATTGTTCCTTCCATGATGACAAGGTCTGTCTTGCCATTAGCAGAGATGCCCGCCCAGACCATGATGCTGCCCCCTCCGTATGCAACTGTGGGCTGAACACAACAAGCAGTGTGTCTCTCCCCTCGCCGTCTCCATGCACGAACACGTCCATCACTTCTGTGGAGGGAAAAGCGACACTCATCAGTGCAGAGAACATTGCTCCATCCTGCATGTGTTGTACGGACATGTTCTCTTGTCCACTGCAACCGAGCAACCTTGTGACGTGGGGTAAGAAGCAGCTTTTTCACCATGCTCCAGGACCTTAAACCAGCAGCATGCAGTCTGTTACGAACAGTCTGGGTGGACATGCGTCTTGGGTGAGGATTGACTCTCTCCAGCTGGCTCTGAATATCAGGACCTGTGCGGCTCCTACTCCTCAGTGCTACATTGACGATGAAACGGTTTTGTTGCCTGGTGGTCAGCTTTGGCCTTCCCGGGCGTGGTAAATCTGCAACATCATTTGTGTTTCGGTGTTTTCTCAACAACTCATTGATGGATTTGTGGTTCACGCCTATTGCCGGTGCGACAGCTCTGCAACTTTCACCGGCTTCAATGCGACCTATGGCTCTTGCCCTGTCCATTTTGGATAGCCTTGGCATGGTGATGTTCACAGTTTGACCAGTGATGGCGAATCCATAACTGACAGAAAAAAAACCCATGCCTTTATACACATGATTGGCACAGTTTCTGGCCGTATTACACAGGTATGGTGAGAAAAATCAATGGTCAGGAGGGTCCTAACAGGGACAGGAAAGACCACTCATGATCCTTTCTGCGAAGTGCACTTTTTGACTTTGTGTCACATTCAGCCCATGTGCAGTCAATCATGGGCTCCAACTCTGCTATCTTTACACATGATGTAATCAAAGGATTATGCTACACATACATGTGCGTATCTTTAAATTACCTAAAAAAGTATGGGTACACCGTTAAATTATTTAAGCAGAGGGTTATTAATTTTGCCTAGTTTATTTTGCTGTAAATCCCAAAACAAAGGAGTAATTATGGGCTCACTGGTGTTATATGCGCCGTAGTATATTTTACTCGCATGGTAAAGCAGTTACGTTTATTTGCTGACACTTTTATTAAAGTGTGTGTGTGTCAACACACACTTTTCTGTTTTTCCTAAAATTCATTCTTTCTTTCTTGCATTCTTTCTTTCTTTCTTTCATTCTTTCTTTCCTTCCTTCCTTTCTTTCTTTCTTTCTTTCTTTCTTTCTTTCTTTCTTTCTTTCTTTCTTTCTTTCTTTCTTTCTTTCTTTCTTTCTTTCTTTCTTTCTTTCCCTCTCTCTTTCTTTCTTTCTGTACCAGCAAATTTGTCCGACGCTTTTCTTGGACACTATTATACATAGAAACTCCAAACTTGGCATGATTGTACCTCCATACAAGGAGATTGACCGTTTTATACAGAGGAATGAAAATGTTTAAATTATGAAAATTAGGGGCATTCGAAATTTTAAATCTTGAATATCTTCAAAACTATAATTGAGCTGTCATTCCAACCTCTACTAGGGGGTTATTGACCATTGTGCATCATAATGAATTGAAAGCAAAAGTTGTCGCAGTTTAAATTTGCTAATTAGCAGCATTAGGAATTTTAAAACTTGAATATCTTCAAAACTATAATAAATAGAGATGTCATTTTAACTTCTACTGGGGGGTTATTGACCATTGCACATCTGATGAATCTAAAGCAAACGTTGTAGCAATTTAAATTATACTAAATAGCAGAATGTGAAATTTTAAAACTTGAATATCTTCAAAACTTTTACAGATAGAGATGTCATTTTAATTTCTACTAGGGGGTTATTGACCATTGCGCATCTAATGAATTAAAAATAAAAGTTGTAGCAATTTGAATTATGCTAAATAGCACCATTATAAATTTGAAATCTTGAATAACGTCATTGCTATAATAGATAGAGATGCCATTCCAACTTCTACTCCTGTGTTATGGAATAGTTGTACATTGCCATACCAATATGCTTTGAAGACAGACACATTGATTTGGTATGGAGCAAATAATCTTTGCTAGTTTTCTTTTCTTTTTTCCCACGTCCATTTCATGTAGAATTGTCTCACTTTTCACTGCAGATTGGCTTCATCTGTTGATGCGGACTGACAACTGTCGTATTCCATGGGATGGGACAACGTAACACTGCTCCTTAGGAATGATACTCACTCCCTCATAAGACACATCTCAAGACACAAGAAAACTGAGAAGGATTGTCATACTTGGGACTAAAAACGATTAAAATCATGTGGCAATATGTTAGCTTGAACACGCCGGCGCAAAGGGGAAGTGCTCTGATTTACCATACACTAACGACTGTTCAATAAATTTTATAGAGTAACTGTCTATTGGATATACATGTTTGATGAGAGAGATGTGTGGCTTGTTGTAACTAAAATGCTTGTTTTGTCTGTGCTCTGCTCATTTAGAATAAGTCGTAATATTCTTCTGCTATATAAAGCCACAATGATATACTAAACAGTCATTATAACATTTTCCATGTTGTTTTCAGCCATGTCTCCCTTATCACACAGATTGTCAAAACATCGATATGAAAAAGTGCAGTTCTCTGCTTTTATATAGAGATATCGAATGAAAGATTACATTTACAAGAAAGCGTTTTGTGCCTTCGAACTTTTTGCACTGAACATTAGATCACTTCTAGCACAACCTGATGAATCGTAGTTTACAAAATTCGTCTCAACATAAAATTGTATCATGAAGTGACAAGATTATTGTATGCGGACAGTGAACTTGTGACAAATAAAATATTTTGAATATTGCCTCCGTTTTTTATTTACCTGTTCAGTGTTACACTTATGAGGTTTGAAAAAGATATTAGATACAAAAGCCAAAACCATAATAGTGAAGTCGTTCATCCTATCAAATTTTAAATATTGTGGTCATTTTTGCTCCTGAGCGAATGGCAACAAAATACAATCCATTTTACAACCCTCTCTGAAATTTACACCCAATGATAATAATTCAACATGTGAAAAAAAAACTTCTCAAGAAATTGATGGACTGCACTTCATTGTAAAAGAAGACTATCAAATCCAAAATGGCCTGGCACCCAAAATATTTCTTGCGTTTAAAAAAGAAAAAAAAAAGTATCGGGTATTTTACAAAGGCCTAAACCTAGACGTTCACCGGTACAGAAATGCAAAGTGTGGTAAGCATTCCTTCTCGAGAAGCCCTGTCCGGTATAAATGGGCATGCTTTTACACCAGTAATTTATGTGGATTTTAAATTGATACTCATACCATTTCACCTCCGAGTGGACATAAAGCCCGTGTCCTCTGCAACATAAACTGCTGGGCTTTGCCGACCTCCAGCCTCTACTGCTCTTCCCCACCCCCTCTGCTTGTAATTCCCCCTTCCTTAAAACCAAATCTCCGGCGCGAAGTGGTATGCCCTTCATTCATATAATTATGCATGTTTAATGTACATGTATTATTTATTAACTCTGTGATAGTCTTTTTCTCTTGTACGTCTTATTCGTGGGTTTCAAACTTTCAAATGTTGACTACTCTACCTGTATTTCCAAGAGACACTTTGATTTCTTAGTTGTAAATGTAAAGTAGGACCTGAATATTGCTCGCCAGAGCCACATGTGCGATTGTAATACTTTTTTTTTAGTGCAGGTACTTTTTTTATACAGTACACGTCTAAGTTATTTACCTGGATTGATTTATGTTTATTTATTTTTTATTTTTGGTCTCTATGATAATCTCATCAGTGAAAGTGGCAATCCGTATCCGTAGCTGCTAATGTTATGACCTATAAAGATTGATTCAAATATTCTCACGTTCCTATACTATGCAATTGTATTTCCAGGTTCTAGTAGAATTAGTTTTTTATTTTAAAAAGTAACAAAATTTAGAACTTTAGCTTATTTTTTTAAAATTTAAATTTCTTCGAATTCTACATAAGTGAGAAAAGTCTTCATTTATTTAGAGAAATTGAAGTTTTAATTTCCATTTGTTTCAATTTCTCCAAATCGTAAGAATATTGCACCTAAACATTTTACATCATTGATTCACAAAATATAGCATCTTTTTTGCCAAATTCGAGAAGCACATTGTAAAGTTAACGTAGTTTTTATTATTTTCCATTCGATTTATCAAGCAAATTACGAGTAACAATTTCATGTTACCTGCTTAGCATATTTGGTAATTTTCCGAAGGGTGCTTATTCATTATGGGTTTTAATTATCGTACTCTTGAAATGCTAAGCTTCATGCGAAGTTTCCCAGCTTGCACATGGTGATGTACAATACGAGATCATTCATAATGTTTGCAGTGCTGCTTGATCTGTGTTAGTCACGAAGGAAGTGGGGGTACTTACGAGTAGACCCTGTATAAAGTACATGTAATAGCAAAACATGCACATTACTCTTGCCAAATTTACAACCTTAAAAAAATTAACTAAAATGTCATGGGCATGTTTTCCAAACACACACTACATGTATACACTGAGATCGATACAAAAATATTCATGTGTCTGCAATAAGTATTTATTCCCACAAGCATTTGTAATACCCTTGGGTTTTCCATCGGTGCGCACGTTTCATGGCGTCTAATTGTCCCTTTTGCTTGGCAACAAGGTCATAATTTCGACGGGTTATAGTTCATGTACCGTATTCTTTCTTTCTTTCTTTCTTTCTTTCTTTCTTTCTTTCTTTCTTTCTTTCTTTCTTTCTTTCTTTCTTTCTTTCTTTCTTTCTTTCTTTCTTTCTTTCTTTCTTTCTTTCTTTCTTTCTTTCTTTCTTTCTTTCTTTCTTTCTTTCTTTCTTTCTTTCTTTCTTTCTTTCTCTCTCTCTCTCTCTCTCTCTCTCTCTCTCTCTCTCTCTCTCTTTCTTTCTTTCTTTCTTTCTTTCCGCCAAATTTGTCAGGAGCTTTTCTCTGACACCGTGCAAGCTACACTGTTTCAACTTGGCATGGCAATACACCTAGTAGGGGAATTGTCTCTCTGATTTGGAATAGTCATGATGTTCAAAATTATGCTAAGCAGGGGCAATTAAAATTTTAAAAGCTCCATATCTACAAAACTATTATATAGATACAAAATTTTAAGTTCAGCATATAGTTTTTTGACATCTGCCAATCTAATGGGCAGTAAACAAATATTGTTAAATTTTAAATTATGCTAATTAAAGCACTTTGAAAATTTAAATCTTGAATATCTTCAAAAGTATAATAGATAGAGATGCCATTCCAAATTCACTATATTGGTTTGTGATAGAGGTGCATCCAATGAGCTATGAACCAAACTGGTAGGATTTGAATTTATGCAAATTAGATGATTACATAATATTTAAATCTTGAATATCTTCAAAAATATTACAGATACGATTTTAACTTCCGCATATAGGTTTCTGCTATAGGCGCATCCAATCAACCATGAACCAAAATTGTAGGATTTGAATGTATGCAAATTAGGTGAATAAACAAAATTTAAATCTTGAATATCTTCAAAATTATTATAGATAGAGTTGCCATTCCAACTTCAATAAAAAGGTTTGTTCATATGGGCTTTTACCTGGTGCTGTCCTTTTTGACCTTGAGTGACCTTGAAAGGTCAAATCAAGGTCACACACCATGAAAATCTTTGTAATGGAAAACGGTGCACTTTAGGGCCATAGTTACTATCAAACATGAATTGGAAATGATATATAGGCTTTCATGTGGTGCTGTCTTTCTTGACCATGAGTGACTTTGAAAGGTCAAAGCAAGGCCACACAGCATTAGAATTCTGTATATGGAAAACTGTGCACTTTGGGGCCATAGTAACTATTGAACATGAGTAGGAAATGCCACATAAGCTTTCATCTGATGTTGTCTTTTTTGATCTGGAGTGACTTTGAAAGATCAAAGCCAGAAATGTCTACTTATATCATTCTGCAACACTTTTCATCAACTTGGCCATACTGTTAACATGCGATTACACATTTGGAGCTTATGTCACAGCTGCACACATTGCATTGCAGTTTCTCCAGGCACCCAGACTGATTTACTAACAAGCAAATAAAATTTTCTAGTTTTGCTTTCCTTCTTTCTTTCTTCTTTACGACCGAATTTGTCCGGAGTTTTTCTCCGACACTATTATTCCGACAATCACCAAACTTGCCATGGTGACTCGCCTGCTGGTGAAATTAAGCACCAAATTTGGAATGGTCATGGCGTTTAAAATTATGCAAATTAGGGGCAATTAAATTTTTTAAAGCTCCATATCTTCCAAATTATTGTAGACAGACACAACGTTCTACATTACACATGTAGGTTTAAGACATCTGTCACTGGACAGTGCACAAAAGTTCTAGAAGTGCAACTAAATGTGGCGAGTTTGAGGCTGCTTTGCCATGTTAATTGTCTGAATATATTCTTGTGGAAGGGAGAAAAGGGGGCACATTGTGTTGAATATAAAATGGTTTGTTACACTGACACAAAATAATTCAGACTGTAATCATGAATTATATGTGATATCAAGTCAGATTCACATGTTGAAGTATTTAATGGAACAATCATCACTCAATACTCTTTATGTAGAAAGCTCATAATCACCATGCAAAACCTGCTAAGGGAGATGTATGTTTGGGTTCAGTGTGGCTACAAAATAGTTCTGCTCGCTGCTGATTGGCTGAAGATCGGTTTTAGACAGGGTCCACTGAATATGCAAGCCTGTCTCACAGTGGGGGACAAACTGCCCCCCATGAGGCACTGGACCGGACCCTGGGCATACTGATTGTGTGTGTGTGTGTGTGTGTGTGTGTGTGTGTGTGTGAAGGTGGGGGGGGGCAAGTTGGTCACGGTCGCATTTTCCTGCTTGGATGACTGTCATGCCATTTTTGAATGTGTATGTGGCTGCTGGTTCTGGGTTCCTGTCCGGCCCTGGCTCTCCTAAACAGGCAATAACAGCATCACCTTGTGCAGGGACCTCTATATGATGAATTATTCTGCTATAAAATTTTAAAATGGGTTATGGCTGGGTTGATTTGAACATATTTTATTGATCAAATACATCGAAAAGACGGTATCCCTTGACCCTGTAAAACATGAAAGTAGAACAAATAGTTCTCAAGTTATCATCTGAAGAGTTAAATAAGCTTAAGTGACCCTGTGACCTTGACAATGAAATCAAGATCACCCATGTACCGTGTAACGTTGGCTGTCATGCCTTTAAGTCTTCCTGTGCAATTTTGAAGTGTTCCTATGTGATTTTGAATCAATTGGCCACGTGGATTTGAAGGCCAAAAATTAACCCAAAACTCAAAAAAAAAAAAATCCAAAAATCACTGGAGTGCGACCATTCAACAAACTTAGCAGAGACCTACCCAGGGTACATCTTCACACAGTTTGAAGTAAATCTGATCGGTGGTTTTGGAGAAAAAGTCCAAAATGTCAATTAACATAGTAATCAGTAGCACTGTATGCATTAACCAATAATTAAGTACCCGAATTGAAAAATTCATTAAAAATCTGGGATTCATAGTGTGAAGTTCTCACATGAAAATTTTCGCTTTGAAAACTTGACAAGATTATTAATTCCACACTCCATATATAATGTATCAATTACAATCCATTTTCATTCCCAAGGCACAATATTGCCTGGGTGACGAAACTCACAGCCAGCCTCTTTTGACAACATAATTTCAACAAGACAGATTTTTCCTACCACTACTTAATATTCTACATAAATTGTACATAAAATGGAAATTGCATGCTTCACACATTTGTTATGTGAATGATTTGCATATAATTTAGAAATGTTTACAGGCTGGAAGTTCTGACATGTTAACGCTGACCTTCCCCTGTACCTTTGATTGCTGCATCATTTAGGTCGTCGTATTTTCCGGTCCAGATTACTGTGCCATACTCTAGGATAGAAAACACTATCACTAAACTTTCAAATGATGACACTGTACTCTTACCGAGATCACATCATTATTAGATAACAGCGGACTTGGCCTGATGAAACTCAAGATGCACACAGATGGACCAAGCATAAGCAGTCAGTTCTAAATGTCCCAATGCATAAGATTTATACTCATTCTCGAACACCTCAAATCACTGTAAAAATTATAAATCACTGGTAAGTTAAAAAGAATTTTTAAAAAAATCTTTACAATAACATTGCCACCTTTGTTTGGCCTTCTAAAAGGAACATTTCCACCAAGTTCCAGCATAATCTGAATGACGGTTTTGGAGAAGTCGGAAATAGCAAAACCACATCATTTTTACATAAAAAATATTTGAAAAAATACTGCGCCACCTATTGAACAAATTAAGGTCTAGGGGTCTCCAGAAGTCTCCCTAAGCAATTTCGAAGCAATTGGCCAAGTGGTTTTGGAGAAGATTTATTTTTTCAAGATTTGCCGCCCCCCCCCAAAAAAAAGTTCATAAAAAGTCCAAAAATCAATGGACCGTCACCATTTGTACAAACTTGATAGGGACCCAGGTACATTCCCACCAAGTTTGAGGGAAATCTGGCCAGTGACGGCACTTAAAACTCAAATTTGGCACTTGAAACTCAAACTTGGTGGCTATGTACTTTGGGTAGGTCTCTACCAAGTTTCTCCAAATGATCACGTTCCAGTTATTTTATTTATTATTATTATTATTATTATTATTATTATTATTATTATTATTATTATTATTATTATTATTATTATTATTGTTATTATTATTATTTACTTTTTTTCTCGCAAATCTGACACAATCTTATCCGAAAGCTCTCACCCAATTACTTTGATATCACACAGTCCATACTCCTGGTTCTTATTTTTTGTTTACCAGGTGGCGCTGCATTTTTTTCTATTTTGTAATGATTTTTTTTGTGTGGTCTCGCGGTTTTCGTTTTTTGCGGATGACCACAGTACTTGTATAGATATATATTCCTAGAACTTTCCAGGTCGTCTGTCATATCTAGCATGATATCACTGTCGGCATAATGTACGTTGATGTACATGACTCAAGTGTCCATGCCAGGCATGAACCCTGAAAAAATAAGTGAATTAAATTCCAAAAAATGCATTGCTTTTTTACCTGCAATAGGTTTCTTGTAGTGTGCACTCTGGTTATTATGACACTTACTCCTCTGAAAAATTAACTGTTGAGTGGGAATACTGCCCAACTCACTGAAATCTGTCATTTTGGCTTCCACCACCTGCTCTTCCTACTGCCATATTGGTAAGTGGAAATACATGAGCAAGCAGTCAAACTTGACTGTGCATGTGACAATTACGTAAGCGGTGAAGTACACCATGCACAAAAGGCAGTCGTGCACCAAGGGATATCCTGGTCAGTACCTACCATCCTTGTTACAAGTCATTTATAACATGTCACAATGACCATTACGCCACCACAATCCGGAAGCGGATCCAGAAATTTTACAGCCGGGGTGCTGAAAAACCTGTGCAGAACGAGCTGGTTGCGAGCGCCTGAGGGGCGCGAAGCTTCACAACAAGGGTTCGGGGACATACCCCCCCCCCCCATATTTTTTAAGCTGAGCATGCAAAATGGTGAAATTTGACATATTCTGGGGACAAAATAATGCAATTTTGAACAGACAAATAATATTGTACAAACACGCTGAGATATGAGCTTGAAAATATAATTTACTGATACAAGGCATTATCATAGAACTTCTACTGTAAAAACAATTCTTAACATTAAAGGTTTGTTGAAGTATATTGTTAGTAACATTGACCTACTGTCAATGGAAAAGCGTCAATTTATTGAGGTCCAATCCATATGGCCGTAAAACAGGTACAGCTCCGGCCACGATCGGACTTGAACCTTTCAGTTCAACCGAAAACATAGGCATATATGCCCGAGCATTGCCGCATTACTTGAATTAGGGGGGGATCCAGAAATTTTACAGCTGAAAATCTGCACAGAGCGAGATGGTTGCAAGCGCCTGACGGGCACGAAGCTTCACAAGAGCGGTCCGAGCCTACCTGCCCCCCCCCCCCCCCTCCGTATTTTTTAAGTTGAGCATGCAAAATGGTGAAATCGGACACATTCTGGGGACAAAATAATGCAATTTTGAACAGACAAATAATTGTAGGTCTACAAACACCCTGAGATATCAGGTTAACATATGATTCACTGATACATGGCATTATCAAGTTCCATCATTTTTCTTTATTATATACATCATATTTACTGACTTCTGAATGGTCCCGGGAATGTCTCCTGACATTCAAATTACACAACACTAGAAATTATTGTCAGCAGGAAACGACTTACCACACGCCATCCAAGGTTAATGTTTGAAGGTAATAGTATTTGAAATGTTCAGGAACATAACCATCTGGGCCTTATGTTGAAGTCTGATCTTCTCATATTGTTGTTGATGTTCTATCAGTGTTTGCGTACGTCTGCTTTGTCCCTTTCGACAGATTGCTGTACTTTGGTAGCAGAGCAGTCATTAAACATTCTGATTCATATGAACTATGTATGCGCAGCCACATGGGCAATGAACATGGTCTGCACCCTTCGCAGTTTACAGTGTAAGTTAGAAAGATTTATGTATTTTTGTACTTTTCCTTCATATGCCCAAGCCGGGCGACGAGTCAAAAATCGGGAGACTTGACAGGTCTGGGACTCACTGTTGGATTGAAACCAGACTCTGGCTACTACTTCACTGGCAATTATATTTTTCATGTATATTGATTAGTGATGTTTACAGAGTTACAAAGAAAATATGTTTCACTTTGTAGGGGGGGGGGGGTTTGCGGGCGCACCCCCTCTGGATCCGCGCCTGCAATCAACTTGTTCTTCGACCTCGTTGATTATGTGGCATAATGGTCATGTGACATGTTATAACTATAACTTTGAATATGATGGCAGAAATGCTTGAAGCCCTTTGGGTATGCATAGCGCATAATGAAGGAGACGCTCATGCACATGTATGCATGAAAGAAGAGAGCCAACCTAAAAAAGAAGATTTGCTTCAAAAGCAAATCAGTCCATGTGCGTTCAAAGTTTGCATAAATCAAAATCTTACAATCTTGACTTTTGTGTCCATAGGCTACACTTGCAGCAAAACATATGCGAATGACACCAGTGGTCTTGTAAGTGTTGAATTCACACACATAACTCCACTTAAAATAAAGAATTAATTGTACATTGCTCAATAAACTAATGTAAGCCATCAGCAGGCATTCAAAATATAAGTGTGGCTAAAACTGTCGCACAAACCTTAGAACTTGAGGAATGATGGACAACTCTACCTCATTTAAATTGTTCAAGGGTCCCTAATTAGCGTCAATTAAAATTCTACAACTTTTGTTTGTGTTCCATTGGATACGCCTGCAGCATAAACTTATGAATTAAAGTTTGGCACCTGTACCTTTAATAGATTTAAAGACATTCAGTCTTTAAATTTTTGCAGTTGCCTCTAATTTGCATAACTTAGAATCAACAACTTTTGGTTGTGATTCATTGGATGCGCCTAGCACAAACCTATCATTTAAAGTTGGAATAGTACCTCTATCTTTGATAGTTTGAAGATTTTGAACATTTAAACTTTTCAAATACCCCTAATTAGCACAAATTAAAATGCTACAACATTTGTTTGTGGTCCATGGGATGCGCCTATGATACAAACCTATGAAATAAAGTTAGAATGGTACCTCTACCGTTAATATTTTTGGCGATATTAAACCTTTAAAATTCATAATGGCCCTAATTCGGATATTTTTTAACATATTAACTATAACCAGGGGATTCACTTTACTGCTGCCTCAATCATCTTGCCAAGTTTGGTACTTTTCGGAACAGTTAAAAAAAAAACGGAAAAAAATGTATAAAAAATAGTTTGTGTGTCAAGTAGAAAAGATATTGCTGTTAATCATACACTGACTTCATTAAATACCGGGAGTTTTTCAAAATTATCAGCCATTTATTTGCCATTACTTCACGTTCACGCTTTCTTAAATTAAAGTGGGTTGTAGTTGCCAAATATAAGGTAAAGGCAAGCAGCCGCCGTCGCAAAAAGGGAAGAGTGGGCGAGAAGGATCGCTTTTATAATTATTTCTTTTATATATGGTGTTTTCATCGGGTTTTATTCTATACTATGAGAAGAACGAGACCACCAGGCTAAAGGGACAACAGAAATAGAAGCATTCAATGTTGTGATTTAATTTTGGCAATAAAAAAATCATTTTGGCCATATTGTTAGCAAAAATTTCACCAAGGGGAGGGTTGCGAGATAGGAAGAGAGGGGAAGGGAGTAGGGTGGGAACAGTGGCATGTACAAGCTCCGAGTGAGCCAGGGCCTGTCACATTGGTAATATATTGAACAGAAAAGAAAGATATGAAAACTTTTTTTGTTTGTTTGTTTTTGTTTTTGCTTTTGGACACTTTCCGTCCTTTACTCCTTTCCTTTTTGAGTGCAATGCAAATTACCATGCTTGCATATTTGCATGGCAGTATTCTGAGTAGGCCTATTGAAAACCCTTCCCTTTGTATGATAAACATATCTTGCATGTGCTTTTGTTTTGTACGTTTGTTTTTACAATGCTTCACAATCTGTGGTTAATTTGGGCCTGACAGAAAGTCAATATAAAATCCACGGTTAGACGCTATATGGGCCTCTTTAATGGCGATGCGAGATAGAATGGCAGAGACGAATTCGGGAATTCTGTGTGGGAAGGGCCCGGGGGAGGGGCAGGTCTACCTCAATGCTAAATTATATATTGTTGAGGAGGGGCAAAGGGATTCTCCGCGGAAAACGTTGAAAATTTATATTGCGTAATTGTGAAGTAGGCCTATTTGGAGCGTAAAATATGAGGGGAACGTATGAATGATTCCCAGTCAATCTGGCCCTAGTTGTCTTTTGGTATATTCTTCAATAACCTTGTAAACTTGTGTCGACGTGACCCAAAATCAAGCCTTGAGAACAGATTCGTACCATCACGATTCAAAACTCAAGTACGAGTACAACTTCGTACATATACATGCATGATTGCAAGTATTTACATGTATGATTCTCTAACTGTGATGTGACCTATTCATTTTTTCGTTGTATCCACTTTCGATAAATTATCAAATACAGGTTTGCGCGATTGTAACTATCTTTTACTTTTCTTACAACTGTGTTTCGAGCCGAAATATAGGCCTATTGTTTTTTTAGCTGTCATGATTCTCATAACACGATGTGGACTTTGTGCATCTTAAAATCAGGTGCGGATCGAGGATTTATCAAGGGGGGGGGGGGGGGCAGGGGCTGAACTTAGCAAGTAAGGCCGGGGATCAGGCGGCCGCCCAGGTCCCCGGCGGGTCCAGGGCGGAGCCCTGGCGAGGGGTCCCCCCCCCCCCCGCCGAGGCTTCTGGGTTTTAATGCATTTTAGGGGGCATAAACTGCTTTTTTCTGTCAATAAAATACAGTGGCTCCCCTTTTATAAGGCACCCAAAACGCAGCCTAAAAGTGCCCTTATAAGAGGGGTGGCCCCTTCTAGAGGGGGAATATAGGCTATATAATAAAATGTTACACTTTCAGCATAAGAATGGTGACTTTCCAAGAGGGGTGGCCTCGGTGAGAGGGGCGTTATACAGGGGACCACTGTAAGAGATATGATGTCTGGTTGATCTTCATTTGGGATGTCAGTGTCCCATAACCAAACTTTGATAACCATTACAAAGGGTTTTATTTTCCAAAGCTTCCATGTGCTGTTCAATTGTCATTGGAAATCACAAACTCTCCAAAACAGGAAACTGTGTCGTTACCATGTTAATATATTTGAATGTCATGTGACACTTGTCAAATGAATTTGAGTCCATAAAAAACAAGGAAGACACATGAAGTGAACAACATTTATGAACACGTGTAACTACAAAACATTCAAGCCTGCAGCTGTACACTGGAATAATCTTAGAATTAGATCACAATTTAGGCAGCACCACACAACTACTTGAATGGCAAAAAAGCAATAAATTAAATAACTAATCAAACTACAAAATGAGAGGAATGTTTTGAACTATATTCAGAATGCCACAATATACGTCTAGAACTTGATTTCACAAATCAGCTAAAGTAAATATATATATATATATATATATATATATATATATATATATATATATATATATATATATATATATATATATATATATATATATATAATCTCAGTACAAAGTGTCAATCAGCACCACTATCTGATCACTTAATAAATAATATGATCTGTCTGAAATCAGGATAGCCTGAGTTGCACTGAGTAAGACACAAATCCACCATGTGGATGAGGATTTACAAATCATTTATCACATTCAGGCAGCACCACTGAACATACATCTAAATTAAATACTTTTAATCATCAACTAACTGTAAAACTAAAAAAAAAACAAACAAACAAACAAACAAAAAAAAAAAACCAGAAGCCTCTGAAAAATTGCTTCAATTCTTCTAAGGAAGTCAAAATATATTACTATGCTACACATCCACAATGCAGGATGTGATTAACTATGAACAAATTAAACTAATTCCTCTCAGAGGAATGTCTCCAATTTCACAAGTTTTAGAAAAACATATGTGCTTTTTGAATTCACAAATGTGTAAAAAGTATAAATCTTCAGTCAGCAGCAAAAGTAATTCATAATAGTCATGAAATCACTTATTTATCACCTTGCCTATTAGAGGATGCATTCACGTTGGGAACCAGTCTTCCTGAACTCGACGGAGGGCGCTGCCGTATTTGTTGTTGTTTTTGTGCCTGTCAGCCTGACGATCTTTGACACCACGTTGATTAATCGACTCTGTGTCTCTGAAATTGGTGATTCGGAAAGCTCGGACCAAAGATGTAATGGGTAACCCATCCATACTTTCTCGTGTGACCGGAGATGACCAACAATTTTTTGGAGCCGCCAGATTTTTTTTATTTTATTTTATTTATTTATTTATTTATTTATTTATTTATTTATTTATTTATTTATTTATTTATTTATTTATTTATTTATTTATTTATTTATTTATTTATTTATTTATTTATTTATTTATTCATTCATTCATTCATTCATTCATTCATTCATTCATTCATTCATTCATTCATTCATTCATTTATTTATTTATTTATTTATTTTGCGCTCCCCCCGTAAATCTGCGACTGCCAAATGCACAGAATGGGACACTATAGTAAGGAACAACACCGGAAGGCTCTCCCGGAGACACAGGGAAGCACCGGTAGGGACACTTCTTGATGGCAAAAAATATTATAGGGGGATATATCCAAATATAGGCCAAATTATGGATCTTAACCCTTAATCTCAGGGGTGAATGCCAGTGACATTTGACTGACTTCAAGTAACTTGCTAACTTGAATTAGACTAGGCACGTTAACTGAAATAATGTAAAGGATGTAAACCAAGAAAATCATTTTAAAACACAATATATTTTACTCGAGAGGTTTAAACTGGGCCTGTGATGCTTTTCAAAGCAAATAAACGGCGAATCTATATATTATATTGCATGTGCGTCTAGATTATGCACACATCATAGTGAAAGAGTAATCAGGTCTAAATCTACTTGACTTACTGCTTAAATCTACTGGACTTACAGCTTTCAAAACAAACCTGTGTTACACAAACACGCAGAAATTGGGACTTTCGCTCTTCAAGTGATTTGCACTTCTGCAATGCAAGGTTTTTCTTAAAATAAGAAGTATTTACAAGTTAAAAAAATTCAAAACAGCTAATTACACTGTAATTTGCAGCCTAAAACTTAAAGTTAAATATACATTGCACAAACTTCAAAAACATCCTTGTGGTAAAATTTTCCACAAAGGGTAAATACCATTGTAAATCCTTTGATAACAGCTACAATCCAGAATCTTCAATTAGTTGAAAGAGGGCATTTAATGGAAGAAGAAGCAAGGTTTACAATTTATATTAAAAGTTGCATTATAAAGTACAACTCAATGGGAATACACAGCTCCAGCAGCCCTCCAATTTTTTAGTGTATTCGACTGTGTATATTCGACTGAAGACACACGCTGCTGCTAATTGCGATATCTCCTCTAATAATATCTATATATCATGCATTCACAGTGTGGCATTCCACAGTTCGCATAGTAATCTGTGAATAAGTTTCGATCGAAGAGAAAAAATGGAAAATGTTGCATGTTAGATCATGGAACACCTCCCTGGTTTTATTTTCCACGCAGTACGAGGTGTTGTCTGGCTGGTTGTATGTGACAAAAACTCGAAGCATATCAAACAGAAGTGTGTGACTACTGTCGTCACAAAAATTGTTTTGTTTTGCATTTTGGTCACTTCAACTATTTTGATTTTTGTATGCGGGTACAAATCTGAAACATGTGTACAGCTTCTTTGTTAATTGTGTAACTTAGTTCATGTTTTGTCCTGTGTGTTTTGTAATACACATTTTGTGTGTCACTCCATGTTCTGGAGAACACCCCGATTAGTGACATCTCGATGTACTACAGGGCCATCCAGCTGAAATAAATATGTTTAAAAAAACCACAAACAAATCGAATCTTTCAATCCTGAATTTGGGACCGAGGTGACAGCTTTCCTCGGCATCATTGCCTTCAGAGTGCGCCGTGGAAAACTGTGGCCTGAAAACACACATACACACATATTGTGTGTGTGTGTGTGTGTGTTTCTGAAACTAATAGATCTGTATACATGTTGGTATTAGGATGGACGAAATGTATTTTCAAAACAAGATATTACGATTTAGATAGTAGACACTACATCAGTTTGTATTATACGTAAATATATATCCGTACTTTTTTACATAAAGTTCATCGCTGATCTGCGCAGCTTCTCCATTTAATCCCCAAATTTGATATGTTCAAACAAGAAGCCCTATTTCTTACAAGTCATGAATTCAAACTCTAATTTTTCCTCTCTCTCTCTCTGCGTCTCGAAACAGCGGGTAGCTTATAGACTATAAGTGAAGAGAAGAGAATTAAGATGACAGGATGTCTTTCCTTGGTTGACGAGAACAACGATTAAAAGTTTTAACTAACAAAGAGAAGAAAAGAGAATTTCTTTCTTTTTAGATCTTGGTTTATGAGAAGAACCATCGGGAACACATTTCAATATTCAACTAAAAGAATATAGAATTTTTCTGAAGCACAAACTCCAACTGCTAATTATATATGCATGAGCTGTGTCATATCTGAGACAAGGAAAACTTTTCATCGTCTCAGGTCATATAGTACTAGTAGTTCCCAGTGTTTATAAACATGGATCACAACTTTTTTTGCGGCCAAGTAGGCTTTGATATGAACTTCATAATGAAGTGGTTTATGTTTTTCATCTCAGCAAGCATTACTAGTCCGGCAAAGATAAACGAGTCTTTTTTCCATTTTTAACTAACACAACTGTATGAACAGCGCCCGGCAAGTACACAAGCAAAGTATTTTCATCATTTGTCTCGGCGATTTCACTTTTTGGATCCGAAGGGTCTCGCTTTGTTTCGGTAGCAGTGGGCGTGGATTTGGATACTTCTCTCGCACGTGGTGGTGCTTGTGTATTGCTAATTGCTTCTTGTTTGGGTTGTAATATGTGTTTGTAGTTATCCACTGCACTGCTTCGGTGAAAGCTCCGTGAAGCAACTGCACGATTATCAAACCCAGCGTTATATAGCTGGGTGGCACACGTCACACGGCCACTGTGATCTGTGATTCTGCGGTCCCCGATATCCAAACCTGACATTTCGTAAAATTTGCGGAACATACCGGACATCTCATGTTGACTGATAGCGGCTGCACTGAAGCGTGGATATTTGTACTTTTCACTCTCTGGTAAAGGTTTTCGATAGAAAAGACCTTTCGATGGTATAAGCTTCAAGTATACGTTTCGTAAAGTTTTACCAAACAAAATTCATTATCGGTGTCTTCAAAGTGTTTAATGCACTTGGGAACTATCCGTTTGTGTTCCAGACCACCCTTATTATTCTTTGATATCCGTCCTTGATATAAAATGTACCTTTTGTCGCTCCCTTTATCACGCGAAATTGTGAATTGTTCAGCCTCCAGTCCAAGATGTTCATCTAAACCTCCCCTAAATGCAAATGCCTTGCAATTATAAAAGAAAACGTCATTCGATAAACCAGAAGCGGTCGTAAATGAAAAAGCTCCTACCTTCCACATTTCTGCTTCTTCCTCCGGAAACACTGGGTCTGCTTTCCTGACATGTACTCCAACTCCTGGACTACTTAAAGTTTTCATTTTTTCATTTAACGCCAGACGGAAATCGGAAAATGTGGCATCGTCAGTTTTGAAAAAGTTCACATGCTTGTCATTTTCCCGTGAATATCACAGGAGGCCAAGGCATATTTGTTCCAGAGTTGCAGGAGGATAGGGCTTTCCATCTTTACGACGTGTTTCCTGCACAAAAAAAAACACAAAACAAAACAAAAACAAAAACAAAACAACAACAACAACAACAACAACAACAACAACCAAAAAAAAAAAAAAAAAAAAAAAAAAAAAAAAAAATCCAGTGTGCCAGGCTGGTAGTATTCATCAGCAAAATATCTTCCTGAATGGGATAGGAATCACTCCGGAAGGTTTCTGGCCTTTCATTGCGCCGACGTGCCCATTGACGCCACACACCCACTGCCCACCTCTTGTTCTCTCGCGTGTTTTTCGGAACGGCCTCTTTAATTCGTTGCTTCAATTCACCAGGCAAAACTACTTCTTGAAACCTGGCACTATCTCCTTGAGGTTGTTGCTGCCTTTCAAAAAATAATTGCTGTGTGGTAATTTCCAACAGGTCTTCGGATAATTGCAAGTCCTGACACAAATTCAGTGCAGCCTCCATGTTATAGAGCTCCATTTTACTCAAGTGAGCCGGGAAAACAAATCATGGAGTGCACGTGGAGGAAGAGTTGCTTGATATTACGCAACATCTTATGAATAGGATTGACAGCCTTCTCACTGACTAAAATACCTTTGGTGGTTTCTGATTGACAAGATTTGCCTTCTAAATATGTAAGCAGGCGGGGGGGGGGGGAGGGTATGTTCCCTACGCTTCGCTCCGCCCCTGTATATCACGAGGAGATTCTTAACGCCATCAGTTTATTGGATTGTAGTAAAACCAGGGGCGGATCCAGAAATTTAACATCCGGGGTGCTGAAAAACCTGTGCAGAACGAGCTGGTTGCGAGCGCCTGAGGGGCGCGGAGCAACAAGGGTTCGGGAACATACCCCCCCCCCCCCCCGTATTTTTTCAAGCTGAGCATGCAAAATGGACAAAATAATGCAATTTTGAACAGACAAATAATATTGTACAAACACACTGAGATATGAGATTGAAAATATAATTTACTGATACATGGCATTATCATAGAACTTCTACTGTAAAAGCAATTCTTAACATTAAAGGTTTGTTGAAGTATATTGTTAGTAACATTGACCCACTGTCAATGGAAAAGCGTCAATTTATTGAGGTCCAATCCATATGGCCATAAAACAGGTATAGCTCCGGCCACGATCGGACTTGAACCTTTCAGTCCAACCGAAAACATAGGCACATATGCCCGAGCATTGCCGCATCACTTGAATTAGGGGCGGATCCAGAAATTTTACAGCTGAAAATCTGTACAGAGCGAGATGGTTGCAAGCGCCTGACGGGCACGAAGCTTCACAAGAGGGTTCCGAGCCTACACCCCCCCCCCCTTCCGTATTTTTTAAGTTGAACATGTAAAATGGTGAAATCTGACACATTCTGGGGACAAAATAATGTAATTTTGAACAGACAAATAATTGTAGGTCCACAAACACCCTGAGATATCAGGTTGATATATGATTCACTGATACATGGCATTATCAAGTTCCATCCTTTTTCTTTATTATATACATCATATTTACTGACTTCTGAATGGTCCCGGGAATGTCTCCTGACATTCAAATTATACAACACTAGAAATTATTGTCAGCAGGAAACGACTTACCACACGCCATCCAAGGTTAATGTTTGAAGGTAAAAGTATTGGAAATGTTCAGGAACATAACCATCTGGGCCTTATGTTGAAGTCTGATCTTCTCATATTGTTGTTGATGTTCTATCAATGTTTGCATACATCTGCTTAGTCCATTTCGACAGATTGCTGTACTTTTGTAGCAGAGCAGTCATTAAACATTCTGATTCATATGAACTATGTGTGCGCAGCCACATGGGCAATGAAAATGGCGCACCTCCCGCACACCCTCTGGATCTGCGCCTGTAAAATTACTTGTCTCTCGTGTAGATCGCAGACGACAAATAATGATTGTGAAATTTAAAAGCTTTTTTATTTGGTGTAAGTAAATTTGTTTTCATTTGAATTTTTAAAATGTATTAGGTAAGATCGAACGCCTAGCTACCTTCAATCTATTATAATTCTTCAAGGGCGCGCTGAGCATTTCAAGAATGTTTCTTTACGCTCGAGATAAACATTTAAATTGAATTTAACTACTATATTCATATGTGCATCAACTTGTCAAAAACAAAAAACAAAAAAAAAAAAAAAAAAAACAAAAACAAAAACAAACAAAAAAACAAACAAACAAAACAAAACAAAACAAAACAAAACTGGGCCTTTGTGAAAAATTAGATGTAAAAGAATAAAACGGTGTACAGACTAACTGAAGACTACAATTTGGAGATAGCAAGTATGTTGATGTGTTTGTACTTTGTATTCAGACGCAAACGTGGGCTACGTCTTGGTAAAAAGTCTTGAACCAATACAAATGTAAAATACGAAAGACTTTCGTTCCAAAACATGTCACATGAACATCACATTGAACACATAAAGATACATAGATTTGACTTCTAATAAGTGTCTTTTTGTGCCGAATGGATCCAAACTAACGTGGGTAATTCTTACTCATGTTGAAAGGACTTTGTGAAAAGAAGAAGAAGAAGAAGAAGAAGAAGAAGAAGAAGAAGAAGAAAAAGAAGAAGAAGGAGAAGGAGAAGAAGAAGGACTTTGTCAAAAGAAGATGAAGAAGAAGGACTTTGTCAAAAGAAGATGAAGAAGAAGAAGAAGAAGAAGAAGAAGAAGAAGAAGAAGAATGAGGAGGAGGAGGAGAAGGAGGAGGAGGAGGAGGAGGAGAAGGAGGAGGAGGAGAAGGAGAAGAAGAAGGAGAAGAAGAAGGAGAAGAAGAAGAAGAAGAAGAAGAAGAAGAAGAAGAAGAAGAAGAAGAAGAAGAAGAAGAAGAAGAAGAAGAAGAAGAAGAAGAAGAAGAAGAAGAAGAAGAAGAAGAAGAAGAAGAAGAAGACAATTAGGTTGTGAAGTACGGAGCCCCGAAGGGGACATGAGAGAAAAATGGGTGAAGTTTTCTAGTTTCGTAAATTTAGAAAACCCTGGTTTCTTTCTTTTTTCCCCTTATCAAATATGGAGTTTTTTCTTGAATGGACACATATTTATTCTTGTCTTTATTTGTTCATGTTATTCTTGTTTTTCTTATTTTCTTCAGTTTGGGGGTGGGGGTGTTTTTCTCCTGTTTTTTTTCTTTTTCTTTTTTGCTTCTTTTTTGTTTTTAATCGTATAGCAGCTTGCGCACGTATGGTTATATATTACCAAATGTACATTTATATAAAAACCATTGATAATTATGCATAGAGAGAGGTAGGAGACATTCACACTAAATTTCAAGCTTTGACTCAACCCAGAATACAATGTTACACGGGACTGAAAGGATACAAACGAGCTTCACCCGGCAATATATATAGTATACTAGGTTATACACTGCATGTATATTCTTTCTAGTTCCGTTCTCTAGGAAAGCAAAAAACTCTACATTATGCGTTAAATCTTAATTGTGAAGCTAATTTTGGGACAGAGTACACAATGATAGGCGAAATAAATAGTAATTTAAAAAAAAACACACCAACGTTTTCTGTTCGAGGAGGTGTGGAGGGCTCGGACGCCTAAATTACGAAAAGATGTTAATTCAACGTAACGTGTGAGTTACTGAGAAAAAAAAAAGCTAAAAATGTAGCGCGCTTTGAGAATTCCTGAGATGCACAGCATTATCCGGAATCGCCGACGCGCACATTCCAATATTGCAGAACCAGATACATATTCAGATGCATGTGTGAGTTTCCTGCGTGACATTTTTTTTCTTTTTCGGTCACATACGGTCCAGTTGCAACTTGCAAGTTTCTGTTGATGCACTTGCATGTGGCGCCACGCCCACTTTCATGACTACAGATGGCGCTGTACCAGTACCTACCTTCGAAACTGGGACACGTTCGCCACAGGCAAAGATGTACAGATGTGATACCCACGTTGATGATGAGGGTCCGTCACCGAAGAGATAGTCTTTAACATAGGTAGGTGATAAAATTGTGATATATAACGGCAGAGAAAGACATGATTATGTGTAAGTACTCTTATTGAATGTTCGTTTGCAAGCAAATACTGAATTGGGGGCTGCATGGTAACTATGATGAAAATAACTCTAAAATGCATCTGGGAAGCTGGCGTCCCCACACGAGAGAAGGACGCCCCCTGGTGACCATGCAAGTTCCTGACGGTAGATCGAGGAGGTCAAGACTGCATGATAGTCCTTGGGCTTGGATCTTGGTCATGGCAAAGTTGAGATCACGACATCAGCTAGCCTTTATTGAAAAAAAAAAAAAAAAAAGTGCAAATTGTATGCAAGAGACAGTGAGTGGTGTCTTAATTGTTACGAAATCACACTCGTAAGTACAACATTTGCGTCACAAATTTAAGGAGTGGACGATCATCAAAATACCTTGGACTTGGTTGTGTTTTGAATTGCAAAGTTTTGGTACAGGTTGCTCCCGAATATCTTAATTTTCACCAAAGATCAATTACATAGACTACAGCAAGTGTCTTAAAAGTCATGTGGACTATAAACAGATTGGGCAGGCCTAGTAGTACGATTCCCAGTCGAGTCTCCAGACTAAACATAACCGGTGTCAAAACCGTCTTCAAAACAGCAGCAGCGCCAGTGGTGGTAAATTTATAGACTTTTTCCACAATCAAACCCCATGTTCTTACTTTGCACTGATTTAGCACCAACCACTGCTTAATGCATTCATACAGTACGACTGGGCATTGATGGCCGTCTGATTATTTATGTATAATAGCCCATTGTTGAGCCTTCTGTCTGAACATGGAGGAAGAAAAGTCTGACGTATGCCTGCCAGTTCTTACTTGTTTACAAAAAAAAAGGGGACACTTTATACCTCCAGACAAGTTCTCCATGTGCGTTAATTTAAAAGTACTAATACTAGTAGGCCTACTTGTCTTACTCAGTACATTACAGTACAAGTCCAAGTGCTTGCCTCTAGTCTCTACTTGATATTACTAATTCAGGATTCAGTTAAATTAAAAAAAAAAAAAAAAAAAAAATCTCTCTCAAAAGGGTAAAATTCAGTACGTTTTAGCTCTGGCCTCTGCTGACCAAAGGTTGCAGACCTTTTGAGATCATTCATGTTTGTACATCTGTCTGTGTCATTCCATCTGTCTGTCCATAAACTTTTGCTTGTGAGCGCGATACAGTCCACATTTTTGAAGAGAGCCCCATGTTACTTTCTGGACTCATGTATAAAAATCCAGGTTGAGTTTGATAGTGGTCATGCCACCTAGGCTACAGTATTACTGATGTAATATATATGGGTCAAAATGTGAAAATCTTGTGAGCACTGTAGCATTCTTCATGTTCGATAGATGTTCATGGAATTCTGTGGGATTGTGCCCATTTGTGGAGGAGGTCAAAATCTGAGTTGCTTACCTTACTAGTGGAGCCATCTATAACTTGACAGACATTATGAGCCAAAATGTAAAATTCCAGATCTAAATAAATAATTGAATTAGACATGCCAAATTTATATACATAAAACTAGTGGCGCCATCTATAACTTGACAGAAATTATGAGCCAAAATGTAAAATTCCAGATCTAAATAAATAATTGAATTAGACATGCCAAATTTATATACATAAAACTAGTGGTGCCATCTATAACTTGACAGAAATTATGAGCCAAAATGTAAAATTCCATATCTAAATAAATAATTGAATTAGATATGCCCAATTTATATACATAAAACTGTACTTGGTGACCTACTTTTTGGGCTCCCTTGACCCAAAGATTATAGAGTTTGGCACTTGTCCAACTTAAATTGTTGTTTTTTTTTCTCAATAACTCAAAAAGTTACGACCTGATTTGAACAAACAGACCATGAATGGAATGCTGAAAGTGGGGTGCACATTTTTAACTGTCACAATTTTTTAATTCAAGTTGAAGCTCAAATGGCCAGTTGGAATAGAGGGGTCATCATGTGAATGGTCTGCAGCCTGGTGTTTGAGTTAAGCCCCTAGAACTTGTCTTATATGTGTATGGAAATCTACATGGTTTTTAGTGTTGGTGTTTTTATGTAACATATGGGTCAAAATATGAAAATCTTGTGACCAGTTGAGCATCCTTAATTTTGTATGGATCTTCATGAAATTTATTGGGATTGTGGAGAATGTCAAAATCTTGGTTGCATATGATAAAAGTCAGGCACCACCTGTACTTTGTTTGGAATCATGTGTTGAAATGTCTTGAAAGATATAAAATTCCATATCTCGAAAAATAATTGAATTTAGACATGCAAAATTTATAGAATGTATAGATTATATCCAGTGCTAATATGTTATGTAATATCAGTGACCTTGACCAATTTTTCATAGGTCACCAGGCCTGTGAAGTTGAATGAGGTGATTTTGTAATTAGCGGGGTACAGCTTGGCCATCAAAGGCAAAGAGAAATTTTTGGTGATGGTCATCAGATTGTATGTCAGCAGAGCATTAGGCCCATGGACCTCATGTTGGGAATACCAGTGCATCATGATGTGGTGAATTGCATGAAATGTGTGCAGACAGTGAACACTTGCAGGCAGGCAGGGTTTGACCCAGATTTCCAGCCAGAACAGCTTGATTGGGCTTCCCTTTCTGATAACCAATCACTTTGAAGTGTGTCCATAACATCTTGCTGGGCATGAATTTGATCATGGGCCATGCATCCCCTTCGCCTGTAATAGGCACAGGGCCCATTTTTGTCTTACTTAGTCTTAGTATATATTTAGGGAGCCAAGAAAATGGTTTGACTTGATTTTGCCTCTCCCTGGCCCATCTTGCAGCATGGCAAATGGGTCTGACTCTGTCTTGAGGATAAGGTAAGAGCAAGAGCTTTAAAGGCTCCCTCTTTTGAGCAAAAGATCCCAAACAAAGGTCCAGTATTTTGCCAAAAATTCCTTAAAAAGGGAAATTTTTCTTTTATGGCCTAAAATTCAGGAAAATTGCCTTAAGGTCAAAATTTTCTTCCTGGAGCACTTTTCATGCCAATTTGGGACCATATTTTACTATTTCGGTTAAAAATTTCCCGGACAAAGGTATCATTTTTGTGAAAAAATGCCCTACTAGGGCCCTTGGTTAGGCTAATAAAATTAAAGGGTGGGTTTTTGAAAGGTGGAGTTGCACAACAGTCGGCCCCACCAAAATTTTGGGAAGTACACCCTCCGGGGTAAAAAGATATGTGAAATTGATCGTAAGTTATGTTTATTCCTAATGTAGGGTCAAAAATGTCCTCCAGAGACCCAGACTTCATGATGGAGGCCTCCACACAGGCCATGAACAACTCCACTGCCATATTTCCAGGAAAAGAATTGCAGACATCCTGTAATGGACTTTGGGGTCACCCACATCACCTGCTGTTCCAAATGGCCCATGCTGCACTGTTACTGGCCTACCTGTCTCCGAACAGCACATATGGGATTCTCTTTCTGCATGGAATGCTGGTCTTAGGTGAGCTTAAATATGTAATTTTGTAATTCTGGTCACTGAAAGGCATAGTGTTCGTTAGGGACCATTCAAAAGTGTCATCATTTTGATGTTCTTCAAAAGAGGTCACTGTTCAAATGATGATTTTGGTTCAGATATTGATCATTTTTACATTTTGGTGGACACAGTAGGTGGGTCTTTGCAGCTATCCATTGGTGCCTATATGATCTGAACATTTGTCAAAAATGAAAATGTCGAATGACCCCGTAAGGTAAGATATGAACATAAAAGACTCGGCAAGTGCCAAGGAGGCAAATGTGCCGGTTTTCAAAAAAGTTAAGATATGAACATGTTGCAAATGACGTATTCTGTTTGAAGTCCGATACATCCACATGTATCTCTGCAATAGCCATCACAAAAATTGAAAAAAAAAAAAAAAATTGTAAGACAACAAGAGTTTTGAGAGTCTTAGAGTCTATCATTTTAAAAGTTATCCCTCATATATTAAACTTGTGCTTAGACATCATAAGCAAAGTGCAGCAAAACTAATACACTTTGCTGAATGTTACAAACTATTTGAGAGTTAGAGAAATTTTGTATCTAATTGTGTGAAAGTCATCTAAAAGGATGTGAGTGATTATTGTTCACTTTCAGGTGTCTAATCTCTTGCCTTTATGGGAAACAGAAAATTAGCCCATGTTTTGATGGCAATTGGACCATTAAGCTGTTGTAAGACTGAATTTTACTCCCCTTTCTCTCTGTATGTTCTGCCCCTGTCTCCCGTAATCCAAAGATATCATATTGCATGTTTTAACCGTCAGAAAATGCTACATTGGTCTAGAAGGTTTTGCATCGAGGCTTGCATGCATGGAGACCATGTTTCTGATTGTTTAACACCAACCAAAGGGAAAACATTTTTAGGGAACACTCGATTATTTGTTGGTTTTGGAAAATGTTAATTGCAGGTTTTCTGCTACTGTCCACGTGGGCCTGGGTCATACTGTGTGCTCCCGACATATTTTCCTGGAATTTCAGCTTCATGATAATCAATGCAGTGCAGATGCTGTTTATCATGTATCGACTGAGGCCAGTCAAATTTTCACCTGAGCTTGAGGATGTTTACAGTTCACTTTTTCAGCCCTTGAAGGTACCAAGGTTTGTGTTATTGTTACATATCTTTTAATCAACATCATTTTAGTTTTATTTTGATGAAACCTGTTGCTGAAGGATTATAAATGGAAATCTCAAAGGACATGAAGCTTGTGATTATCCTGCTGCACATGATTGATAATCACAGAGAGAGAGAGAGAGAGAGAGAGAGAGAGAGAGAGAGAGAGAGAGAGAGAGAGAGAGAGAGAGAGAGAGAGAGAGAGAGAGAGAGAGAGAGAGAGAGAGAGAGAGAGAGAGAGAGAGAGAGAGAGAGAGAGAGAGAGAGAGAGAGAGAGAGAGAGAGAGAGAGAGAGAGAGAGTTGTTTACACTGTGTTTGGGGGTGAATTATCATTTTCTAGAGTGCACTCACTGTAGATCATATAATCTGAGCATTCTTACAAATAAATTGTGACCCACATCAGTGTATTAACATTATGAACAAAATCAAATGTGTGTGAGGGATGTTTCATTGTACGTCACACTTTATGTGGACGAAATACAACGAACATAAGCAAACATGGCACACCAGGTCTGCATTGAAACTTAGGCTTAGGGCATATTTTTTGTGATGAATACTCAATTAAACATGGAATAAATAAAGTCTTACATGGTTGTAGAGTGCCTTACTATTTTTCTCTCAATCACGATTGCTGTTGGTGGGAAAAATCACTCGTGACCTTTGGTCGCTGGTGATTTTGGCCCCAGCAGTGACCCCTCATGAGAGGAAGATGGTAACACACCCTTAGCCATGGAAGATTCTTCATTTATTTACTTGTTCATTGCTGAATAAAGTAAGTGTGTTACAATATATATACACAGGCTTATTGTACAATGCAGTGTGCTTTAAATAAGTACATTTAAGAATTGTTAGCTCAGCTGACTTGCAAGTCAGGCTGAGCTTTTAGGATGCTCAATTGTCCATCGTAAGTCCATCTGTTCCAAATTCACATTTTCAACTTCTTCTCCAAAACCGTTGGCCACATTCACTTCAAACTTGAGGGCAATATACCCTGGGTGGGTCTCTATCAAGTTTGTTCAAACAGTCACACTCCAGTAATTTTGGATTTTCTAGGATTTTTGGGACTTTTTGGGGACTTTTTTGGCCAAATCTTAAAAAATCTGCTCCAAAACTGCGCACCCAATTGCTCTGATATCACACAGAAACACTCCTAGGGACTCCTATAGTTACCATTGGCACATAAGGTGCTGGGGATATGTGATCCCCTGCATCATCTATCCGTCTTGTTGAAGTTACCGTGATATGTCTTAAAAAATATTCACCGTAGTTATACCAAATTTTTGTCATTGAAGGACCTTATCATGGTCCAGGTTCCAATTGAAAACCAGCTTTTTGTGATTATTCTTGAACTTTTATGAAACTTTTTTTAATGTATTTATTTGAAGGTCGTCTGAGTGGCGTCAACCCTGATGACGTTACTGCAATATTTTAAAAAACATTGACCACAGCTTTACCAATTTTTGTCATAGATGTATGGACAAGGTTCCTATTTGACACCAGCTTCTTCTGATTATTTTTTGCCTTTTATGATAGGCCTACTTTTAATGTATTTATTTGAAAGCCCTCTGAGTGGCTTCAACCCTGACGACCTTACCACAAGATGTCCTGACGACCTTACCACAAGATGTCAAAAAATATTGACTGCAGCTTTGCCAAATTTTTATCACAGATGTATCATGTGATAGACCAGAAGCCTCTTTAAAACCAGCTTCGTCTGATTATTTTAAAACTGTTTATAAAACTTGATGTATTTATTTGAAGGTCGTCTGTGTGGTGTCAACCATGACAACGTTACTGCGATATATCTTAAAAATATTGACCACAGCTTTACCAAACTTTTGTCAGAGATGCATCTTATGATGGACCAGATTCTTATTTAAGACCAGCTTCCTCTTATTATGTATAAACTTTTTATGAAACTTGAAAGTCTTTATCTTCAAGGCCCTCTGCGTGGTGCACAAAGGGACAACGTTACCATAATACCTCAACAAGGAACCAACGCAGCTTCACCAAATTTTTTTTCAGGGATGCACATTATAGTGGACCATGTTCCTATTGAAAATCAGCTTCCTCTTATTATTTTCAAACTTGTTATGAAACTTTGGAAGTACTTACATGTATATGATGGCCATTTGAGTGACTCACAGTAGAGTGGTCTCTGTCACCAGAACATGCCCCACAGACACATCCAAAAGCGTCCTTTCATTTCATAAACAATATCGAAATTGTATGTAAAGTATTCTTCTGCAAAGTCTCAAAAAAAAAAAAATGCAGAATTGAGGAAAAAAGATTGTTGGTGCTGAGCGTAATCCATTCTCTGAAGGCTGTTTTTCTTAATTTTTTCACCAGGTGGCGCAATTTTTTTCTATTTTTAAATGATTTTTTTATGTGGTTTCGCCATTTCCAACTTTTTTTCCATAATTGTCTCTGCAATTAAGTTGAAACTTGGTGGATATGTTCGTTGTGGAAGGGTCAAACAAGGTTGTACACTAGGTGGCACTGCTGTTGATACCTGGTTTTTAACATTTTTTTTTTCAATTGGGGTACTTATCGGTAAATGCACCTTCCTATTGATTACTATGTAAATCAATGGGAATTCTATTGCTAATTCACACTTTTTACCTCTTCTCTGAAACTGCCAGCCAGATTGACATTTTAATGAAATTTTGTTTAGGCAAATGGTAGAAATACTTCGAACTGATCTATGCATTCAGCTAAAGGTCAACATAGGTCTCTTCAGTTGCAACTTTGATTTTGTGAACAAGCTGAGGTCAGCTGAGCACGGGCTGTTCACACAGCCCTCTTGTATTCAAATCTGATGATGTTAAAGATGAGTGTATTAATTTCATGTAATTATGTATCTTAGTGAAAAAAATTAATGATGTTTGACATCGGGGTTATAGGGCCTGTATTTTTCCGTTTCAAAAAAATAGAAATTCCGTTTCACCAGCCAGAAATTTCCAAATTCCGTTTCAGTAGTTCTCTTTGTATGTAAAACACATAAAGGCAAAACAGCAAATTCCGTTTCAGAGGTGACAAAAATTCATTATTCCGTTCCGTTTCGGCTAAAAACGGAAAAATACAGGCCCTAGGGTTAGAGTGATGGGCAATTTTGCAGAGAATACAATGTAAATTGTCTTGAACACATGTTTTTGAGTGTTAATTTTGTTTTCACAATGTTCTATAAAAATAGAAATGTTGTAAAAGTCAAGTATGAGACTGAGAATTCTAAGGGACATTTTGTCTGTGTGGGTATCTTTGACAATATGCAAACTTTGGCTTCTCTTCAAGCTCAAGCTGACAGTAAATGTGGTAATGTTTGCTGTTGCAGACAGTTGTTCAAGAAGCTGGTCAGTTCAGACTACGCCACAGTCCAAACTCTGCATCAGGGAGAATCCTATGCAGTACAGGACATCACAAAGACAGATAGACTATCCGTCCTCATCACAGGAGCGTGAGTTTAGAACCTGTCATTTAAATGGGAAGTTGATTTGTTTTAAATATCACCGGTTAGAATACTTAATTGGTGCACAGCTTTCTTCAGTCATTAAAAATGTTTCTATTGCAGTGGAAAAACGAGATCATGCAACTTTAATTTAAATTGTATCACCCATATTTGGTCATGTCAAAATTCTGTAAATCTTGATATATTTCTTGAAAGTTAGAGTATATTCACAACTTTCTCAAGACCACTGGCGCTGCCACGGCACCAGTGGCGGAGCACAAAACTTCTGTCTGGAGCGAGGGTTGTCCGTGGTATCCACCGATTGCATAGCCAGCAATGTTGAACAGGCTTATCAATGTAGAATCAAGGCCAGTGATTTATGTGGGAAAATAGGAACCGTTTGTATTATTCTTGTGGTTATGTGTCCGTTGTACATTTACCTCAATGTCTGTAATTTTTTTAGAAAATATAAAGTGAACTAGTTATGGAATTTTATGGTTAACTTTCATGTGCGTTGCTGCGGGATGTTTGCTTATACGAGGTCATTGCAGGCGGCAAATGCCCATACTTCGCTACTTTATTTCGGCCCGTTTTTGTGATGGCATGTCTTCTTACCTGCTGAATCCAGAAAAGCATTGAATATTTCCGTCCTGGTGTAAGTGTATTCAATAAGCTAAGGGAAACATCAGAAATGGTGAAAGCTAATATGTATTTCTGAGATAAAGTTGATGATGCGTTTGCTTGAGATGCACAATCAGCTGATCGCCGGGGCTGGTAGCAAATACATGTAGGTTACTCGACAGGCCTTCACAGATCATTGCTTGCAGTGAGGGACAGCACAATGCTTATTACCTTTACTCTGTTATTGAAATGGAAATTATTTTTAATATTGATCAATCAAAAAGAATAACAAAAAATAAGGAAATGCTATGTCTGTTGTTCCTCTGGGAAAAAGCCATCAATTATTACTATCAGACAGAAGGGCCATACATGCAAGCCAACACCTTTACATAGTATGAAAGTATAGTGTTGTATATCACAATGATAAGAAACATGCATGTCTCATTTTTAGTCTTCATATACATATATGTGGCTGTGTGTATTTTCATAGACCAAAGTCAAAGAAAGATGTTCTAGCCTATTGACATCCAGTACTTACATGATTTTATCACTGTTGCCAGATATTTGACCTGGTTACCTGGAGTTCTTATATGACACACTCAATTACATGTACTTGAGTCCATTGCTAGCAAGCTTGAAGCAGATCTGGCCAACAGTTTTTGAGAATACTGAAGTCCTTCTGTCTGATAGTAATAATAAGGGTAAAGGAAAGTTTCAGTAACAATCAGGGTAACGGAAAGTTTCAGCACTGGCACTAGTGACAGTGAGTATAAATCTACAAGTACAAGGAAGATTTATGTAACAAGACCATATAGTATAATGTAGGTCATCACATTATAAGTAGTAATACATGCACCATATTATATAATCAGAGATGCAAGCTGGGGGTGACTATCTAAACATGACAGGGTTTACCAGCAGGGGGCAGCAGTTTTTGCTGAAAGTGACAGGTAAACTTGGCTGGACTTGATAGTTTCAGAAAAGTTGCTTAAAATGACAGGTCTGACTCACAGGGGGTCTAGCAGAAAGTCCAGCTTTCTGGTTTTGACAGAATTTTGGCTGAAAATGACTGGTCATATATGCCCAGGCTGGCTGGGTCAGGAAAGTGTGTAAAAAGGACAGGACCTTATGGGACCTGTCAAAGTCAGCCAAAAACCTGTCCAAGGTGAAGATTCAGCAACTTTCCTGCCTCCTAGTGTCATGTACATGGATAGAAACCTCATAAACATAAGCACTCCTCTACCGATTTTGCTCACAAGAATCCAGGTTTCTTTATTGTCCGACCTTCAGAAGATGCCAGTGCAACTAATTAATACTTTCACCATTAATTTAATCATACAATGGATCATTATAATGAACACGGTCAGCACAGGCTACAGCCACAATTTTTATTCAGTGTATTGTACCACTACCCAAGCCAGCTCGTCTAACAAGCAAACTCCTCTCCTGAAATGCGCCAAATTACTGCTAATTGCACTTTATTTCAGACAAAACAAATTCATAGATATAATCGATTGATATTTATGGTCACTGTATTCAAACAAAAAGGGAGTGCATGCACATGCCATATTTGTAGTTGTCTCAATATCTTTTCTTCATCCCCATTCATGGGTTATGGGCATAGACTTATATAGGACTTTCATGTGCGCGTGAAGGTGTTGCCGCGACTCATTTAGTACAGCAGTGTGACTGACAGGTGGCGCTATGTTTTCGAAAATTGTGTATAGAAAGTCCACTTATGCAAGCCAGCAGTGATCTTGGCTTTCATGTGTACAGTGGCAGGCATAATATGAAACTGTTTAAGTTTAAGAAGATTAAATGTCAATTTCGAAGAAGGCACAAACTTTTTTCTTTCAGAGCTAAGGTGATGTGCAATGGGCTGTTTCTTCACAACATTCATGAAAAACAGTTTCTGGATTCCCCAGAATTTGAATCCACGTCCCATGGGGATGAAAAGTTCCAGGTAAGTCAATTCCTAGCTGTCACATGAGAAAACATATACCTGGCTCTGAATGCCATCAGTGATGAGGATTGTGGATGAGGCCGTTCAAGATATATCCATCTCCTTTCATGTGATAGCTTTCTTTGGCATAGGTTGATTTATCTAGCTCCCAAATGGCAGCAAAGAAAAAATGTAGACTTTACCTTAGTCCAACCGGGAAAGGGTTACAGTACATTAGAATTAAAATTTTGATCTGTACCAGGGAAAGAAAATAATAAACAGGCTTAAAAAACAACTCCCTTTTTGGCTCATATGATGTGTCAGTAGCTGAGCTTATCCTATGGTCATTTGTCCCTTGTCAACAATCGACTTCTCCTCCAAAAATGATCAACCAGATTCACTTCAAGTTTGGTGGCAATGTACCTAGGGTAGGTCTCTACCAAATTTGTTCAAATGGTCATGCTCTAATGATTTTTGGATTTTTTATGATTTTGGGGGTTCTTTTTAGGGGCAAATCTTCTCTGAAACCGCTCACACAATTCATTTGATATTGCACGTGAACTATCCTTGGGACTCCTAGTTCTTAATTTGTTCACCAGGTGGTGCTGCTATTTAATTTTTTTTTTGTGATTTTTTGGTGTGTTAATGCTATTTTTGACTTCTCCAGAACCATCAATCGGATTGAGCTGAAACTTGGTGTTTATGTTTTTTGTGGAAGGATCAAACAAATTTGTGCACTAGGTGGCATTGCTGTTGATTCCTGATCTTTAGCGATTGTTTCAGTTCGAGTACTTATCGGTAAATGGACCTTCACTATTGATTACCATGTTAGTCAATGGGCATACTAATGCTAATTCACATTTTCGACTTCTTCTCCAAACTGTCATCCAGATATAACTTCAAACTTGATGGCAATGAACCTTGGATGGGTCTCAACCAGATTTGTTCAAATGGTCATATGCCATTGAATTTTTGGATTTTTTATGAATTTCTTTGTTCTTTTTTGGGGCTAATCTTGAAAAATCGCAAGGGTATATGAACATGTTAGCTGAGCACAGGACTGTCACAGTCTTTTTGTTATATTTTGTCTTGATTGCAGTCAGAAGATTTTTGGCCAGCAGCTGCTTCATACTGAGACACAAACACACCATGGAATTCCATATATAATGAAAACAAAAATAAAGAGAGAGAAATCTTGGTGTTCAGTTATAGGTTTTTTGGTGACAAGAATACGGAGTTAAATTTCAAAAGCTTTCTGTGGTCATAGAGTGGTTGTGAACTCCTGTCGAGAAAAGCTGTTGAACTTAAGCATCTTGCCCTGGTAGGTTTTCTGAATAATCCTCATTCAAAATGTTCTGTTCCAGTGAGAAATTGAAGTAGAATCGTAGGAGCATGTGGCATTTGATATCTGGGCATATTTGGATGATTTGAGTGGGAAAGTGTTCAGCCCTATATACAGTAAAACATGTTTTGAGGGATCACTGTAATGAAAGACCACCTGCCTTTTCAGACCGTGTTTACTTGTCCCTTTTGCCATCTTTTCCATGTTATTGCACCTCCAATGAGAGACCACTTGCCTTGTACATGTATGTGACCACTTTTTGGCCTGCTCTAGGGGCAGTCTCTCAAAACAGGTTTTACTGTACATTTATGAAAGACAACTAAAAAAGTCATGTCTTGGGTCAACAATTTTCCCTGTGTGTTTTAGCCCAAAGCACATGGAAAATAGCTGCTGACCAATGCTTAGAATGCATATTGTGTCCCCAACAAACATTATCCAAACACAATGCCAACTTGATGTGCATTGTAAATTAACATAACAGACACCAAGATGGTAATTGGGAACAATATGCTGGACTAGGTGCATTACACAGGGTGGAGTTGTATCAAGAAACTCAGTTGCTCAAGGGTACTGACAATCTGCTTGTGTTAGCATGAATCTGATGTGTGTATGTTGTTTCCTTTTCCTTTAGGATATATAATACTCTGTACGGAAGACATTTTATGTCTTATTCCATACTACAACTTGGTAGATCTGTTTGTCAGTGTTTTTTTGCATTGCTTGACAAATAATGCTGCAGCTGCCATTGTGACAGCTTTAGCATGACTTTCCACACAGTGTAAACAACAGTGACTCTTTGCATGTACATGTGGCATGAAAGCTTTTCAAGGTTCAAAAAATACGCTACCTGTGTTTAATCTTGGCACAATCATAGAAGAAAATTGCACCGCATGGCTGGGAGAAACTTCGGACATTTTTTCCTGTATGCACCCAGTCTTGACCACTTCTTGGAGTCTTAAGGAGTACAAATATTGAAGAGGGTGGGTAAGGGGTTTCCCGTACTGGCGTACTGGGGCTTTTTATTTACCGTACTGGCTTACTGGAAGCCCTCTTATTTTACGTACTTCGTACTATCCAAAATCTTGAAAGATTTTTATTTTCCGTACTGCGTACTCTAGAAAAATAATTACCTGTACCAGCGTACTGAAAACCCCCCCCCCTTACCCCCCTTCATTGAAATCTGGTCTGTTTTTCAGGTGTCAATCATCGGCGTGCTGCCAGGTTACTATGTGGCCTGGCAGCGAGTGGCCCTGTCTTACTTGTTCGTCAAAGAACCCTACATTGCTACCGTCATGGGAATCATAATTGGCCGAGACATCACCAACAAACTTTATGCTCTCAATGATAAAGTGAGTTTTAAAGAAGATGTTTGAGCTTGTAAATTTGAACTGTATACTCAGAAAATCAACCCTAATGAGGACCCTTTGGTAAAACCTGCCAAGTTGACAGAGCAAGTATCATTTTCCAGGTGCTATCAGCTACACGTGCAACAATTTTACTCTCTGGACGTAAAAATTGTCTCTGGGTCACAATACTCTGCAGTATTCAGTTAAAGTGTGTGCAAATTTTATGTTTTGAGGGTGAATTATCATTTTCTAGAGTGAAATTCAAAAGTAGTAACTCACTGTTGATGGCATGACCTAAACATAGTTCCAACTTAATTGCGATGTGCCTGCATCAATGATGTGATGCATTGACATTTAGACAAAATCAAATGTGTGCAAGCAATATTTAATTATTCGTCACGCATGACGTAGAATAACTGCAACAAAGGTGAGCAAATGTGGTACACCAGGTTGGTCTTGAAAGTAGGCCACGGGCATATTTTTTGCGATGAATACCATTTTAACAGAATAAGCAAAATCTTACATGACTTGAGAGTGAGTTATTATTTTTCTCTCACTCGGGATCGTTGTTAGTGACCTGCAGTCACTCATAATTTTCTCCACCAACAACGATCCCTTGTGAGAGAAAAATAGTGTGTAACTCACTGTCAGCTATGTAAAATACTCTATGTATTTCTATGTACATAAAAATGCACCTACTCCTGGATTGTGTCCGGGACAAAGGTGCTTTGATGATGCAAGTCCACGCCAATGGATCTTTTTTCTAAACTGTTTTGTCCTTTAACTCTACGAGTGCCCCATTTTGGACTAAGTCAACAGCTTTCCTTTGCATGCTTTGGGCGTATTCATGCTGAGTAAAAAGATGACCTAGATCATTATATTCTGTGGAACTATACGTGTGCTGGTACTAAAATTAAAAGTCCGTTTACAAGGGAAATGAATCTAGCATCATTGTTATACTTGAGAGCAGTTTTTTTGAAGAAATGCGAGTTAAGTCACAGTTGGTATTGAAACAGTTAAAAAAAAGTTCCGCACTGTCTCTTTCAATGCAATCAGACATATATTGCTTGTCTAATAAAAAAATTTGATTCTTAATGAAGCTTCCAGTTTTTTTACATGCTTCAAACACGAGTGTTTTGATGGACTTAATTTCCAACATTTGGAAAAGGCTTTTTTTCATGTGAACTTCAATGAAATCAAGTGAAATATTAGATGCACAACTTTCAAAGTGTTACATGTATGGAATTTTCACGTCAAACGCAAGGTGAAAAGACATCAGTGAAACATGTTGGAAGCTAGAGTGCCTTTTTGTTGACGGCAGATGTCTATGTTTCTAGCGTTGACTTGTGGTTGTGTAGTTTTAAAAACACATTTCATGCAAAGTCGCACAGTGTTACAATGTACATGTGCCTATTATGTCCTATAACAGACCAGTTCTTGTATATGTGGTCTAATGTACCTTTGAACAGTGGAAAAAAATGTACACGGGCTTTCTAAAAGGAATTCTGGAAATTGATTGAGTTAAATTGGAATTTGTTTCATGACAGTTTGCTTTGCTTATCTTCCATGAGACCACATAGCTTTCCAACACCACCGTTTCGTGATGTTATTCTGTGTGCATTAAACGGGTAAAGACCCAGGGCCATATCAAATACACTTTCGAGTGGCAGAAAGGTTGATATTAACCTTTGTATTCCATTGAATTAACCCTTAAAGTGCTAACCACTGCTATAGTTGCTTTCTCATTACTGTTAAACATATAATGGTTCAAGGAATCCAATTCCTGGTGAAGATATCTTTCATTCAAATACCAGCAAGCCTAGTCTAAAGCAAAAAGTAGTCTTAGTCAACAGCTTTCCTCGGGACACTGTGCACAATCAGCACTTTAATGACAGAGTCAGTAACTGTCCTTGATGTAATTGGCTGTTAAGTCTTACTCATGCCCTGGAAAGATATTGACCTGGGGAACCTAATCTTGATAGGGCTCGTCTGCACTTCTCATCAAATTGTTCTGCATTACTTTCGAAATTTAGTCAAAATTCAACCATCTTTTGACCAATTTATGGGGGAAAGGGTGAATATATGCGTCCGTGTATGAATAGCTGGTGTAGTGGACATTTCTTGTCTTTGGTCATGAGTCCCAAAAATTATGAGAACAATAAATAGAACAAAGATTTATGGCTTTGATAAAAAAAAAAAACTCCATTAACCCTTTCCCCCTTAAACTGGCTAAAACCGGCTGGTTGTCAAATATCGTCTGCTTCAGCGTTTTCAGCTGATTTCAACGGCAATGAAAAACAATTTGACTGAGAATTGAAGATGAGACTTGTCAAGACAACATGACCCAGGTCAACAGCTTTCCTCGGCATGGGTTGGGCACTAAGTGCCCAACTCATTCCGAGGAAGCTGTTGATTCAGTCTTAATTCAAGGGGGCAAGAGTTAAGCAATGAATCAATTTATCCAATTGAATGTATTGTGGCAAACTGACAATTGTTAAAGGGTGTCCAGAGTTTTTCAATTGAAGTCATACTGAATTTAAACTTTGAGAATCCCTTAATGCAAATTTCTAGAAAATTGTGATGGAAAATCATTTTAGTCATGCCTGCATAACTTTTGAAGTTCTGCTACTGTTTCAGTGCAATATGTTACATGGTGCTCCTTATTGTATTTCATTTTCAATTCCTTCACTGCAGATTTGCTTGTAATTGTAGCTGAAAACAATGTAACTGCTGGAATTTACCAATACGCTACTGTGCAAGTATTACATGAACAAAGCTGGAACATTCAATGTGTGTTGATCATGTTAAATCTTGTTCTGATATATATGTAGCTGAAGACCTCCCGAGGAAACCGTGTTGATATTCGTCTGCCTAGTGTGTCCACAGCTGCCATGAGTGGAGCTGATCTTAAAGCACTTGGCATGTCGGATCAGAAGGCCTCGGACACGTCAGGCGTTGAGGGCTTGTTTAGTGGTGAGGAGGAGGATGTTGACGAAGGTAATTTTCTCCTATGTCTGCACTTTGTGCGTTAACCCTCGGACAGCTGCACAAGCTGGAGTAAGAGGTGACATTAAGATACGATTAAGATGAGATAAGATTTTTTTTTATGTCAGACCACTGTGGGACTGTTCAAAGCAGACAAGTACAGTATGCAAGTAAAAATGTACATGTATGGAAACATGTAGGATGATGCATGGAGACTATCATGTGTACATATATCTCGAGGTCGTCGTTCAACGTGCTGCACTCGTGGGAGCAATTCTAAGAGTACAGAGGCTTGTGCTGTCAAGTGGCATGAAAAAAAGTTGCAAAATGTTCCTTCTAGTTTCTACTGTGATAAAGAGGAAGGTTGATCCATGTACTTCAAGATTTGTGATACTTGTGCTTCCATCCTCACATTTTCCAACCATTTTATTTTGCAACCCATATGTCCTAGTCACTAGAATCAGTCATTATGTCTCCCGGTGGAAGCTGGGGGACATACTGTTTTAGTGCCCATTTCTTCCGCTTCTTGTTGTTGTTGTTGTTGTTGTTCATGTTCTTCAACACTTGGTTTCCGTGCGATAAGTCTTGAAGGACTTGACAGAATTTGATGAAACTTGGTAGGATTATGTATCTAGGCAAGACCTAGGTTGGGATTGTATTTGGGTGACCTTGACCTTATTCTCAAGGTCACAGGGTCACTTATGTGAAATTGGTTTCCATGCGATAAGTCTTGAAGAACTTTATGGAATTTGATGAAACTTGGTAGAATTATGTATCTAGACAAGACCTAGGTTGGGATTGTATTTGGATGACCTTGAGCCAATTGTCAAGGTCACAGGGTCAATTATGTGAAATTGGTTTCCGTTCTATAAGTCATGAAGAACGTTATGGAACTTGATGAAACTTGGTAGGATTATGTATCTGGGCAAGACCTAGGTTGGGATTGTATTTGGATGACCTTGAGTGAATTGTCAAGGTCACAGGGTCACTTATGTGAAATTGGTTTCCGTTCCATAAGTCATGAAGAACTTTATGGAATTTGATGAAACTTGGTAGGATTATGTATCTTGGCAAGACCTAGATTGGGATTGTATTTGGATGACCTTGAGCCAATTGTCAAGGTCACAGGGTCAATTATGTGAAATTGGTTTCCGTTCTATAAGTCATGAAGAACAGGATGGAACTTGATGAAACTTGGTAGGATTATGTATCTGGGCAAGACCTAGGTTGGGATTGTATTTGGATGACCTTGAGTGAATTGTCAAGGTCACAGGGTCACTTATGTGAAATTGGTTTCCGTTCCATAAGTCATGAAGAACTTTATGGAATTTGATGAAACGTGGTAGGATTATGTATCTTGGCAAGACCTAGATTGGGATTGTATTTGGATGACCTTGAGTGAATTGTCAAGGTCACAGGGTCACTTATGTGAAATTGGTTTCCGTGCGATAAGTATTGAAGAACTTTATGGAATTTGATGAAACTTGGTAGGATCATGTATCAAGGCAAGTCCTAGATTGGGATTGTATTTGGATGACCTTGAGCGAATTCTCAAGGTCACAGGGTCAATTATGTGAAATTGGTTTCCGTTCGATAAGTCATGAAGAACGTTATGGAGTTTGATGAAACTAGGTAGGATTATGTATCTAGGCAAGACCTAGATTGGGATTGTATTTGGGTGACCTTGACCTTATTCTCAAGGTCACAGGGTCACTTATATGAAATTGGTTTCCGTACGATAAGTCATGAAGAACTTTATGGAATTTGATGAAACTTGGTAGGATTATGTATCTTGGCAAGACCTAGGTTGGGATTGTATTTGGATGACGTTGAGCAAATTTTCAAGGTCACAGGGTCACTTATGTGAAATTGGTTTCCGTGCGATAAGTCTTGAAGAACTTTATGGAATTATGATGAAACTTGGTAGGATTATGTATCTGGGCAAGAGGTAGGTTGGGATTGTATTTGGGTGACCTTGACCTAATTCTCAAGGTCACAGGGTCACTTATGTGAAATTGGTTTCTGTTCAACAAGTCATGAAGAACAAGATGGAAATTGATGAAACTTGGTAGGATTATGTATCAAGGTAAGACCAAGGTTGGGATTGTATTTGGATGACCTTGACCTAATTTTCAAGGTCACAGGGTCACTTATGTGAAATTGGTTTTTCTGCAATAAGTCTTGAAGAACTTGATGAAAATTGCTAGAGTAATGTATCTAGGTGAGGGCTAAAATAGGATTGTAATTATCAAGCAAACTTGGTCATTTGTAATTTGTTATCACCTGTAGCTTATTCAGAGAGGTAAGTGTTCCACCGGGAGACATTTGATTTTCTGTTGGAAAATCAGTCTGTTCTAGTTCTTTTATTGTTTTTACCACTTGTTCTGAAAAACTAGTATGAAAAAGACAAAGGTGTGAATCTTGTGCATGTGGGTGTGTGTTTCGAGGTGGGGGGGGGAGCTATTTTTGTAACGGGCAATATACATGTATAATTTAGAAATGACTGCAGCAGCAGGGTAAGGATTAACTCAGATTGTATCCAAGTGAACAAATGTACAGTGGCGTATTTCAGTGTTGTGTTGTGACTCCTCAAGGTTTCTTGTGGCAGAGTCTTAACCATTCAGGCATTCCTTGAGTGAAGAGCAGGTTTTTCAGGTCTGGCAAGGCAGCCTGAGTGATCACTTAAATGATCCTGAAATGTGACGTATGGTAGCACCTGCTATTGAAGACCACCCCTACTAGCAGCAAATATCTCATCTTGCAGGTAGCTAAAAAAATAAACAAAACAAACAGTGAAATTTGTCTTGAAAGACACTGTTACAACCACATTGTGCTCTGGCAAGATAGGTGGTCTCTCATAGGAACAGAGGCTCCACGTCTCCCGCCTCGGCGGGAGATCTCCCGCTTTTTCTAACTTTCTTACAAAGTCTCCCACCCTCCCGCTTTTCGTATAAAGTCTCCCGCTTTTCTAAAAAATTACCCAAAAATATTTGTCTTGATGTGTTGTAGAAATGAAGACAATTTGATGGCAAGAAAATAATGGTGCTGACAAGAAAGACACATGTATTATTGTTTGCTTTTGTCCAATACAGGGTTTTCATCAAGACTTGAAAGACTTTTCTTGAAAAAAAAGTGTAAGGTGGGCCACCTTTCTGCTTACAATGTGAGGAAAACACTGAAATGTAGCAGCTGTTCAATGACTATTTGCAGTATTGATAATGCCTGAAATGGCTCAATATTGCTCAGAATGCAACAAATAAAGGTTAAAATTTCAAAATTTTCTAAGGGGGGGGGGCATGCCCCGGACCCCCCTAGATGAGCTTCGTGCCTTCGGTGCTCGCTCACGTATAACCCCCCACTTTTCAGTAACTGAAAGAGGGAGACCTCCCACTTTGTACCTGAGGCAGGTTGGAACCTCTGTAGGAAGTATAGAAAAAATGAAAAGTATGAAGTAAACACCTTTAAAAGGTGGTCTTTTAAAGGAAGGTGTTTTCATTGGAGCCGTCTCTCAAGACAGGGACCACTGTACAGGTAAATTTATTACTCTATATTGTCACGAGAAGGTGGTCGTAAATATATGGTCCTTAATTAAGGAGTTTTAATGTATAAGACAGGTACCAGTATACATGTACATGAAAACAATTTCTTTAAATTTACCTGAAATTTTCCTGAGTCCGATTGTGTTAATTTACTTAAACTTTTGCAAAATCGATCTGTTTGGATGCAAAAGTACCTGCCCATGGGGTGTCGTAAATTTAATGAAGTCAGCCAATTAAGTTGCTTCTGCATGTACGTATGCTAGAAACAGCCTTTGATGTCACAATATAGGAGATAGAGATCAATGTCATGCAAATAGAGCAGGCTTTGAATCAGTAGTTATGAAACAGGCAGGTGACGTGATTCCTGGGTGTTGGTGACAGTTGTACCTGCTTTTTACAGGCCACTATTGTGGGCAACTGCATTTCTTCTCGAGACCACCTTTTCATGATGCTAGAGTCTATTTCTCTAATATAGTTTCCTACATTGTGAGACTAACTGCAATATGAGACCACTTTAGCGGGCAGAAGGGGCAGATATGAATATAGTGAGATATCTCCTCATAACGACACTCAGATATCCGAAATATTCACTCAAGGACACAGGTTTTGAAGGACTTAAACTCATTTATCTGACATATTCAGGTATCTGACACATTTTTCAGGGAACAAATGGTGTCATTATAATGTGGTTTTACTGTTAAGCAGGTACCTTAAAGTTTGTAGATGCTGCTCTGATTCCACATCTTATATGACCTTTGAAAAGCTTTCGTTCAAGTATCCACATACCTGGTCCGAAGTCAGAGCTTTTTTATTGAGGCAGGCCATGCAGTCAGGTGCTGCAGAATGATTCACTGGTCACAGCTAATACCTTAATACCAGATGACTTAAAAGGCTTTCAACACCAAAGTACGGAATAGATTATATGCAAAGAAGACAAAAACGATCCACTATCCATTATCATTTTGAATACATTATTGGAAAAACAGTGTAAGTTTTGCATTCTGTTTGATGATAATGTGCCACAAACAACAAAAATCTTAAATTCAGCTTTTTTTTTTTTAGCTCTGCTGACCAAAGGTCCCAGAGCTAATGTGACCGCTCATGTCTGTCCTTCTGTAAACTTTTGCTTGTTAGCCTGATGCCATCCACGGTTTTCAAGTTAGCCCAATATAACTTTCAGGACTTAAAGGGTGTATGAAAATCTTGGCCCCTTTTAATACTGGTAGTGCCACCTACATTATTATAATATAGGGGTCAAAATGTGAAAATCTTGTGAAGACTCTAGCATCTTTAATTTTTGACGGGTCTTCACCAAATTTGGTGGGATTGTGGGGGAGGTGGAAGTCTAAGTTACTGATGATACTAGTGGGGCCACCTATAATTTGACGGAAATTATGAGCCAAAATATATTTCAAGATATAAAGCTCCATATCTTGAAAAGTAATTGGATTAGACTTGCCAAATTTATAGGATATATAGACAATATCCATAGCTATAATTTTGTATAATATCAGTGACCTTGATCTATTTTGTGAGGTCACCATGCCTGTTGAAAGTTGAAAGAGGTGATTTTGTAATGGCAGGGTGTAGCTTGGACATCAATGGCAGTGTCAGCACAGTACCAGGCCTGTGGGCTTCTTGTATTACATAATCTGAGAGCCCTTGATCTTCTGTCCCAAGGTCACTGAGGACATAAAGTGTAAGGACTCACTCACTGTTGATCATGGCACATGCAACAATATCCATCAGAGGACTAGCACATATAAGATATGGTTACATGTGGAGTGAAGTGCCATCTGGTGGACAGTTCATACACTAAATTTAGTTAAGCATTATGTGTTCAGAAGCATCTTGAGGACTTGCAACTTTGAAATGAACAGGTGCAATATAGCCACAGTACCAGCAGAGCATTTGGCCCATGGGCCTGTGGTTTGGAAAATGGATATAATGAATTCTTAGCCATAATCAGATACTTATTGGAACAGTAAAGCCATGAAAAATAATGATCAGATGTATATACATGTAAATGTGATTATTATGGGGAAAGATACAGGAAGCAATATGATACAGATTACAGATTACATGTTGGTATATGTAATGGCCATATCAGGTGCAGACGTAACTGAAATGAAGCTATATTACCCCTAACCTTTCCTCTACTTCAGGCGAGAAAACCCGCCCAAAGATACTTGCTTCTCCTGATCAGCAGGCGAGTCCAATGTAGTACATGCCAAAGATCAACTTTCAGGGCGCGTAATTACCGAGATATGACAACATGGCCCATTCTCCTGCAGGTGCACTACATACAGTGAAAAATGGTTAACTTTCCACTATAACTGTTGAGTAATAGCGCCAAAATTGTCTAAATATTGCGGTATCTCTGCGGAAAAAAAAAACACATACTGATTTATTCAGTATGGACCATCGCAGAGATTGATTGACATGCATTCTGGTGCAAGAGTTGCCCATTGTAACATCGATTGCTTGCAGTTTCCACACTGTACTGTTTTCGGGGGTTTACCACATGCAGGGACATTCTGAATGTTTTCAAAATATCTACCCTCAATATGTCACTAAATTTTGGTACTTATGTGACATGAAAACATAAAAGTACTGTTAGCTTGCATGATCGGTTCCACCTTGCTTGTTTGTTGAAAGTGCACATTGCACATGTTTGACCACGTACAAACTTATTTGCATGATCTGCCAGCCAATCAGCGCCAGAGCAGGACGAGAATCTCACTGAAGCATGGCGAGAATGTCACTGCCTTCTACTCTTAGTTTTTTTACCTGGAAGATAGTAAATTTATGCAAGATGACGTTTGGTAGACGGCATTACAGAATTAAGCCAATAGGAAAGCAGCATGATGATATAAACGAGCTTCTGACATTTCCATTGATACCAAACATGCTCGGAACAAGCAAGAGAATCGTATGAAGTTTGAGGCTGCAAAATACACAATTTTACTGCTGTTTTGAAGATTATTATCGACAAGTCTACCAAAAACTATTAGTTACATGTTTATTTAGACGTCTGTGTGAATAAAATCATCACATTTACACGACAAAATTGTTTCTGCAGTAAAAACTATGCAGTTTGATTGACCGGAAATGAGCATACGATGTCTTCGTTTATCTAAGTAAACGTCAATGTGGATGCCCTGAAGATCGTGTTTTGGGGCAATCCCAAGATTAAATTCAGCGTGATAGTCAATTAACCCCCAAAAAATAAATAGCAGAGGAAGGGTTAATTGTGCTTTCAGGTAGAGAATGTTGAAATGAACCTCAATGCTGATAATATATTGGCTTCTTAAGGTGGCCGAATCACCGAGATAGAATTTATTAACTGCCTACTGGTTACATTGAAGCTGAACCAATTTATGAACAATTCAAAATGTCAGTAGGTTTGTGCAGACTGGGATGCATGCAGAAAATTCAAAGCATAGTACAGTTCGATTTAAAAAAAACCCAGTGCACTGGTTGAACAAGCTGAGTGGTTTTTATCGATAAATCATCGGTAAGTGTGATTTTACAAGGGCAATTAAGCTTGAGGTGGTGGCCATAATTGCTTTGTCCTGCAAGCTTCACACCTTGTAGTTTCATAAACATGATAAATATCCATGTCAGGTTAACAAAACAAACATTTTTAGAAACTTTGGTCTGTATCCTAGAGGCAAGCCGAAAAAAAAAGTCATACACGAGAAAACTCTTATGTTTCTATGGTAACATATTACTGTCCCCATTGGATTTGCAGATTGGGTCCCACAATATGGTGTTTCATATGTCGTGTGTGCTTACATTCACAAAGGTTTTCTTGCCTGAAGTCTCCAATTTATTTAACTACCACTTGGAAACGTATCTCAAAATGTTGATGTAAAATATTTATGAGAATACAGCGAGGTTTAGATGCAAATAATGAATAGCACAAAATGAGAATATGTTCAGTGAGACTACATTTTGTCAAAGTGATAAGGGGACATGTTAATTCCATCTTCCTTGTTGCTTGTCACCTTTATTGTGATCAGTAAAGGATACCAATTGTTAGACAGTATCCCTGGAAGTCATTGCTGACAAACACACACACACGCACACACACATGCACACGCACACACACAAGCACACGCAACCACATAAGCACACGCACACACACATGTATATATGCATGCATGCATATATATGCACACATGATGTGAAGATTGTGTAAAATTAGTCTGTGAATAAAGAGTACAATGTTGTGATTGTGTGTTGTTACTAAGTCTGACCTGTGATGACCCTGCGTCAGAGTTCACTTGCAAACACAGACAGAGTATGTAGAATTATTTGCTATGTCTGGCGATGGGGTTTATATGTACATTAGTCCTGCCTTTGAAAGAGACCAGCTGTTTTTTAAGACCGTTTTCATCCGGTTTTTAATGCTATCTTTTCCATGTTATTTGACCTCCATTGAAAGACCACCTGCTTTATGTGACCACTTTTAGTTTCACCCTAGGGGTAAAGTCTCTCAAAGGAGGGAATACTGTACACACTTTGGGTTGTACAGTAGTATAAAGCACTGTAAATTGCTTTAAATTTGCTGTACTCTTATTTTCACTTATTTTGCTGATAGCACAAAACTGTGAAAATAATAACACAGTGAAATAGTATTCTAACATTGTTTGAATAGGAACTATGTCCAAAACAGTGAAATGTCAAAAATACGAAAACTGTGAAAATTTATACACATGAAAATAAAGCAATTTACAGTAAGTGAAGGCATGCAGACTTATTCCCCTTGCCCAGAACTAATTGAATTGCACCCAGTACAAGTACATATTTTAAAGCCTTTGCCCTGGGGGCTACCAGAAATTTTACTTCCATGAACAGGAGCTGAATGGCTCTACAAATGAGTCAGGATAAGGGATAAGTGTGATTTCTGAAGGGCTAGCCCTAAGGGCAAGAGCATTATAATCATAATTGGTTTGCTCAGCATGGAACTGAAAATGAGTCATATGACATTTTGAACTAATGTGAAAGTGAAACCTGCTTGCATCCCACTTGATGGATAACGAGGGTATGGAGCACTTGACAGTTAGTTTGGACATATCAAATCAAAACTTGAAAACAGTGGATTTCTTTCCTAGAGCATGGGTGTGAGTCATGACATTTCAATGTATATATATAAAAAGAGAGCGATGTGTGTCCATCTTAATTGACAATGAGGATATGTATTTCTCAATAGTTTTTTGGAATCTATCAAGTCAAAACTTGGGAAAACAAAAACAAAAGATGGAGTGTCTTACATGATTATATCTTAATTCATTCCACACTATGGGCACAGACCTTGTTCAGTGATTCTGGCACTGCCTGGCAAGTCATGCTGCAGCTGCCCTTATGGCAGCTGCAGCATGACTTGCCAGGCAGTGCCAGAACCACTGACGTAAGACTATCTAGGCATGTTGGTACTTGAACGAAAGCTCTTTTCACGAAGAATTTAAATATGCAATTGTCATCTCAAATCTAGGTAAATATACGGAAAAGTCAGGGACTGGAATGGAATTAGTTAATCGTTAAATATGGCAAACAATAACTCCTACTGTATTCTTTCAGATGTGTTTGAAGAGACTGATGAGAAGGCCAGGATGTTTCCCAATGGCTCTTTGGCTCCAAGAACCCAGCAACTGTCAGGCAGTCCCAACAGTAGTTCCTCGTCCATGAGGCTGATGATGTAAAACCCCATGTGTACATGAACTCTGGAGGTGAACCGTTGTGTGCTTCAGTGACATCATATTGGTTTTCCAAACTTGGATCTGTAGACAAGCCCTATCAGAATATCATGGTCCAGGTCGGCAGGTTTATATTTGTAAGTGGCCACACTCACAGAGAATTTTGATCTGATACCAGATGTATGATCAAAATTAAAATCAACTTGCTTAATCGCAAATTATTTAATCCTACATGTAGGTCTAATAGCATATTCTCAATTCCAATATTAACCAATCTATGTTTTTATGCCTATAAATGTGCAAAGAGCATGTATCAGGATTATTGTGTAATCCTGATTTGATCCTGATTTAAAGACAAAGTACTGGATCAAGTACAATAAATTTTGTAAAATGGAAACGTTAATCTGAAAGTTCATATTACAGCCCAGAACATAGATTGGTTAATCCTGCAAGTGTTAATCAAATATTAGGCCAATGTTGAAGGGATTTGAACCAGAATCACATCAACTTTACTTTGAAGATCAAATTCGGGATTAAATGACAGATTCTTTGTGAATATAGCCACAGGGGCATTGCCCAACCAGCTCATAGGAAAGTTGTGGGCTCAGCCTTGCATGTACAGTAAATTGCTTTATGTTTGCGTTCACAAATTTTCATGATTTTTCTATTTTTGACATTGTACTGTAGTTTTAATTTCACTGTTATGGACATATTTCCTAATCAAACAATGTTAATATACTATTTCACTGTGTTTTTATTTTCTCGGTTTGTGCCATCAGTGAAATAAGTGAAAATAAGAGTACAGCGAAATTAAAGCAATTTACAATAGCTCCAAGGATAAAGGTTGCATGGACCAGTAGGTGGTGCCAGTGATAGGTTGTTCTGGTTGGTACCTTGATGACGGCATCCCCTGGTGTTTTTTTTTTTTTTTTTTTTTTTTTTTTTTTTTTTTTGCTGAATTCCCCAAACCAAGACTTTGGCTAAAATTATTCATGAATGGTTACAGTTTTATAACTTATTGCATACAATCATGTATTTTATGAATTCCAGCATGATGAAATTACACATTTTTTACTCTATTTTGATATTTCAAAGCATTGCAAAAATTGTTTATCCATTGAAATCCTCTTGTTTCTGAATTTGGAAGAAATGTCATTTTGTCTGTGTAGAGAAGTATATTCTGTATCAAACTCTGTCATTACATGATGGAACACTTGAAATAAGAAAGCAGAGTTGCATGATGAAATTACGCATGCACAAAGCGTATATTTCAGGCAGTGGTCAACCATATGAAATCATTACTCTGTTTTCTGGTAAACTCAAACCACTCAGTTTATTTATTAATGATGCAGTTGATTGTATTGAAATACATTGGTGAAGTGTGGAAGGGAGTGAATATCTTTTGATACCATGCTCTTTTTATCTGTGACAGAATTGCATAAAGACTGTGATGGAATTACCTGTGCGTTTAAAAAAAGAATTGCATACTTGGTGGCTTGAAAGAAAAGAAAATGGCACAGAAAATAAGTAAATAGCTTGAGAACAGTTGTATCTTATCACAAACCAGGAGTGAAATTCATGAAAGCACAGTATTTTCTATGTTTAGCACATGCAACAATGGACATTTTTGTGATGGAATTAATATTGAATCATGTGACAGAATCACAGGTGGTACCGGATTTTGACCCACTCTTCAAAAATTATGAGAAATCAAGAATATGAGGCAATTTTTTTGGTGATTTACATTCAATTCGATACCAAGAGTTTGCCCACAAAGCCAATATCTTTCTAAGCAAAATTAAGAAAGTTAAATCGCATCAAAGTTGCAATATTGTTCATTTCATAATCAGGAAGAGAACAACATTCAAAGGGTGAAATGACTGGTATATACTGTAGATCTAGAAAATTTCGTGCTCAATTTAATTTCGCGCTTTTCACGCTACCACCTCAAGTGCAAAATTAACATGCGCGAAAATAAGTTGCATTGTATTTCACTTCGTTGTTTGGCATTGGATTGCGCGAAAGTAAAATGCGCGAAAATTCCTTAATTTCAGAAAAAATGAGTTTGGGCGAAATTAAACACGCGCAAAAATTTCTAAAACTACAGTAAACACAGGACAATGAACACATATGGCAATGAAAGAAAAAGAATTGGTAGTTTGTTGGCTGTCCAAAAATGTATAGTTTGCGGCCCTTTGAACTGCATATTGATGATTTTATGATGTGATCTTTACATACATCAACCTGATCTTGGGACTCGAGTTTGTACCCATCCTTAAGCATGTTCTATGAAACTACCTTACATTTTCCATATATAATCCCATCACTGTAACTTTAATGTTCTAATCATTCTACAAAAGAAGGGGACAATTTTTTTTTTTTTTTTTTTTTGTTTTGTTGAGGCTTAATGAAAAATCTGTTTGAAAGGGCTAATTTGAAGCAAAAGGAACGTTCTGTTTAACTTGTTTTTATGTTCAGCACAATGTGAAATAAAAGTTTTTGTGACAGAATTTCCTGTGCAGAACATGACAGAATTGAAGTGACTGTGTAGTTACACTACACATTTTTGGTAAATCCATGGTGGTCCTATCACCAAAAATGTTAGCATTTCATGCTATCATTTTAGAAGCTCTAGTTTCATGCAGTTAATTACAAGAAAATTCTAGTTTTCAGGTTAACTAAGACACAGACAACTTCATGTTGTCAGGTGAGGAAAAATATATCTTAACTTTGGTGGAATTACATTTTTGTACTTTTAACACATTGGAAAGCAGTACACAAAAGACATCTATGGTACATGTAGAACTATTTACTGTGGTCTATGAAAAGAGTCTAGTTTAATTAAGAAGCTTTTTGAAGCATCTTATACATGTCTACCATGAGAAGATTTTGTCTCTTTTTGCACAGTTTAGCATTCCAAAACTTGTTTATTAGGAAGGATGCCATTCAAATGCCAGTTTCTAAATATCAGATGGCCGTTATCAAAATCTATTTGTGAAATACTAAACTCTGCATGGCTATGTAAAAAATGAAAAAGTCACCTGGTGGAACATATTTAGTCTGGAAATCATGATTGACACTTTTGCTATTTTAGGGAGGTGATTACATTGATTTGGCAGCAAAACTGAAGTATCCAGAGGAAGGTTGATCTCCCTTGCCCCTGCTGCTAATCCCCATCAGTACATTTCTATTGGCATCTCGTACGATAGGAATAGGATGTATTTATATCTAAATGCAGTCCTACTCTAACACCTATTGAGCAAAAGAGGGAGCCACCTGCATGAGGGCAGATCCACGTATTTAGCATGGTCAAAAGTACTTTCTCAACAAAATGAACAACACAAACACACAATATTAAAAAAAAAAGGAAAAAAAACTGATCAATAATAGCATAGCAAGGAGAGACACCAATCTATTATTAACATGCCATCTAGTGGAAAAAATTCTTGACTGACATATCCCATTCTGTCATCAGGATGTATCAAATTGTTCAATGCCTGAATTCATGCAAAAAATAGGTAGTTGGCTCCATGATCTTCTAACTTCCAGTTTGGCATTGCTCCAGAGATAGCTGTTGGTGCATTGAGCGTGCACCTATTGGAAATTTTATGTGACATACAACAGATTTTTGTTGTTGTAATGTTTAAAAAATTTTGACTGTTACTGGTGCAAAGAATACAGGAAAAAATATCTTGGAGTTGTGTATGAAACATGGCAGTAAACATGTAAAATATATTTTCCCCTTTATGAAACAGCTAGAGAAATCCTCAACAGTTGAAGGGATCGTGTGCAAATAAAGTCCCAAATTTCTCTGAAGTATCATACGGGGGGAGGGGGTCTACCATCTTTTTAAAAAAAAATTCCTTCTACTATTCAATATTTGTAGTTTCATATATATATATATATATATATATATATATATATATATATATATATATATATATATATATATATATATATATATATATATATATATATACATATAGTCACACATATTTGCATGATAAGTTTCTCTTTTTTATTCTTTCTGTATTTGTCACACATAAAATATTCATGCATGTTTGCATGATAAGTTTCTTTTTTTTTTTCCCCCTATATTTGAATTATAGATTCTGCAGTGGCAGTTTGATGTTAATAATCTAATTCAAGCAAAATGGTGATTTGGGACTTAAGCCAGGTGAGGGGATAAATCTCAGTCCATTGGATAATTGAAGTTTTAGAACGGTTTTATTTGTACGTGATCCCTAAATATGTAAAGCAGTGCATGGATTGATTATCATATGACATGTGCGTAGGTGTGAGAAATTGCATTAAACAGTATGTTATTGCACTGTCCCTGATGTAAACAGTAAATAACTGTCTGGAATATTGTCTCCAGGGGATCTGTGGGTTCAGTAGACATGTAATTTGGAGCAGAAAATAGAAGCCCTGCAAACAGTGGCACTGTACGATTGAGCAGAAGATTTTCTTCCCACGGATTGTTTTCCGCTGATTAACACAGTGAAGCCAGTTCTCTGCCATTAGACAGGTACAAATTTTTTAAAATGCGTCGGTATTTGTTCCATATAAATGTCATTGTTTTCTATTTATGTCTTAAGTTGAAGTGTGTACTAAGCTGAACCCTTTCCTCCCTTGGATAACAACCAAAACTGGCTTATGTGCTTCAGTGTTTTTGGCTACTTTCAACAATAACGAAAAACAATTTGAAGAATGAGAATTGTAGATGAGACATAACAAGGCAACATGTTGCCAGGCAACAGCTTTCATCTTTGCTGTGGGTTGGGCCCAATGGTGGCATGCAAAGGAAAGATGTTGGTTCAGTCGTAATTGATGGGGGGCAAAGGGTGAACAAAGGCAGCATTTTCAACTACGGCGATGCCTTGACAATGTTTCACGTTTTTGTACCTGTACATGCATAGTTAAACCCTCAGGTAGAGGGACCGTCTCAAGGACCAGAAAAAAAAAGTGGTCTGTAAAATGGGAAGTTGTGTATATAGAGACCTGTGTGATAATATGAGCAAGTACAAAACGATCGCATCTAAAAACATATGGTGTCACAAAAGCTCAGATGCATGGTCGCTGAAAGATGAGATTAATGTACAGGTATGAGAGGGAAGGCCTTTATGTCTGTACCTGCTTGACATAAATAGGGGTGTGAAGAATGCTGAAAAAAAGATTGGTAATTAATGGAACTGTGAAATGGGGGTGGAGGTGGACCTAAAAGATTGCCCAATTCAAGACTCTCTCCCTGTACAGTGCGTATAGGTACAAAAATTGACAGGTATCACTGTTACTGGACGGTGGAACTTATAGACTGTGCAGCCACAATACATCAAGTTACCAGAGCAAGTGACAAATAAGGCAGTCTAACAGGGTAAAGAAAGAAAAAGCTGAATGAGTATTGGCGGTAGAGGAACGTTTAATGTTTGAACTAATTTGATGGACAGCAGACTGCCAGTTTTGGAAAACGGACCGCCGTAGTATGTTGACTCAATCCTTCAATTGCAGCATTCATCAGCATGCCTCGGGCACAATGCAACTAAAACATACCAAGGAAAGCTGTTGACCTGAACTATTATATTCTGTGAAATATCGTAGGCATGCTGCTACATGAATGAAAGGTCTTTTTACAAGGAATGTGAATCTAGCATCCTTATCATACATTTGGCACTGAGAGAGTTAACATGTTTAAGTGAGTACCACTGTGCCATTCTAATAGTATGTTAATAATTGGTACTGATATGCTGTAAATTGCTTTATTTTCATGTGTTTAAAGTTAACGGTTTTTGTTATTTTGACATTTCACTATGTTGGATGTAATTCCTATCCAGACAATGTTCAAAACTATTTCACTGTGTTTTTATTATCATGACTTTTGCCAATCGCTGAAATCAGCGAAAATAAGAATACAGCGAAATTAAAGCCATTTACAGTGGACAGTATAAATCAAGTCAATAAGACATCAAAGGAGCCTTCTGTTTTCTACAATTTTCTGTCTTAATTTTGAAAAAGAAAATGCTGTTGAAAATGTACATAATGGTGATACATGGCGGGTGTGCTCAAGACATCCCAGTATAGTATGAAGTGCAGATCAGCTCCATATTCTTACAGCTTGTTGCACCATACAGAGATGTGCAGGGACTGGGCAGACCAGGAGCCAATTAGCCAAATGCTAATGTTTCTTGCATTCGGCTAAAGAAATGTAAGGAATGGTTAAAATGTTTTAAAATGAACTTTCCAAGATCATTTTTTTTTTTGTATATTATGCCTTTCCAGTTTTTGGCTACAGATTTCTGAAGTCTGGATCCCAGGCAGAGAATATCAGTGGAATATGTTTTTTGTGATCTAAGACCATTCCTGAAAAAAAAAATACAAGTTGTGTTCTGGTGCTATTTGTTGTTGCATAAATTCAGTACCTCTTTACATTATTTATGAATGCATATTATATCAAACATTTTTATGTGTGTATGTGTAGATACATGATACATATGGCCTTAATGTGTTGAATGCTTGATAAGTCTATAATACGTGAATGTACAATTCTCATTGGAGTTTGAAGTATACATTCCATGCAGACAATATGCAGCTAGTACATGTAAAATATACTGAAATAATTTCTGCTGAAAATAAATCTACGGACATATATAGCTTGATGTATACATTTTGTAATAAATTCTAACACATCAAATTTGAATATTGTTCATGGTGACATTTTTAGACTGTTTCAGAGTGGTAGGTATATCAAGCCTGCAAACTCACTGAGCTAAAAATGCTTTTAGAGACTTTTTTTTTTGGGGGGGGGGGGTAGCATGACGTGCTAGTTGATAGTAACGCATTCCACAAGATGGTGGTAAATGCACTGCATGGCAAGTCCTAATGTGTAGCAGGATGACTTGCCAGACAATGGAAAAAAATACCAATTTGAGACTAGACATGTTGCTATTAGAATTAAGGTTATGTTTATGCAGAATTTGTGCATGTATGCAGTCCTTGCCGTATGACTTGGGAAATACATATATACTGGAGGATATCGGGAACTGGTAGTGGATGAACGTGTATAATTATGTACAATATAGCTATGGAACTGCTCTTCTCCCCTTGTCACAAAGCGCTGAACACAGCTAACTGCGATGATGTGTGCTTGTTTTAATGGAAACTGCAGATCATTTTACCATGTATATAAGACATAATGGTCTTACATTGATACACATTCTTCTGCCTTTATTGTCGTCATCATTATCTGTGTTGTCGTCATCATCATCATCATCATCATCATGTATACAAGAGGTTAAAGCTATATCATTGGACTCCTTTTTAGCATTCATGTATTTTTTGCAATTTTGGTTTGGTGTACACATTCGTCAGTTTATATCACAAGTTTACCAAAATGATCGATGTATGTACAGTAAATCCTCCCGATACCGAGCACCCTTCTGGTATTGTGAGGTGTTCGGTACAGGGAGGTTTACTAATGCTGGAATTACAGTATATATTTGGGGAAATGGTGTTCAGGATAGAGAGGTGTTTGGTTAGATAGGTTTTACTGTATTTGTGTCATAGTTCAAGTACAGGCCTTGTGATAACACTTTGCATAATGGAAGTAACATAAGTCAGCCTCATTTCTGTGGTTTCAAAGTTCTTGTGAAGATCAGTGCCCCCTGTAAAGTTTGTGAACTTGTTACAGAATAAAAACAGAAATAGCATTATATATCTGATACGTTTCTTTTGTTGTTCAACTGCTGTTTTGTCTGTTTGTTTCCCTTCCTGTAGTTTACGCTATTCTGTATTTGCCTGACAGGTAATTCTGCACTTGGACATGAACCACAGCTACATCCCGTGCATGTTTTAGTGTGCATCAGTAGCATGCGATGGCCCCCAGAGAGGGTTTAAAACACTGAAAATGTTAGTCCTTAACATTCCAAAAGTGCATGCTTAAGTGTTCGTTGCAGAAGGTGAGTGATATCAAGTAGATGTAAGTGTAGTTTTGAGTTCTCTCTTTAGAGAATGCGTGAACTCTGATGTACGTTTTTCTGCCATAATCCATGAGGGCTGAAACATTGGAATGTTTAAATGGTGTGGACTGTTCAACCTCCTTTTTTCAAGACAACAATATCATCAAATTCTCTGGTAATTCCTAAGGGTGCACACAGCATTGTAACAGCGTATTCCATTGAGCACCCATATTCACACCGCATTCCTCCCATTGAGTGCCCATATTCTGTTTAGTGCCCCCGTCATTGCTAAGACACGATAAAGAGAAAATAGAAATTAAATTTGAATTTGACAACTTCTACATTGTTTGTACTCCTAATGTTCAAAATGCAGGTGCACCCTATATGGGCACTCACCGGGAAGAAGATGGTATGCGGCTGGCATTTTGTATTATGGCCATAACTCCATTGTTGCCTGACAAACTGCACTAATATTCTAGCATTAGGGGATATGAGTAGATGCAGACATATACCACAGGAGGGGTTGTCAAGGCGTACAAGACTACTTTGTGGAACTTGTTTAGAATAATCAATTGTTTACATGAAATAGTTAAGATCATTACATGCACAGCTGCTATATGTAAGTGCATGATCAAAGAGCGATGCACAAGATAAACTACAGGTGTAAATGATGGTCAGGTTACTGCTATTATAAGTGCATGATCAAAGAACGATGCACAAGATCAACTACAGGTGTAAATGATGGTCAGGTTACTGCTATTATAAGTGCATGATCAAAGAGCGATGCACAAGATCAACTACAGGTGTAAATGATGGTATGAGTTGTAACCTGCATGTATGTATTGCCCACGTGATCTACAAACGTATCCCTTCAGAATGATTTTAAGGGCGTATTGAGTTCAATACTGACCCCACTTTTGATCACAATCCACTTGTTCTGGTTGTCAAACTGACTGACATGTATTGTAAAAAAAAAAATGGGCTGCTTTCCAGTTTTGATTTTCAGAATGCATGCATATGCGTAAAGTTGTGTTTGATTTTTAATTTTTTGTTGTTGTCAGTCTGCATGAGGTAAACAGATTTTGTTTCCCGCAGTCTATTTTTTTTCATGCTTCAGAGCTTTTCGTTTTTGTTTTTTTCCCTGACAGATGGGTTACCCAGCAACATTGTGTGGCATGTGTGATATGGCTGTGTACATGGGCAGTGCAGTGTTGTTCTTTCTTATCAAGCTTCCTTACCATCACCCCGTAATGCATGATCACCTTTTATCATTCAAGGTGAGTATATCTTATCAAATCGTCGATTCACAATATGTGTACAACTTTACATGCATTATCTATTACCTGGTGGGCAAAAATGTTCAAGTATGCACCAGTCTGACCTTTTGACGACCCCTCAATTGTCGTGTGCCCGCTGAATGGCGTTTCCTGCTCCTGTGAAATGTGAGGGGATACATGTACTGTCATTGGTGCCCTACGGCCAGTCATGTAGCAGGCAGTAATGCAAAAAATTTTTTTGAAAAAGAGAAGTATTGCATGCATACCTGCCCAGTGTAGTCCAGGATTTGGTGAGCGTATCCCGAGTTTTTATAAATTTTGGATCTCCCAACAGAAACATGGTCTTTCTCGAGCAATCTTTCCCACAAAAATACATATACTGGTACTTGACAGGTATGGCAGTGTGGGTGGGGGGTGGGGTGTTGCTGGTCTTCACATATCCCTTCTCATCTGAGTTTGGTTTAAGTTTAACATGCAAACTATCGAAGAAAATAATGGTTCTCGAGGTAAGGCACTCTGTTCAAGTCTTTCCATATCAAGTGTGTGAGGGAAATTGTTCAGACCATTGCTTGTAGAAATGGCAAAAGTTTGGTCCAATTGTATGTAGTATGGTTGATCAGATGGACTTTGCAAATTTTATGGGGAAAAAAAAACTTTAGCCAAAACTGTCGCTATTTAACCAGCCTGATTCAATTGTATATATCTTATTGTTTTGGCTATTAATGAGCCCCAGAATATCACAAAAGTTGCCACCATGAAAATATGGCAACTTCTCTCACAATTTTAACCCAAACATCATAAACTGATGTCAAATTCCTAAATTTTTTGCAAGATGCAACCAAAATTTTGAAAACATGGTATTTTGGGAGCAGAGACAGATTATAAAATCACGGCTGCTTGAACTAGTGATGAATGCGAGCTATCAAGACATTTAAGAGGAGCAATCGACGGTGGTAGGGTTAATTGCTCTAGACAGATGCATTAAGCAAGGGTGGAGACTTTTGGGTGTAAATTTGGTGATGATTGGAAATTGAGTAATGAATGGGTGTGTACGCCACACTTGATTATTGGAATAGGGCGTGAGAGTGCAAGACAAATTTACTGAGCAGAGCACAAGATGTAGAACTGTAAATATTTTCGTCCTTGTCCGCCTCTTCCAGTTGTTGCTTTACTTGAGAACACACGTTCCTGTCTCTTTGGTACGTTTACACTTTCCTGTAGCACTCTTAAGAATTCCGATTCTTTTGATTAATGTTATGGGTGTGGTTTCCAATAACGATCCTATAGTTCAACATCAGAGTTGGATTTAACCTTTTTCTTGCATGGGAATCACACAGGAAATATACAAAATAATGAAGCAAGAACTGACTTGTCACAAGAGATAGTTGGCAAAAATTGAATCTTCTGGTTAATCTCCATCACAAAATTCTGGAAAAAGCAAACATAATAATGAAGGTGGTTGTGTATATTTCTTGATTCAAGATCCCTACTTGTAATTTAATTTATTCTCCAGAAAACCGTTGTAATACAGGGACATTTAAAAGCAGAAAGTCCCACTGTGGACATGGCCTATATTGTTCTTGTACACATGATTCCAGCAAAGGCAACTCAGTCTGATGAATTAAAATATGTGAGAAACAAACCAAATGATAACGTGTATAAACTGATTTTGCATGGGGCTTCATGCATATGATACATGTAATGGAGCCAAATTAACTTTCAAGGGCCCACAGAAATTTGGTATTGAGAAGAGCATGCAAAACTCGATGTAAACATTCTTACTCTGCGTCCATTTATATTATTGATATAAACGGCAGAGAGTAAGTGACCGGTTCAGGGATCAGATAAAAAAGCCATTTGAAGCCAGGATTCCACGATGTATTTTACTTGATTGACCAAAGTGGTAGTGCTGAGCAAAGGCTATCATGAGCACAGATTGCAGTCCTCTGTTGGGAGCGTGGATCAATGGGCAGGCAAGACATGTGGCCATGAGTGTAAAGCTTTGTACAACATGTACCGTGGCTCCAGTCGGTAATTGCCATTGTTAAAGCAAAGCACACCGTGTACCAAGTCAACGTATGGAGTTGTCACTTGTGCCCAGCGAGACGCCATCTGCGGAGTCTTTCGTTGCATCTTTCCTGTTTTGCGAATGCCACGTGCAGCATTAGGAAGCACTAACAGAGCCCGGGTGAAGATGTTGACATTTCATTATGTTTGGTTGACTTGATTTTCAACCGCGGGCACACTTTCATGTACAGTAGTTCCTTCTGTGAAAGACAACTCCCGTAACAGACCAACTGGCTTTTAACACCACGTTTGTATCTCGCTACCCACTAGCTTCTTTTCCATGTTGCTTGAACCCCATAGAGAAACCACCTGCTTTATGTGACCCCTTTTTTTCTAGGTCTGGTCTCTCACAGGAAGCACTGATGTAGTTGAACTGTGTCGTTTATCTAGTTAGTTGGTACCTCTTGAAAGAATACCTGCTTTATGTGAGCACTTTCGGATCTTCCCAGTATTGCCGGTCTCTCAAAGGAGGGATCACTAGTCAGTGTCAGCTGTGCAAAGGTTCCCTCCAGCTGTGTGTACATCCAGGTCATCCCGTCTACAGAAGCCATTTTTCCATGCTGCAAACTATGACAGTTTCAAATTTCTCGCCTCAGGCCTGTAATCTCACAGTTTATAGTGCTACATTTCTTCTGCATTTTGGGTGGCCCTTTATAGGACTCCAAATTGGAAGACCATTCTATTAACTACATTTGCAGTTTTTGTATCAAGTCGCTCCTCACGATCACTTGTTGTGCAAAGAGAGTATAATTCCCTCGTCAGGATATTTTTTTTCTACAAAGTACTGAGTAAATAAGCCAGTTACTTTGCCAGAAACTATGCAGATATGTGTGCTATTTAAAACTGTTGTACATGTTCACGTCAACAGTGCCACTGCTATGTGAAATTAATTGTATCTACATTATTTTCTATCATTTGCCAATATTAGTGCATTACTATACATATTAATTTATATCTTGTTTTTGATTTGTTGTGTGTTGTACTCCTTGATGCATGAGGCAACTGATGAAAGTGACCAAAATTCCATTTTATGAGAATCTTGTTGACCGTCTTCTGTGCAACATTTGTATGTTTAATGTGATTATGTTATTGATAGTGTTCAAGAAATTGTTGACCTCGAAGTAACTTAGAGAGAGAGAGAGAGAGAGAGAGAGAGAGAGAGAGAGAGAGAGAGAGAGAGAGAGAGAGAGAGAGAGAGAGAGAGAGAGAGAGAGAGAGAGAGAGAGAGAGAGAGAGAGAGAGAGAGAGAGAGAGAGAGAGAGAGAGAGAGAGAGAGAGAGAGAGAGAGAGAGAGAGAGAGATTTTCATACTTATTTCTGTCAGATATTTTTCATGTATACGTATTTATTTTCGTGCTTTTTATACATCAGCAGATTAATCAGACAAAAAAAAGCCAAAACAAAACATGGAAATTAAAAAAAGCAAAATAAGTAATGTACTGGATCCAAGCAAACACCCTCCCTTTGATCTAAATGTCACTCTGTTTATCTATGTAGCAAAACTTAGTATTCAAGGTTTGAGAATCTGCTTCCTCAGACAGCTAGTTATGCTGTCATCCATTAACAAACCTGAGCCGTATAAAGTGTTTTGCAACCTTCCAATCTGCTGGGCCGAGAAATTAGCTTGGTTATGTTCTTGAGATGTTAATTGGAGAGGAGTCTTGCTTTGTTTGTCAGCTGAGGTAGCACTTTTCAATGTTTAATAAAGCCCCAGGTTGCAAGTGAATACAGCCTACAACTCTCACTGCTGTCAGCATCTCGTTTGTCAAAGTCTTAATCATTCTCTGTACCAGTCCCTGAATTTCCTGCATATTTACTAAAAGGTCAGATGAATATTGCATATGCATATTGTTCATGAAAAGAGGTCTTATTCAAGTACCAACATTGCCTGCTGCACAGTCAGTGATTCGTGTCTCGCCTGCTGCACAGTCAGTGATTCTTGCATTGCCTGTTGCAGTCAGTGGTTCTTGCCTTGCCTGCTGTGCAGTCAGTGGTTCTTGCCTTGCCTGCTGCACAGTCAGTGGTTCTTGCATTGCCTGTTGCAGTCAGGTGTTCTTGCCTTGCCTGCTGTGCAGTCAGTGGTTCTTGTCTTGCCTGCTGCACATTCACTGGTTCTTGCCTTGCCTGCTGCACATTCACTGGTTCTTGCCTTGCCTGCTGCACAGTTACTGGTTCTTACCTTGCCTGCTGCACAGTCAGGTGTTCTTGCCTTGCCTACTGTGCAGTCAGTGGTTCTTGCCTGCTGCACAGTCAGTGGTTCTTGCATTGCCTTTTGCAGTCAGTGATTCTTGCCTTGCCTGCTGCACAGTCAGTGGTTCTTGCATTGCCTTTTGCAGTCAGTGATTCTTGCCTTGCCTGCTGCACAGTCAGTGGTTCTTGCATTGCCTGCTGTACAGTCAGTGGTTCTTGCATTGCCTGCCAAGCCATGCTGCAGCAGTCATGAGGGCAATGGAAAAAAATGACATGTCAGACCAATGTGAGTTAACGTCGTCCCAGACAATTGCAAACTGGTCAATAAGCTTTTGTGTGTCTGTTACATACATGTCAGATATTTCTCTTTTAGAAAAAAATCTCTTTGGATAATATGCAGTTAGTCTGATTTTTTTTTTTTTTTTTTTGCATGTTACGTATGGGAGCTGAGATGTCAGTCACGCGCAGGTGACAGGTGGCTCTGTCTTGCAACATGAATCCCTACAAACATGATGAAGGACAGCTGATATACTCGATTGATTTTTGTCTGCTGATTGGACCCAATAAGACATGTACATGTAGATTGAAAAGTACCAATGCAAACATTTAGAAAAAGTGTGCATTTTTTCATCGTGCTTCATCCAAAGATTTCAGAACAGTACATTTTTTTTCATAGTGTATGATCCGAGGATTTCAAAACTGCAGAAATTTTCATGCTGGAGACATTCCTCAAAATTTTGAAAACTGTATTTACTGCATATAATATTTAATTTCCTGTGAGAGCCTCATATCACTGAAAACAGTGAAAGTAATGAGGCATATAATGACCAGAATTTAACTGAACAATACATATTAATTGTGCAGCAGATATTTCACAGCCACGAAGAAGCTTTAAACTGGGAAAGTTGTTCCCCCCAAGAGGTTAATTAACTTAAATATACACTTAAGAAATGAGGGTCGATTTTGTGTGTGTTATGGCATAATGACACTCGTGATTGAAGGAGACATCGTGAGCGTAGCGCACGCCAGTGCGCCTCGCCCGATGCCAGCTTCAATCACCCGCGTCATTATGCCATAACACACACAAAAGCGACCCTCCTTGCTTATATTTACATTTCCCTCTTAATTTTTCTGCTCAATTACACGAAATTTAGAAATGTAATGCATAAAATTAAGAGAAACGTCCAGAAATTGATTTACCAAGCATGTTCAAGTGTTAAGTTCCGGAAACCCAGGTGGGCATGGCTTATTGGAATGTGGGCGGGACACTTGTGTTATGGTCCCATAACACACAAGGCTACTGTGTTATGGTCTCATAACACACCAGGCTCCCTCCTATACTTGCAATGTTAAAAGTTAGATTGAATGTAAATATAAGGGAATGAGAACCTCTACACCCCAGTAGGCCATTAAAATACTATGGATAAGAAATGTAGAATCTTAAAGCATTCAAGAACCATCAGGTAAACTTTTTGACACTTAGAACTGTAAGAAGGGAATACGAATTAAATGACAGACTTCTCCACAAGTATGAACATAACTCTTCACAGAGTTAGTCTAAATTGTAAAATTTTTGCACAATAAGTATGGTAAAAAAAAAACTCTGTCCCCTGGATTTTTTTTTAGCTCTGCTGACCAAAGGTCGCAGAACTTATGCAACCGCTCATGTCTGTCTGTCTGTCCATCTGTAATAATATTGCACTCACTTGCAAGACATACAATATCAACAACAAACTGCAAGAATTAAATAGTGAAACTTATCAACAAGCAGAATCTACTGAAACAATTATTGACAAACAAGTAGACAAGAACAAAGTTTCGAAATGTGTTATACCAAATGAACACATGAAATTGCTGATCATCTATGCATTTGTCAACATACACAAGAAACCTGTCAAATTTAGGTGTATTATCGCAGCAAAGAAGTGTGTTTCAAAACAAGATAAGATACTAATAGTTCTGAAACTCGTCCAAAAATCCCATACTATTTATTGTGAAAGAGTTCATACACATGCAAGAGTGAATAAGATGTGGATCACTGCAAGTACCACGGATATCTTGCAGGACATAGATAAGATCAACAAGAAGGAAGGTGCCAAATCCATCCAAACCTTTGATTTTTCAACATTGTATACAAAGATCGACTTAACAGACCTGAAAGAAGTGTTAATTTCAATGTTGGACAAGGCACTCAAAGGAGGAACATGCCAATAGATTAAAGTTTCCAACACTGATGCAAGATTTGACAAAGGAAAGGATAAAAGAAAGTGTTGCACCAAAGAAGAATGTTCTGTTTTGATAAAGTATATTATCAACAATGCATACTTTAGCTTTGGTACTAAAGTATTTTGATAAATAGTTGGAATGCCCATGGGAACTGATCAGGTCTTTATATTGTCAATTTATATGTACATATACTTTATTCCGAATCTAAATGGATGGAAGAATTTGCAAAAACAAACTATACCGCTGCAAAAAGGTTCTATTCACATACTAGAATATTCATCAATCATCTATATACTCTTAACAACAAGGATAAGATCAAGAAACATTGGAAGGAAATTTACCCCCCCAAAAAACTCATTTTGAGTAAAGAAAATGAAAGTGACAATAAGTCAACTTTCCTTGTTCTTGAAATAGGGATTGACAGCACACAGTATGTGACAAAGATTTTCGACAAACAAGAACCATTCAAATTTGACATAGCTCATATCCTGATACCACTGGAAACATTCCAGAGAACCTAGGTCAGGGTGTGGTCATTGGACAGGTTTTATGCATTAGCAGAAATACATCACAAATAAGTGAATTTGTAAGGAGAGTAAGGCTATTAATGAAAAAACTAGGCCACAAAACCTGTGACACCAAAAAGCCATATAAAACTGTGTTGAAGTGTTTTCATAGAATGGAACAATACTGCCAAAAACAACACTCATTCCAAGACACTAATAGATTATATTAATCTATAGATTTAGGTAGGGCTAACATGGAAGTGGTGGTAGGGCGATAGTTAGTATACTGTGAAGTTAACTTAAACCCACCCAGAGATTTTCTCTAGTCTGTCTACAGTCAGAAACCATCATTCATAGTTGGCTCTTCCTATTTATGTCTCCCGGTGGAAGCCGGGGGACATATTGTTTTAGTGCCTGTTTCTTCCGCTTGTTGTTGTTGTTCAGGTTCTTCAACACTTAGTTTCCGTGCGATAAGTCTTGAAGGACTTGACAGAATTTGATGAAACTTGGTAGGATTATGTATCAAGGCAAGACCTAGGTTGGGATTGTATTTGGATGACCTTGCGCAAATTCTCAAGGTCACAGGGTCACTTATGTGAAATTGGTTTTGTGCGATAAGTCTTGAAGAACTTGATGGAATTTGATGAAACTTGGTAGGATTATGTATCTTGGCAAGACCTAGGTTGGGATTGTATTTGGATGCCCTTGAGCGAATTCTCAAGGTCACAGGGTCACTTATGGGAAATTGGTTTCCGTTCGATAAGTCATGAAGAACAGGATGGAATTTGATGAAACTTGATAGAATTATGTACCAAGGTAAGACCAAGGTTCGGATTGTATTTGGGTGACCTTGACCTAATTTTCAAGGTCACAGGGTCATTTATGTGAAATTGGTTTCTCTGCAATAAGTCTTGAAGAACTTGATGAGAATTGCTAGAGTAATGTATCTAGGTGAGAGCTAAAATAGGATTGTAATTTTGAAGCAAACTTGGTCATTTGTAATTTGTTATCACCTGTAGCTTATTCAGAGACGTAAGTGTTCCACCGGGAGACATTTGATTTTCTGTTGGAAAATCAGTCTGTTCTAGTTCATCACTTGTGTGTAGAGGTGACTATAGTTAATTACCTCAAACGCTCACTTCACGATCAGTGTTAGTACATAAGTGTAACATACTAGAGACGTCCGTCCCTCGGTCCATAAACTTTTGCTCGTTAGCGCAATACCATCCACAGTTTTCAAGTTAGCCCAATATAACTTTCAGGACTTACAGGGGTATAAAAATCTAGGTTCTTTTTGATATTGCAATATTATGCAATACAGGGGTCAAAATATGAAAATCTTGTGAACACTCTAGCTCTTTAATTTGTGGCAGATCTTCACCAAATTCGGTGGGATTTTGGGGATGTCAAAGTCTAAGTTGCTAATGATACTAGTGGCGCCACCTATAATTTGATGGAAATTATGAGCCAAAATGTGTTTTAAGATATAAAATTCCCTATCTTGAAAAGATGTTATGTTGTTGAATTTTCTAAATACGGCCACACACAAACAATGTTAAGAAACCCCAAAATGTGTGAACATCAGGCTTTGTCTTCCGCAATTACAAAACAAACACACGTGAGAAAATCCACAGGTTGTTCTTCAGCCAAGTTAAGGTGCATATCAGTATGGAGTATTTATATCAAACCAAAATCTTCAAGCGAGTGGCAAGGAAATGGTGACACTCAGTGGCCATTATGATAAGGCCATATTAATGGAAAACGGAGGATGTCGGTAACAGCTGTGGGAATAATGAATACTCATCTAATAGGACTAAGCTCAGCGTGTGTTTGTAGAACATGACCATGACTTTTTAACACTGTAAATTCTCTCAAAGTTGCTAGGTTGGCAAGAGAAATATTTTTTGCCATGTACATGTACATGCATGGTGCAGGGATATGCCTGTCACATGCAGTATGTACAGATATTTTATCTTGTTGAGATACCAAAGGCCAAAGCAGCACAGAATCAAAATATATATGTCCTGGATTCAGGGCTGGAAATTAAGATTTGATAAAGCCTGTCAAAATTTATTTCTACATTTGTATGTACATGTATTCATTTCGCAAATCTGAATATTTATATAACAGTTAGCCTGCTTAAGTTTAATTTGCAGTCAGACTGAGAATTTTTTGGATAAGATTTAGCATATTCATGGTCAAACTTGTTTACCACCACATGTACATGTACTTTGAAAAGTCCCCTGCTTCATACTTTATTAAATATTGTTCTTTCTTGAAATAATTTCAATGAAAATTTGAGGGAAGACTTACCTTTTGGTGCCCAGAGGACACTGAGAAATTCTGATGACTTGGTCCAATAATAAGACCTTTTCAACATTAAAAAATCTGTATGATTTTACATGTTTGCATAAATACCATTCAGTCTATGAGCTTAGCCCTGTGCCCGGTATCCCACAATGCCTTTGGAGTATGTCCTGTCCTTGAGACATTCCATGCTATGATAGTTTAGGCCTTATATTCAGTCATTTTTGCTTTGCCTGGTAAGTTGTACTTTAGCTGCCCACACAGCAGCTGCTGTATGAGTTGTCAGGCAAAGCAAAGTCTACTGACTGTGGCCCAGACATCTTGAATGAACATTCATTTTATGAAGAACTTTAATCTGCAATCCTTGTTTTAACTCTTAAAGTGCCAACCACAGCTATAGTAATTTTCTCATTACCATTAAAGATATAATGGTTAAAAGATTCAAATTCCTCATGAAGATACCCTTCATTCAAATATCAGCAAGCCTAGTCTAAAGCAAAAAGTAGTCTTAGTCAACAGCTTTCCTCGGGACACTTTGTGCACAAGGTGTGCGAAGTGTCCCGAGGAAAGCTGTTGACTCAATCTTAAGCCCGCGCTTTAAGGGTTAACTTAATTGTTTGTAAACAAACTGCAAAATCAGGGGCTGTTATAGGGGGAAAACATATATTTAGTTGTGCTGTATGATGACAACAAATTCATTGTAATTTAAACTTTGACTGGCAGTTTACAGGCATAGTTTTTTTTTTAATTCACAAAATGAGAGTTAGATGTATGCCTAATGTGCAATGCCTGTTTTACTCCACTAGTCTGAAAGGGAAAATTTCATAAAATGGAGACCTGCTCAGGGACATGCATGACAATGCCATTGGTTGGAAATAAACTCAACATGAGACTTGTAAGGCAATCAAGGCAACTGATACAGCAAAAGTATACAAAATTACCGATTTTACGGAGACTGTTTTTCACTCCCAAATTGAACATTATTTTTTTTGAGTGGTGTGCGTGTGTGTCAAAGAGAAAGCTCACATAAAAATGGAAGGACTGAATAAATTTGATATGTTTTAAACATGATTATTCTCCATCATAACTTGTATATATAATTGCATTTTAAAGATGGAATCACATTTCTGATACAAAATTTAATATTAAAAATAAAATGACTTTGATGGTGACCATGTAGACAATCAGTATTATTCCTGCAGTGCTAAATTCATCATAAGCTGCTGAAAGTCTGCCCCTGCTTCAGTGGGGTCTGCTCTTTTCAGAACAAAGATGGCTGACTCCTGTGCCGCTTTTATTTCGATTTTCCACCAAAGTCCATGTGCTGTGAATTGATATAAGGATTCCATATTCTGTGTAAATTGACCTTTACTTCCAGTACCAGCATGCCTGGACCTGCAGAGACTCCCAAAAGGGTCCAGGTCAACAGCTTTCTATGGCATACTTCGGACACAGTGTGCAAAGGAAAGCTGTTGACTTGGTTGGTTAAACCTTGGCGCTGACACAGTTTACAAATGACATATGACAGTCCCCCTTTTGCGAGACAATTCCCAAGTGTACACGTAGAACATGTCAAGTGGTTTCACATAACGGGTGGTCTTTCGCAAAAGCTACATTGACGTGAAAAGGTGGCTCTAGGGATCTGACAGTGAGGTCTGTCAAGCTGGATGGGCTCAACAGACTGATCAATGTACAGTAAAACCTGTCGTGAAAGTTTATATCCCCAGGGATGACCAAATATGGTCTCTCAATATAGAAGGTCTTGCATGATGGTGTATAAATACTGCAAAAAGTACCATGCAAAATGTCTTGAAAAGATTGCCTGTCAAGGCGAGTGGTCTGGCACTGGAGCAGACGCTGAAGATGGACTGCTGTAGTTAGAAATTTAACCGATAAAGAGTTGATTTCTAGACGAGGCAATAGCTATTCTGAGCATGCTGTCAATGTAATGCACCCAAAGTGGTGTGAAGAATTGCAGGTGGAATCCATATCAATAACAATTCAGGTCCATGTTACATGTAAATGTGACATTGTTGGCATCATTCAAAAGGTTAGCACTTACACAGAACAATTGATCATTACTTGTGATATGCAAGTCCCGGTTGATGCGCTTCTTGACTTATCATATAGAAACCAAATTCATATCAGTCCCCGGGTGACCTTGAAAATGACTTGTCGGGTGCTTCACCAGTGAAGCTCAGGCACTAACAGAGGGTTATCATCATGAGCACTATCACAGTCCTTCCTCGTTCAGATTGTTTTGAAGTTATCATCTGGAGTGCAGAATCACCAAAATTGTGGTGTGACTGACAAATAAGTCAAGATCACCCGTTTGCAATATCTTAATATAGGTATTAATAGTCTTCAGGGAGAACCATCGATCATCACATGCTATATGTATCTAAGAGTCTTCAGTAAGAGATGACATTTCTGCAGTCAATGTCTGATAACTGCTTGTACATTTACATTTACTACATTTACGCATGTACCATATGATCTTGTGAATAAAATCAAAGTCACTTACATGTGATCACAACTTGGTCTTTATATAGAGGTCTATCATCAAGTACAATATCTTTAAGCCTTATAGTGCAGGGTGCTTCGTGCTTCGCTGATTACCTCAAAACAAAGCAAACCAAAGTTGCCCTGTGACCTAGTGAATTGAGTCAGGGTTACCCACATATAGCCCTAACCTGCTTCCCCCCCCCCCCCCCCCCCCAGGGAGAGACATCCATTTTGTGCAATTTGGGTCTTGTCAAGCATAGTAACTGTTCTTGAATTACCAATATGCAATATCAAATTTTGCTGGAATTAATGTCTACCCATTTGCAGTAAGAGTGAGACGTTTTGTTTTTTTTTTGTCTGTTTCCACTAGATCTTCGTCTTTTCAATGACTCGAGCATCAGATTGGACCAAGGTTGATACAACTTGGTCAGGTTATATGTCGAAAAAAGAATTGCAGGTGGATGACCTTGACCTTATTTAGGGGGTCCCAAGGCTGAAATCTGTTTGCCTGTGATATCTCGCTATTAAGCCATGCAAATCAGTTAGAGGGGGTAGTTTGATCTCCCGGTCTGCACAGTGTAGAGAAGAACTGACTTGTGCCCAAAGAGCAAATTAAAAAAAAAAAAGAGTTTGCAAAAACATGTTTAAAAAGCCATTCCATATGGAATAATCATTATACTGAACTAATACATGTAGATATTGTGGAAATATGTAATGTTTTTTTATGAAAATAAGCTAAAATCATCCAGTTTATATATCAAGGCAAGGGTACACTAAAATATGGGAATCAGTCCGTTTATTGGTAAAAATTTAAGCAAATGAAAGGCAGCTTTAACATTATAGCAAAATTGGATGAAAACTGAGAGATCGAGGTACATGTATAGCTAGATGAAAACCTTCATAGGGCAAAGTGACCTTTACTTTTGACCTTTAGAGGTCAAATGTAAATTATACATATATTTATATATATATACATATATATATATACATATGTATATATATATATATATATATATATATATATATATATATATATATATATATATATGTACATGTTCATGTATATGTATACAATGTGTGTGTGTGTGTGTGTGTGTGTGTGTGTGTGTGTGTGTGTGTGCATTGTTGCAATTTCCACATTTTGAGCCCAACATTGTATGCATTAAAACTGGGATGTAAATTGACTAACTAGGCTATGTTTAGTTGAAAATCTTCAGGTACCAAATGATGACCTTAACTTCCGATTTTAAGATATCAAGTGCAACATACTAAAGTGTGCATTGTTACATTTCCTGTATTTTGGGTCCAAGATGATAAAAATTGAATGAAAAGTAACAAAGTTAGTATCTGCAAATGTTCAATGCCCAAATAAGTTTGACCTTGACCTTTAGGGGTCGTATGTAAAAATGCATGGTTTGATCTTGAGTTGGACTATGCAACTTCACCATCATCCAAATCCATTGATAACTATTCCAGCTAAAGGCCAAAAAGTGTTTTCCATGAGTAGGTCAGGATACCTACAAAATTACACATGGGGCCCAGTCACAAATTGTCAGTGTTTTATGGCCATCCAAATATTGAACAATATTTAAAAACTGAAAAGGCAATGACCTTCAAAATGTAGGTCAAGGTCACAAGTAATGGTGCAAAAATTCCATACTTAAGTGTGTGAGGGAATTTCAATTTAGATTTTTTGTGAAGTTTTTAATTTAATGAGAGTTGCCATGTTTTTATTAATATTGCATGTTAGAAGAATTATTTATCTACAACCCTTGTGATTTGCTTACTGTTCAAGCAACATGTGATGACAGGTGCTTGTAGAAACATTGAAAAGTGCACAGTGTAGCAAACATTAACTTTCACTGTATTGTCATCTTAATTGCTTCAGGTTGTTTATGCCTTGATGGATGCTAGGGAAGTTGTCTGACTCTGTGAATTAATTTAATTTCACTGTTTTTATTTTTGTTTATTTCGCTGATGCTTTAAAACCACCAAAATAGGAACTTATTGAGAAAGATTTTTCACATGGCATGGATAGAAATTATAACAAAAATATTGAAGTAAAAGTGTCAGTGAAAGGTCCAAAACTAAAAAAACTGCAAAAATTTCAACCCGTGAAAATAAATGTATTCACCGTACTCTCTGAATAGGTCTTCTCAGAGGGTGGGAAAGGGGTTTCCCATACTGGCGTACTGGGGCTTTTTATTTACCGTACTGGCGTACTTGAAGCCCTCTTATTTTTTTTCCGTACTTCGTACTATCCAAAATATTGAAAGATTTTAATTTTCCATACTATGTACTCTAGAAAAATAATTACCTGTACCAGCATAATGAAACCCCCCCTTACCCCCCTTCTTCTCAGTACAATTTTACTTTGGCCTCATTTCTGTATATTTATGGGGTAAAAAGACAACATGCCTGTGAGACTTTAGCCAGATACAGTCAAATCGCCCCGTTGAGACCACCTGAGGGGCTGAAAATGTGGTATTTATATTGGAAGTGGTCATAACGGAGGATATAGTAATTGAGGATAAACTAAAACAGGTCTGTAAATTGGTTGCCTTATAACATAGAAATGTTTTTTTTTTATGGAGGTGGTCTTAATTGGAGATTCAACTGTAGATGCTTGTCATTTTTTGTTTTTTTGTTTTCTTACCCTGTTCACCTCATCAGTCTGGTTAAAAAAAAAGGGTTAAAAAGGCTATACATGTACCTTGTCATCTGAGCCAATCGGAAGAACTGCTGTACTACATTATGCGTACATGTATTTTTTACAATATACAATCTATGCACACCTGTCTTTGGGCATCTGTCCTACCAATTAGAGCTGGTTCAATCCAAGTCAATCTAGATTGTGGTGCATGGAGAACTCTGAACTTTTACCATTATGAAAATAAAGTACTTACAATTTGTATAGCCTGACTAATTGAAAAACAGTTGCATTGGTGTGGAATCGGTAGCCTGACATTTTGTTTTTAATTAAGATAATTGGGAACTGTGAATGTCAAAGAAAGTCTTTTGCCTGAATGTGTTTTATTAAAAAAATGACACAAAGAACCTTCAGGTATAATGAGACAGTCGAGGGAATGGAATTGTTGCATCTGGTTCCCGAGTTGTCTTCTATTACATTGGCAATTTGAAGCATCAGCGGTAAATTGCGCATGTGATGAACATCACCAAATAGAATCCTGCCACTGCAGAAAAAGAAAATCCCGATTTCTGATGACAGGACAAGCCTTCATTTGGATGTGAAATTGTTTCTGTAGAAACCAGAGAAGTTCAGAAAAAATGGCATTGCTAGGAGCAAGGTAATTGACGGGAATGAGATGTCACATACAGATGATTCAACGTCAATTCTCAATTGTGTGGCTGCAGGTTACTATGTACAGAGGCACTGGCGAACGCGAAATCAGGAGAAACGTGAATAAAAAGGTGCATGCAGATGGATCATTTGAATGAGTTTGGCATTAATCCAGACAAGATGAAGGGGACGTTCTGGATGGTTTACACGGATACCATTTGCAAAGCAAACTGCCTTCCCTTGTTGTGGTTATATCCACTGACTGTCTTAATACCTTGCAGTGAGAACACCGGAATAAAAAGCTGTCTGCTCAACAGAGTGTGATAACTCACGTGAACACCTAGGAGCAGCTGACGGAACTAAAAGCAAGCACTTGTGAGAGGACACGAGGGAGCCTCGCACAGACGTATACCGTGCTGCGTACCATGCTGCGAGACACCACTGAACGTGCTTGTTGGTAAGTGGCATCCAATTGCATGGGACATGCCTGGACGTACAACTAAACCTTGCTGACTGGGGATCATGTATCAATTTCATTGCCAGCCATGTGGGATGTGTATCACTCTGAAAAATGATGCCTTGATTGGGTTTGGCGTTGGATGCCAGTCGGAACACGTGGGTTCCATGGATACAGTTAATCTGCATGATCCAGTCAAAAAGTTCACTCTCTGCAGTGCTTAAATGTCTATAGGGATAGAAAGTTGTATTCTATCATATAGTCAGTAGGCAAACTATCAGATTGAAGCAGTCTGAGGATTTTGGTTTTCCATCTTAACTTCACCAGAGCAAGCAGTATCATTTTATCAGTTTTCAGCTTTCTTCCTTACATACGTGTACACCTGTACATGGCCATTTAGTAGCAGTGCTAAGTGCCACATGTGTGTATTATATTTATAGTATTGCTATCGTCTGAATGGTTTATTTTAACCACGTGATAAACGAAGTCCATTTTAGAGTTTCTTTGCACATGGTAAGGTTGACTATTGGCACAGGCAGGATTTAGTGGGCATGTCGCGACCGTTTCGCAGACTGAATCCTGGAGAGAAAATCTGCTTTAGTTTGCTTTCGAGCTCTTAGTACTTCTTTGAACTGAATCACTAGGACAGCCTTCAAGAAGAGGACATCAGCATGTACATGTACGCAATAATTTGTTATTTACAGTCATTGAATTGAACTTAACTGTGCATTAAATGTGTGATCATGTCTTCATAGAATAATTGCAATGAAAAGTACATGTCATTTCTGTTTTAAAAGTATTTTTCCTCTGTCATACCTGTCTGTATTTCTTCTGTATTTGACAAGCAGCCAGTGACTGGTCATGGTGTTCACATCAGCCAGGCATTCATTTCAAATTAACTCTTTCAGTCCCAATCACGTCTAAAGTTGATCTACTTAAGTCAGACAAGTCTGAATTATCATTAGGATCCCAGATTCGTATTTCTCAAAAAAAGACCTTTCATTCAAGTACCAGCATGCCTCTAGTTCCAGAGAAAATATCCCAGGTCAACAGCTTTTCTCTGCACGCATTGGGCGCAATTCGCCCAATGCACAACAAGAAAAGCTGTTGACTCAGTCCAAATTTGGTGCTTAAAGAGTTAAAGAGCTCTCAATATATTTTTTAATGTGTTGGGAACTTTATACCCTCTCACATTTTTAGTGAAAAACACAGAGCCTGTTGGTGAAACCATCCTTCATCCTTTCTTTATAAGCAACTGGCCTCCTTACCTTCTGGTATACCTGGGCTGATCTGCCTGTGGGTCAGCACAAGATAATGATAGAACAATAGAGTGTAGATAATGATAGAACAAGAGAGTGTAAGTAATGATGGAACAATAGAGTGTAGATAATGATAGAACAAGAGAGTGTAGATAAGGATAGAATAATAGAGTGTAGATAGGGATAGAGCGAGAGAATGCAGATAAGGATAGAACGAGAGAGTGTAGATAATGGTAGAAAAGAGTGTAGATAAGGATAGAACAAGAGAGTGTAGATAATGATAGAACAATAGAGTGTAGATAAGGATAGAACAAGAGAGTGTAGATAAGGATAGAACAAGAGAGTGTAGATAAGGATAGAACAAGAGAGTGTAGATAAGGATAGAACAAGAGAGTGTAGATAAGGATAGAACAAGAGAGTGTAGATGAGGATAGAACAAGAGAGTGTAGATGAGGATACAAGAGAGTGTAGATAAGGATAGAACAAGAGAGTGTAGATGAGGATAGAACAAGAGAGTGTAGATGAGGATAGAACAAGAGAGTGTAGATGAGGATATAACAAGAGAGTGTAGATGAGGATATAACAAGAGAGTGTAGATAAGGATAGAACAAGAGAGTGTAGATAAGGATAGAACAGGAAAGTATAGATAATGATAAAACAGCCGAGTGTACATGTACTTTCACTACTCAACCAGCTTACCATCTCTTTGCTTCATTGTGATGGACTTTATTAATATAGCCTGTCACTGCCAATGATAAATAGCAATCCTTTGGTTTTTTTTTCTGCTGTAAATGTATATTGCATTTAATACAATTTCAATGCAGAACTGTCTTTTTTTTATATCCAAACATTTCTCTGAAGTAAACAAGCCAGAGAATACTCAAATAGTCTTCATTACATGAAGGAAGTGTGTGTTTGCCGACAAATGGTGTCCTTGAATACATGTATACACAAAGAAGACTAAAAGCTTTGAATAAAAATATTCTGCTGAAGCCATTAGCTTTACAAGATGACTCAATCGAAAAACCAAGGTTTTTATTATGTGATGGGTGATGAAACATTTCATTTACTTGTATACATGTACATGTAGCAAAGTTGGATGCCAAAATATGTTAGTGAGTATTTGTCATATCAGAATGTTAGACAATAATTATCAGATTTGATGAGCTAATGCAGTTTCCCAAATTAGAAAAAAAAGCATTTGTATGCATCTTGAAATTTTAGATAAATCCTAAGTGTACAGAAAGGACACATTTTGTAACAGTGATTTGATTCCTTGTTTATATTCTTGTAAAAGGGATTTGTGAACAGTGGTTCCATTCCTATAAAACATGTATCCCCCCCCCCCCCCCAAGAGGCAACCGCCTTACAGAGATGGCCTTATAAGGGAGGGACTAGACTGTAAACAGTCTGGATGATCACTGGCTGTGCCAAAAATTATGGGATGTACTACAGATACCTGGTTTCACTATTGAGTAGACCATGACAGTAGATATATTTACCTGAGGAGTCACAGTTTGTGGACAATAAACTAAGTCAACACAATAATGTTGGCCCGGCAGGTCAGACAGGGATCTAATTAAGTCTGTAAATCACCACTGTCGTGTTGAAATGAAAAAAATTGCAGAGCTACCTATCTGCAGCTGAACACAGTTATAGACGATAAAAACATGTTCACTACTCCGTGCATATTATGATATATTGATTATCTTTCAAATCTACTCTTTCCAGCAGCAAGGAACACATTTCATACGATACATTGATAGTATAGTGAAACCTCATTATAATGAGACGACCAGTTCCCCGTACAATGTGTCATATATCTGAATATATGTTAGATAAATCAGTCAAATAACAAAAGGACTTGACTTCAGTCCCTTAAAACATGTGTTATTAGGTGATGTTGGAAATCTGAGTGTTGTCATAATGAGGTTTCACTGTAGAGGAGTTTTGATTTGTTGCACAATATTCTCCTGTAGTAGTTGTGGAGCCCTAATTAAAGTTGGACGACTCACAGGCCTGGTTACAGGAAGACAGTTTAGAATATTTGCAGTGCCAAATTACATGTAGCTGGGCAAGAGAAGCCATAATTTGTAGAAATGTACCAGACCTATGTTTGCTGACAAGTGTTGCATTGTTACTGAAGTAACATAATTTGCTTGTAACAATTATTTAGGTGTGGAATATGAAACTGATTTTAGAGACCATGCAATCGTGGAATGATGGAATCTGGTCAGGTATGAAGCCCATTATTGGGAGTAAAAGATAATAATTTCCTGTGGTAACCAACGAATCGTCGGTTAACAGGAAATTATTAACTGGCTCATGCCTGAGAACAACTTGGCCACATGTAACAAGGAAACAACCATCTCGCACCTCCTTCCCTCCCCCCCCCCCCCAAAAAAAAATGTACCTGCACTGTTGAGATGCACTTAATGAACTGACCACAGCAAGGAATTCATGAAGTAACACTGTGATGAGTTTTTACCCTCGGCACATAAAGTGCTGGAGGGTATTGTCGTCCCCTGCATGGTCCGTCTGTCCGTCCTTCTTGTCCATATTACCACGATATCTAAAAAAACATTCACTGTAGCTGTACAAAACTTTTGTAAGAGGTGTACCTTAAAGTGGACCAAGTTCCTTTTGAAAACCAGTTTCCTCTTATTATTTTTTAGCTTTTTATGAAACTTTTAAAGTATTTATTTCAAGGCTATCTGAGGCTATCACAAGGGGACAACATTAACATAATATCTCCAAAAATATTCACCTTAGCTTTACCAAATTTTTATCACAGAAGAACCCCTATAATGGACCAGTTTCCTATTGAAAACCAGCTTCCTTTGATTATTTGAAAACTGATTATGTAACTTAATGTACATGTATTTATTTGAAGACCGTCTGAGTGGCGTCAACCCAGACAGTATTACCATGATATTTCAAAAAGTATTGACTGCAGCTTTACCAATTTTTTGTCAGAGATGCATCTTATAATGAACCAGGTTCCTTTAAAAAACCGACGTTCTCTTTGATTGTATAAAGTTTTTATGAAACTTTAAAGGATCTATTTCTAAGCCATCTGAGTACTGGGCAAGGGGATGCCTTTACTATAATAACTCAAAAAGGATTCATTGCAGCTTCACCAAATTTTTGTCAGACATGCACATTATAATGGACCATGTTCCTATTGAAAACCAGCTTTCTCTTTGTAATTTTTAACTTGTTATGAAACTTTTGAAGTATTTATTTGAAGGCCTTTTGAGTGGTGCACAAGTGGACAATGTTACCATAACATCTCAAGAAGGATAAAATTGCTCTTTCATTTCACAGACAACAATATTGAAATTGTATGTAAAGTGTTCTGCTGCAAAGTCTCAAAAAAAAAGAAGAAAGAAAAGAAAAAAAAATTGCAGAATTGGGGAAAAAAAGATTGTGGGTGCCGAGGGAAATCTTTTTTCTGAACGCTATTTTCTACAGATATTTTCCGCTCACTCGCTCATTTTTCAAAACAGTACATGTACTTTGAGGGAAGATGGTCAGAACGTATGTTTGGGTATGCGTAGGTAAAGTGAGGTAAATCTTGGTCATATAAAAAGGGATTGTAGTGTTTGTAGTCTCTTTAACAAAATAATTTTGTTGCATAGCAGTCGTATTCTGTTCCGTTCAAGAAAAAGAAATGGTAGAATAAAAAGAAAGAAAACACAGGAAGAAATTAGAAGAAAAATGGGGTACAGTTTGGATAGGAATTAGAAAAGGATAATATGAATATTAAGATATACATTGTGTCATTGTCTATATGTTCAGAAAAGACCAGGCAATTAAGACCAGTGACAGGGCCAACACACTACAAGGTGATCGAGCCAGACTGGTCTGAGTGTGACACTGATCTTGTCAGTGAGATGTTGGAACACCATGAACTGCTTGCTTACAGTGCCCCCCCCCCCAAAAAAAAAAAAAAAAACAGTCGTCAGTCGTGTATGTTGTGTTGATGGTTGTGATGAGGGTCATGGTGCTACTATACTACTACTGACTGCTCCTGCTGGTGGTGGTGGTGATGATGATGATGATGATGATGATGATGATTTTTTTTTGCACTACACTTCTTTCTGTAACAGTTGATTAAGGTAATTTACAACTGCTTTACGATAATTTTGTTCAGTGTGAGCTTTTTGAGATATTCTGGTAGACAGATATGTTGTCTGTCATATGTCCAAATTTGCAGGTTCTGGCCCCAAATACAATCTGAAACAATGAACAAAATACTTTTGATGTTAACATGACCGTCAATGGAGCCTGTTATCCTTTAGATCATGAATATAGACGATAGAAACCTGCATCAGAGTGGTCATTTCACATGGATTTATTGCCAGAAAGTAAAGTAATTCCCCAGTTTTAATCAAACAAAAACAAATTTCCTTAATAAACCTTTGAGTTTGAAAACATATGAGGGCTTTCTAAGAAAAGATTGGTCCTTTTTACCTGTGATGACCTGAGGTTGCAGAGCTTCTGGAATCATTTTTGTCCATCATGCAATCAGTCCATCCATCAGTAAACTTTTCACGTGTGGACACAATCCAGTCCACAGTTTTCAGGGTTGCCCATGCAACTGTCATGACGTACAGGGTACATAAGGAAATCTAGTACCCTTTGGATATTGGCGGTGTCACAGCACAGTGGAATGCAATAGGTCAAAATTTGAATTAAAATCTTTTGAATGCTCTAACGTCCTTAATATTTGATGGATCTGTCTGAAATTTAGTAGAAATCATTGTTCAGGAGGCAAATATGCTGACGCAAAAGAATGCGAGTGGCGCCAGGTATAAAGTAGAGAGAAAATATGACCCAATATGTGTTGAGATGTATGACATTCATTGTACATGTTCATGTATTAAAAAATGATAAGGCTAATTTTACAAATGTGTGTCACGTGGAAATTTTGATATTACAAAATATAGGTGCCCATGACCAGCGTACTTTTTCATGGTCATGGATGGAGTGCATTTCATGAAAGGATTTGTGTTTGTGGTGTTTGTTACATCAGATCTTGTGGATATATAGTCATACACCGTTACAAAAACATTATACCTGTATAGACAAAAGTCTATACCTGTGGGCTTGTAGTGCTGCCACTGGTGGTATCAGTTGTAACTAACATGATATAGCTGTTATAGACACATTAAGTTCATGATTGTAGGGATTATTTCAGTTAGAACAGCAAAATTTATGCCAAATACACATGTATTTGGCCGGTCAATGTTAATACAATGTATTATGTAAAATTTTAGGTGACCTTAATGTAGTTTCAAGGTCATTAAGCATTCAGTAAAGGACCCTAAATTCTGTTGAGAAACCAAGCTAACAATACCAAATGTAGCATCATGAATGCGTATCGTGTGTTAAAAGTTTAATATTGCCAAATACAGATGACCTTGACATGGTATTTTTCAAGGTCCCAGAGGAAATGCTTTTCAGGAGACGATTTTGTTTGGGTAATGGTCATTGCATTTGAACTTGTGGACATATATCTTTATACAGTAGTACCTGCAATAATAGACCACTGCCACAAAGAAATCCATGTGATATTTATGACCGCATATTGGAGGGCACAGCAGTCTATATTTTTTTGTAAGTTTACCTGCAATTTTCAACCACCTGCCATATGTGACTATTTTTTGGCTGGCAGAACGGTTGGACAGAAACAGCAGGTACTATTGTACTCTTAGAGAAAAATTATACAGACAAATTGTTGTGATGTGTGGCATCATTTGTGGTATTAATTGTAACTAACATCATAGGTATCAGAAGCACATGAAATTCATTTTTATGATAATGAACTGAGAGATGTGTTAGGCCAGTGGTCAGTGGCATGGCCTTAGCTAACTTTTTAAGGTGATAAGTACTTAAGTGAAGGACAATAAATTCAATATGTTGAGAAAGAATCAGGCTGACACCAAATGTGCCATAAATGTGTATCCTGTGGAAGTTTGATGTTGCATAATGTGGATGACCTTGACCTACTTTCCTCAGGTCATGGAGGGAATGCATTTCAGGAAATCGATTTGTTATGGTCATCTGATTACATGTGGGCAGAGCTTTAGGCCCGTGGGCCTTTTGTTTAAATGTACATTAAAAAAGAAGAATGCTGCAAACTTTTAACATTAAAAAAGAAAATCGTTTTTTTTTTTGGTATCACCTTTGTAAAAATTAGATCCTGTTATGAAAAATCTCTGATATGTTTTCACAAATACATGTATATGTATTGACATGACAAGATAAAACTGGTTACTTTATTCCTTATTTTTAAGATAAATCCAAAATTTCACAAGAAAACTACATTTTTACCCCAAATGCTTGTGCGTGTCAAACAATTTGGATTTTTGATGTCCACCTTCACTGCAGACAGATTCCGCAAAGCCTGATGATCAGCTTAGTATGCCAGAAATGTATATATCTGTGAATTGGTCTAGAAGTGAAATCACTTTGCACAGTTGGACATTACCTCAATTCCTTTGATAAAGCTGATTTGTCAGCAGTTGGTGAGGTCAGGGGTCTAGAAAGAGATTCTATATCCCTGGTGAAGTAAACAATCAGACAGCTGTCACACCAATAAAGTGCCTGTCCAAGAGGAGGGAATTGAGCTGGAAAATGATGTGGAAAATGTTCATTTGCAATAAACCTTGCAAGGAGCCTGCTGTGTTTGGGGTGACAACAACCTGTTGTAATGAGTCACACTGGTCCCCTGTTTTGAAGCCCCTGTCACTAGAGGGCCCCCCCCCCCTATTCTTGAAAAAACATCATTCTAATGCACTTAGCGTGACATTTTTATCATATTGGCCCCCTCTAGAGAGACCAGACCTGTCAATATGGCCACTTTTGAGCAGAATTTGGGGTGCTGCCTTATATGACAGGGAACCAGTGTATACTCTCACCAGCTGCATGCATACAAGCCAAGTTTGATTGTCTTTATAGTGTTTTGATTGTTAACATAATGACCATAATTCGGTGTTGTTGATGAAAACGTTCATTATTATAATCACAAATGCCGCATTAGAACTTTATTATAACACGTAATGTCCAACAGTTTTACAAAGTACAGAGATGGAGTTTTTAGCTCTGGATTTTAGTGAATTAAGTAACTGTCAACAGAAAAATTGGATAAGTTGTGACATGAGCTTGTTTTCTGTCAACTTGCAATCCTCATACCTGTCAACTTGCCCCTGTTTGACAGGAGTCTCCCACATTTTTAGACTTTTCAAGGCAATTTTGGCCACTTTCTGACAATCTCCCCCAATGAAAATCCATTTATTTCCTCTTTCTTCTTTGTTAAAAATAAAATCTCTGCTATGGGAAGAAAAACTCCCCGTTTCGTGCCATCGGATATTGACAGGTATATATATATATATTATCTCAGCTGACTTGTCAGTGAGCTGAGGTCACAGGATGGTGCTCCCTCTGTCATCGGCGGTGTCTTCGGTCCATCAACAGTTAACATTTTCAATTTTTCAAAAAGCGTCAGTTGAATTCGCTTGAAACTTGGTGAGGATGTACTTTGGGTGGATATCTACCAATTGGTTTGAATGGTCATGCTTCAATGATTTTTTAATTTTTCATGAATTATTTTGTTCATTTTGTGGCAAAAATCTTCAAAAATCGTCTTCTCCGAAACCGCCAAGCCAATTGCTTTGAAATTGCATAGGAGCCCTTCTGGAGACCCTCAGGCCATAATTTGTTCAACAGGTAGCGCTGGGATATTTTTCTTTTTTTTGTGTGTGAATTTCTGTGTGTTAAAGCTATTTGTGACTTCTTCTGCAGAACCGTCAGTCAGATTGTTTGAAACTTGGTGGAAATGTAGCTTGTGTGTGGGTTAAACAAATTGTTTAGGAGATGATGATACTCTGGATCCCTGATTTTTAATAATTTTTTCTATTTGGGTGACTGTAGGTTAATGTATACATTAATATAATTCCTTTTGATTGCCATGCATCTAAGTCAATGGGGATTGCAATGGAAATTCACATTTTTTACTTCTCCAAAACCATTAACAAGACTCACTTCAAACTTGGTAGAGGTGTACCTTGGATGGGGCTCTACCAAGTCTTACAAGTGGTCGCACTTCATTAATTTTCAGATTTTTTAATGAATTTTGATTGTTCATTTCTTTGGGGGGTGGGGGCAAAATTTTAATGTATGAACTTTAATATATGTACATGTCCTAATTATAACCATATATGAATTGAAGAAATGATATATCAATGGTCACAAAAACCTTCTCAGAAACCACTCAGCCAATTGCATTGAAATTACATATGGACACTTCTGGGGTCCCCTAGACCTTAATTTGCTCAACAGGTGGTGCTGTATTTTTTTTCTATTTGTTTTTAAACAAATTTTTGTGCTTTCCCCACTTTTTACTTCTTTTTACAAAACCGTTATTCAGATTGATTGTTTGGAAACTTGGTGAAACTGTACCTTGGAGGAGAACTTAAGCAAAAAGGGTTCACTGTGTGGCGATACTTTGTGTCCCTGAGTTTTAACAAATTTTTCAATTGTGGTACCTGTTGGTTAATGCATGCATTCCTATTGATTACCATGTAAGTCAATAGAGATTGCAATGGAAATTCACATTTTTTTTTTTTACTTCCTCTCCAAAATCTCATCCCCTAGACCATGCAGAGTGGGACTTATTATATGTTGAATGTCAATGTGGGCTGAGGATAGGCTGGTCACACTGTGCTCTTGTTTTGTATAATAAAGCGATAAGATGATCTGAAAGGACTTTGTTCCTTTAGAAGTGTTGAAATTGGAATGTGTGATGTGATAAGCTTGAGTTGATGCTCATTGACAGAAACTATCAGGACAAGGCGGATCAGTTGGTACAGGAGAAGAGAAGCTAGTACATGACCTAAATTTAGGATAAAGTGTAACTGCGTAATTTACATATATAGACTATAAAATGGTTATACCTGTGTATCATGAAAGACAATGAAATCATGAACAAAAGGTGCACAGAAAACAACTCTAAAGAGAAGGAGGTCAGGTTGTCATGGGTGTTTTAATGATATGCTGACACAATCACTCGGAAAAAAAAAGACATGAAAAACACATAAAGGCAAAGTTATGTAACTTTCTGAGGCAAAGCTCTCTCACAATTTTTTAAAACACCTTCTTACAGAACTTCTTTTTTTAGACACATCATTATTTTTCACATACGTGTATACATGTTCATGTATTAAACTTCATGCATATTTAACCAGAATGTGAAGAATATGTTGTTTTATCTCAGTAATGATGTCCTAATCATATGAATTGAAGAAATGATCTCTGAATGGTCACAAATGGGTTCTGCACTAAATTATATGAAAACTGTCACATGAACACTAAGTTCGTATGGTTATCAAAATGTAAGTTCATTTAAAGTGGTGATGGTAATGACTTGTATGCAAGCAATGTTTTTTAAATGACTGACGGCTGAAAATGTGGTTATGATTTATTTATTTACAGGGGATGGGTGTCTCCGTTTTCCCTAATCTGCACAATTAACCTGCTTTACTACATGTTATAGCACCCAAAACTGTGATAGAGAAAATGTGGCTTGCTTTTGAAACTAGTTTCCTGTAGAATGCTGCAGCTGAAGACTGCAAGAAAAGTGTGAATGAAAAAGTGACATGTGTCTGGGACTCTAGGAAATGACGACAGCACAGAAACATCAGAAATAGCCACAAACCTTTGCAGATACACTCTGTGTAAAGTAGATCACTGTACTTGAATGTTTTCTTATTAAAGCCTCCAGATAATGGAGAATTATCGCAGAACATGGTAGATATGAAGCAGTGCTGATGAAAGGAAGTACTCAGATTGTGAGCTGTTGACAAGGACAGCAAAATGGATTGGATGATCTGGGATTGGGGCTTAGAATTGTTAAGATCACAATTCCACTACTCAGGGCTCAGCCAGGCACAGGCAGTAATAGATGGCCATATCCTTCCCTCCCTCCTTGCCTTCCCTTCTTGTCTTCCTCCCTGCCTTCCCTTCTTGTCTTCCTCTCTCCTCCCTTCTGCCCTCTCTCTTTCTTTCTCTGTCGTTTTCAGGATTTGAAACAAAACTGCTGTTAGAGTTTTTCTTTTTAAGTAGCTAATCTGGAGATAAAAAATAAAATGTTCCCAGGAAAGTCTAAGCTAATCTGGAGATAAAAAATAAAATGTTCCCAGGACAGTCTACTTTTCCTTTTTATTGCACAATAATTTGTCAAGTTAATGAAGGGTGAACCATAATGATATAATTTCATCCTGGTACTAGACCTCTGAGCCAAAGAAAAAAGTTACTGTTTGAAGCATAAATTTAAAAATATTACAGTGTGCCAAATCAGGGTGCGAAAATTCCTATGATCCTATTGTCTGGAACAAATGAAATCCTTTTGAGGACAAGTGACTTTCAAATTTCACTTGTCCCATGGACAAGTAATTTTTATTGGCAAAATTCATAATCTGTTAAATTTCAAATTTTGTGGGAATAAAAGACATACAAACTCACTGTATGACAATGATTTCCATTAAGGTGGAAGGTCTGAAGCTGCACCTTCAGATAACTTCTAATCACTTTTTCATATTTTTGGATAGTCTAATACTTAAACTACATGCTCCCAAAAACTCAGATGTGGGAACATAAAATTTATATGAGATAATTGATCTCTAGACTTTTGTTTACAATGAAAAGTTTAAACAGTGACGGACACATGGCTTTGTTTGCATGGGCATGATAATGAACCATGTCATTGTTTGCACAGTCATTAGTCCATGACTGCTGGAAACCAATTGAGCTATTGAAAAGGGTCACTCACAGGAAACCATTAGCCGTGGAGCTAAGAATGGGCCAGTTTAGACTAATCACTACCATTGTTCTGATTACTTTGAAATTCTCTATTAATGTAAAAACAAATTAGCACAATCCACTTACTGGTCCCCAAATATGGAAAGCCACATGTGAACCCACACCCGAACAAGCCAAGTGTGGTGTTCCCAAGTTCAAAAAGTCGAGATTTAAGCCACAAAATATACTTTCGTTTAATGACAACATCACAGAAGTAAAGCTACAAGTATATTTCACACAATAATTAAAACACAGGACAGAAGAAATGAGTATGTGTCATATTACAGCCATAAATGCGTAAGAATAGGCAATTTTTTCTTTCAATGCGATTTTCTCGGAACTGTTTTTTGCTCAACCTCTGCAATATGTATCTCGCCTCACAAATGTACAAATTGCCCGATCACATTAAAATCAATGGACATTAAAAGAAAAATATCATCTCCAGGAACGGTTCCCAGGATTTTTTTTCTGACAACCCCTTCCGTGACTTTTGGAGCAATTTATAGAAGGAAAATGAACAACCTGTCAGAAGTAAATTAAAAATTTTATAACTTTTTATTTATGCTATTTCAGGACTAACCATTGAATTCGATCCTAGACATGGATATATATTTTAAATTTATTCTGATTTCAACTGGAAAAAAACAATTTTGTGTGACTTCTGCACGAAAAATGTGAAAATCCTACCATGTTGGAAATAATGCTATAAAATCTCAAAAAATTGCAATCCTGCAAAAAAACTCTATGCATATAAATCTATGGATATGTAGTAATCAGAAAATATATAGGTTCAATGTACTTGTGAAAAAATTAAATGGGTAATTGCGATGCAAAGTTGCCAGTCTCACTGCGCACTAGCTTCACAGCTTCCACCTTAAAACATGCTTTTTTAAAATCAAAACTTAGGTACACTTCATCTGCACAAGTGATATTATGAGGGAGGACAAGTGAAAATTTTTGTGTCACTTGTCCTACAGACAAGTAGTTTCAAAACAAATTTCCTCTCCCAGCAAATGTCTGAACAAAGTTTCTGTGTGTGTTTTTGCTCAGCTTATTGATTTAATATTGTTTACTTAAATTTTATGGCCACATTTATACATGCAAAAAAAAATTGTTACATTCAAATGTTCATGTGAGGGTTGTGGAAAGCAGCTTGTATTTGTAATACATAAAGGGATTTAAATTAACTAGATTCAAATTCCTCATATTAAGACTACTTGTGAATCTGCCAGTTAAAACTAGTCCAGGTTAATTGGTAATGTTTTTTTGGCGAGAGTGGCCACATTTGCCTTATGGCTCTATGATGGACTATTCCCCCTTTTTTTTTAAAGTAGCAAAAAAATAATTAAGTATCTAAGTATCTTGTTCAGTGTTCCAAAAAGGGACAGAAACCCCCACCCCACCCCCCACACACATACCTCCAAAAATGATTGGGGGTGGGGTGGGGAGGAATAAAAATGAAAAAAAAAAAAAAAATTAAAAAACAGGGAAAAAACCCTAAGATATGTGGTTTATCATTGGTATATTATCATGGTGTGTATTGCAGGTGTCACTGCATGGATACACATGTTATATTGCTTAGGATGAATATTTACCTCACAAAATTCACTTGCAACACTTTGTACTTGGTGACCTGTCAGCTGCCTCCGACTCTTACCCTAAACATATAAAGTCTTTCTTATACATCCACGCTTTTACCAAGATCAACCTGTAAGTTGTCGTGACTAAAATATTGCATTGGGAGCTGCGCAGGATCCCTGCATATATTCCGCGGCTATAAACCCGATAAGTGGATGCCCAGTCCAGTTATACAGCGTCAGCTCTGCATGCTGCACCAATTTACTCTGTCCAAGATGCACGGAGAAAAGTGCATTCAATTGCTGGATGTCCCAGGGACATGTAGAGATTTGATCAGCCCAAGTTTGTGTAGCAGACCAAATTATATTGTTAGAAGTCTTACAGGGGATAATGACAAGAGATGGCTAGAATCATGAGTAGCCGTATTTAGACAGCACTTTGGGGGCCTTATTGTGATTTTGCGGACCTTGAGTGCACGTTCTGGGTGTTGACCTTGCCAATGCGGTTTGGTGTTTATAAGGTAGTGACATACGGGCATGTCAGGAGTGGAGCAGTAGCCGTCTGCCTCGGCTCATCACCTTCCGCAATCCCCTGGCTCCTTTATCCCAGGCATCAGTATAATTAAATATGGAAGAAAAAAAAAAAAAAAACATCTTTCATTTAGTCTGTTCTTGAGCTGCATGATGGATGGGATATGGTGACCCGGAGGTAAACGTGAACTTAACAAGTTGTTTTTGTCACTTGAATAGGGGTCAGAGCAAGTATGGGCATTGAAGTAATGCACAGAAATCATCCATTGAAGTAATGCACAGAAATCATCTCTCTTAACCACTACATTCTTAACTTGCCATATGCTTGATATTTTTGGCTCCTCATAAGGCCAGTCCAGTTGGAAAAAAAACCTTGGAATTTGAAGCCTTCTGGTGTACAAACTTTCTTGTTCTAAGGGTATTTGATTGGCTGCATGTGATCCAGGTATTATCCTGGTCATGTTATTTAACCTCAATTTAGAGACCAGCTACTTTCTGTGGCCATTTGTGGACCTGCCCAAGGGGTGATCTCTGGACTGTACATGTATTTGGATATATTTTACAGTAGTGTGGACTACTAAGTAGGAATGGGGGCCAGTGACAAAATTCTTAGCCAGCCATAGCTGGTAGCTGCCTGGGTTTAACAGCTACATGTAGTGGCTGGCTATAGCTGCAGCTATAGCTGTCTAGGCAATAAGTATGTATTTATGTACATGTACATTGTACATACATACATACATACATACATACATACATACATACATACATACATACATACATACATACATACATACATACATACATACATACACCTAAAAGTTAACAGCCAAATGCATTTTTTGTGTTTTAAAGTGTTGTACTGGGGTTTGTAAAGGTTGTAAAAGGTTTGCAAAAGTTTGACAAAGGGCTTGTAAAAGGTGGACAAAGGGTTTGTAAAAGGTTGACAAAGGGTTTCAAATGGTTGAAACGGTTGCAAACCATTTCAAACCATTTCAACATTTTAATCAATAAGGTTCAGAAAGTGTGTGAAATAATTGATAACCATTACAGAAAGGTTTAAAAATGTTTAAAAGGGTTTTAATGCCGTAAGAAGCAATGGTTTTGAAATGGTTTGGAAAGTGTTTGAAAAAGGTTTGCCTTTCACTCAAAATGTTGAAAAAAGGTTGCAAAAGGTTGATGCGTTTGGTGACTGTTAAGTTTAACGCGGGCTTAACTGTACATACATACATGTACATACATGCATACATACATGTACAAGGCACAAAATAACTGGATTCACATAGCCATTTGCTAATCAACATCATGAAATTGCTAATCAAAACCAAGAATGGCTAGCCAATTCTATAATTCATTTGAACACATGACAAGTCATTTTGCACTTCATGTACACTGTAGTTGAAAAGGAATTGGCCAATCAAATTTGAAAATGCAATTTGCCCCTTGATGTACTTACATGTACATACATACACACATGCACTCACATACATGCATATGTAGAATGTGATACTACAGGCATAAGAAAAGTGATACAGTGTAACCTATTTTCAGAGACCACTGTTATGAAAGACCACCTGCCTTTTTAGACCATATTTCCAAAGACCCTTTTGCTATTTTTCCCATGTTATTGCACCTCCATTGAGAGACCACCTGTCTTATGTGACCACTTTCCAGCCCACCATAGGGGTGGTCTCTCAAAACAGGTTTCACTCTACCTATATAGAAAAAAAAAAAAAAACCCCACCTGCATTTGCATTCATTCTAAAATGATTAGCGTAAGCCATTTCAGTGACTTTATCGCACTAAAATCAGTAATTATTTAGATTTAAGTCAATTATTCAGTGACTTAGGCTAAATAGCCAATTAACATTTAAATGTCAGCAGGGGTCTGCAGTAATATTTTTCCGAAAGTTGGCGCTTTTTAACCTCAGTGCTATTTTTCAGCTAATTAAGCTGAAGCTAAGAGCTGGCATTAAACATTTTAGCTGGCCAGTCGATGCGACGCTGTTGGTTATAGCTGACAGCATGGCTTAACAGATTCTACCCCTACTACAAAGACCATGTCCCATGAGACTATCTATATCTCTTGAAGATCTATCTTCAAACACACTTGACTGCATTTCTTGATTAAGTTTTATCTGCATTTTAAGACTACTCGCAGCATTAGACCACTCATCACAGACGCTTATTGCCGAGAGTGAAGACGGCAGGTACCACCGTAGACAGCCAATAATGAGCGTGTTTTATCATGCAGTTGGCTGAACACATCGTATGTTCACATTCTAATAGAGGTGCCCTAACAAAGACTGAAGCACTGTAATCAAATCAGCTTCATTGTATGTAGACATTCATTGGTTGTGAATTAACCCACAAATCTTAGCCCTTTAGGGGCTGAGTCAAGATTCTTGGAATTCCTTGGCACCCTCCTGCTGCAATGCGCCCAGAAAGCTGTTGACTCAGAATGGCCTATATCATTCCAGGGCTGGTGGGATTTGAGTACCAACTCGACAATCTGATCGAATACATGGTCCACTCCCACTAAATTTGTAAAACGGCATTTACAAAAGCACAATTCTTGATTTGAAGTGTGGGGAATCATACACCTTTTCATGTAGAACAGGTCATTTCCTAAAAGATTTGTGAATTGTTTTATGTTATCTCCTGGATTCCCATGTGGCATTGGCAGATCCTTGGAATTAGATCCCCTAAATCTGTGGGATAAGATCCTTACCCAAATGGTATGGTTATGCATACAGATGATTCACAAAAATGAATGCATGCAGCAGCTGCTTTTGTCACAGAATTGCAGTGACTTGTGCTTGCATGTTATACAGTGGTCCCTGTCTTGAGAGACCACCCCTAGGGCAGGTCAAAATGTGGTCTCTCAAATCAGGTGGTCTTTCATTAGAGGTATAATAACATGGAAAAGATAGCACAGTGTTCTGAGAGAGCGGTCTGAAAAAGATATGCAGTCCCTCATTGGAGGGGTCTCTCAAGACAGGTACATGTACCACTGTATTTGCACGAGGTATTGAATTAGTATGGAATACAAGCATAAAAAATATAATGGATTGTTTTCAATTTTCTTTTTACAAACAGATGCATGTGCATGTGCATATAAGTGTATATATATATATATATATATATATATATATATATATATATGCATGTGTGTGGTGTGTGTGGTGTGTGTACCACTTCTTTCCTGTTCATGATTGGTTGATGTCACCATCCTGTGCTGCCACCTGGTGATATTACCTTGATTGCTATTTTTGTCACCCAATCACAATGGCAAACACCTGTAGGTGCATGCAGGGCTGCGAAATTGTGACTTAAAGTATTTCATGGTTTGTTTCCTGATTGTTGGGTAATTTTAGCTTATAACAAGCAAAACCTATTGATTTTTCGTACTTTCACAGTTGGGTTTTTTGTTGTTTCACATAAAATTTGGTGAAGAGTGGTGTTGTAATTGAGTTGAGAGGCTAATAGAAATATAGCATACACTGACATGAACTTCTAATTGTGAATATAATCTGCCTGCATGACTGCACTACTGTGTTTTCCCTGGTGACTGCCCTGTACAGTTACTACACAATGGTGTTTTATCTCGGTCTTTTCTTACGGAAGTATGGGACAGCAGGGGCATAAGAGAGAATGAACAGCGTAAGCTGGCATAGAGAGCTGTATAAAACCCTTTATCACTGCGTGCAGTCTCTTGACCAATCATAATGTCGCATTGAACTCCTCCCTCAAAAATCTTAAGAAAATACACTTTCGCTTTGACGTAACAGTTAATCCTGAGAATCACCAAGAAAGTCAACCAATCACGGAAAGGGAAATCTGATTTATGTTTACAATTAGATACTGGGACCCCCTGGGAATCAATTGGAGCCCATCAATATAAACATTAATCACCAAACAGTCAATGAGATGTGTGCGGTGTGGTAAAACTGGGAGACGGAATTGTTCAAAAGTTTTTTTCTTTGTTTTTTGTTTTTTTTTGTTTTGGCTGACTTTGTGCATTCAATATCTTTTGCAATTCATTTGAATGAGCCTCCTGTATGTCAAGAGACAGACTGTCAGGTGAAAAATACCAGACTGGCTTCTGAATACTGTTCAATGAAGCAAAAGGCTATACGTACATGCACACGTATGTATGCTATGATTAACCCAGCCTTTTCCGACACAAAAAAAGGCAGGATGAAGATTGTCCCCTGCTTTGGCGATTTTACTTATAACTTCTTTTTTTCCCAATTTTGACAAAAGTCAATGCTCTCTGAATTGACAGAAGGATACTACATGAATTCATATTTTGACCTTTCATTCTAGCACCCGCCTGCAGTGGCAAAGACCGTCAGAATGGTCCAGGTCAGCAGCCTTCCTCGCTGGCCAAAGCGCACTGAGGAAGGCTCTTGACTCAGTCAATATTTTGCACTGAAACAGTTATATTTCCTGTTAATAGAGTGGAGTGCAGGGTTGGCAGAGCTGCAACACGCTCGCCTTTCACTTCTGCGGCGGGGGTTTGATTCACAGCCGGGGAGGCAAGTGGGAATAGCTCCTACCACTCTGACTGTGCACGGTGGTTTTCTCGGAATCCTTTGGGATTCTCCACCAGACAATCAGGTTGAAAAGTACAGGGCCAGAATTTCGGCGAGAATCCGAGGATCCATTCTCGTACAGATTCTCCTAAACTTGTCTTTCTTTAAAAAGAAAACTAATTGACAAAAATCTAAATAGATTCTCGCAAAATTTTGCGAAATTCTGGCCCTGAAGTAAACGCCAACATCTGTGCCATGGAGAGTGATTAATATAAGCTTAATTGGCCTATTTTGCTATCCATGTAAAAGATATGGGTCTATGTTAATAGAAAATGTATTGGCTTGGAGTTGTACAATGTCTATAGAGCCTGTCATGACAGTAAGTGCTTCAGCTTAATACAGTGAAAACTCATTACAATGACACCATCTGTCCATGAATATGTCAGAGATCTGAGTGTTGTTATATTGAGGTTTCACTGTATAGTACACTGTAGCTTTCCTTTTGCATGCATGGGTTGGGGTAACATGCACCAAACTGATGCCAAGGAAAGCTGTTGACTGAGACTTATTGTGACCAGGACAGGGCTACAAACCTCAAAAGATATTCAATATTTTTTTCAAATAAAGGTATATACCCTGCATTTGAAAGAGAGGCTGGTTTTAAAATTCAGTGCATCTGCAGTCTGTTTTTAAAGAGCTAGATTCCCTTTGTCTTCAGTATTATGGGGACATTATTAAAAACCAGATTACTGTAAGATCCATGGAAATTCTCTGGCATTCGTGTTATAAATAAGTGAAGAAAGATTCCATTTCTCAATGCCTTAAGTCATTTGATGTAACTGTATTTCGATGATGTATCAAAATATTCAAAATGTTGTTGACAGTATGGACAATATCTTTGCTTTTCGTGTGGATATGTACATGTAGAAATATTGATTACAACAAATTTCCTGTGCCGTTAGACTTTAATTCGTTATATGATTGACCTAAACTGCTCATGGTGTCCCTTTAAAGCTGCAATTACACATGAAAATTGCAAATTTATTGTTTTGGCGCACTGCATATTCTATGTGGCATAAGACATTCTGTTCTGTTAGAATCTATAATATCATGGCGAATGGGTGGTGGGTCTCGGTACACTGGTACACGTAATAATTTTGCTCTAGTGTGGAGCACAGGAAATAAAGATATTCTGAAAAATTAGGCAATATGAAGAAAAGAAAATTAAGGCATCTGGTATGACAGTGACAGAATAAAATGACCCAGTGCACCAATATAGAAATACCCTATCCCCCCCCTCTCAATTATTGTGAGACCATATAATTAAAGTTCTATTTGTGCAAAATTTGAATATACAGTTCCTATGATTATCTATCTGCATGTATATATTGGGGAAAAAATGATAATGCTCTTGGATGAGATCAGGAGACATAAACTGTTGAGAGATAAATACAACTTGAGCCAGAAAGGTTGGATATCTGTGTCAAAGGACTGAAGAAGAAACTTCATCTCAACATTCGGACTTTTGATCTATTTGACCAGCCCCTCTCAAAATACCCGTTTGTGATAGGTATTCAGGTTCAAAGCTTTGATGTTCCTGGTTAGAAATATAAGATTGGTACAAGATTGGTCTGACCAAATATTATCTGTGTGATTGGAGGTCCTTTGGGATATGGCATATGACTGCAGATTGGCCATTAAGATTAATCCTAGCATGTGAGGTTTTATGTGGGATATGAGGTACGCACAGAGTCGATTGGAGCCATCAGGGCATAACAGAGGGAGAATCATTTCCCCATCAAGCAAGCCATTGTCAATTTTGTTCTGCCCAATATTGTTCATGAAAATTTGATTGTGTCGAAAAGGTTGCAGTTCAATTGCCATAATTCCTATGCTTGTTCTGTTTGTTCTTTATATGACGCTTTTGTCGGATTTAGTGCTAAAGCAAATTTCCCCTTAATTTTGTGCAGGGAAAATGAGATTACCATATACACAGGAGGATAAAAAATATCAAAAATTATATCCATACCGCCCTTGGAATGTGTGCAGGTATTAATCATTAAATCACCCAATAAAGTACTGGTTTTTATTCCTTCCTATTAAGATCACCTTTATCACCTGTAGAGATATAGGCACTGTACATTTGTCCTTTAATTGGCAAGAATTGTGCTTTGGTAATTGGCCAGTTACCAGAAGTGATGCCAAGTAGTATCACTGGCATGTTCCTGTGTGAGCATTCATGCGATAACCACGAAGTAAAAACAAAAAAAGGAAAGAAAGTCTGTACATGTGGCATGAACGAGGGATCGCTTTGTCGTGACGGAGTGAACATTGTGACAGGTTGACTGATGAATGAGATAGGTAACACAACAGGAAAGCACTTTACGTGTTATTCAGAGACTCCCAGTAGCACAACAGAGAAAACACTAGGGTTCTGAGGAAAAAAGGGTGAAAAAAAAGTAAGTCCTATTCATTTAACATAGGGACCACTGTTTTAACTCCTGTCGGTGCCAAATTTTTGACTGAGTCAACAACTTTTCGTTGGCATGCTTTTGGATAAAATGTGCCCAAAGCACACTGAGGAAAGCTGTTGACGTGGACTTTAACATATTATAGCTACAGGCACACTGGTGCTTGAATGGAAGGTCTTTTTCAAAGGAGCCTGAATCAAGCACCTTTATTGTAATTCCAAGCAGCTCATTTTAATTCGTCCAACTTCAGTCACAGTTGGAAGTTAAAGAGTTAAAAAGAAGGAGCTGGGGGGGGGGGGGGGGAGTCCGAGTGAGTTTTATGAACAAGAAAGTGAGAGATCTCTTGCTTTATTGGGAGACTTGCAGTTGTTGATGATTCAAATGGCAAGACGGCCATCAAATGAAGAAAATCTGGTCCTGCTAATTCAGACAACTCTAGGGAGAAAGGTGACACAGTTTTGAGAACTCATTTTATCAGATTGTGGCACAGCTTAAGAATAAATTGAGAGCTACATGCAACAGACATGTTCCCAGCATGTTTTCTAGAGCTAGGGCTATGGCAGAAAACTTGTCCATTAAGAATCCAAAGTGAGAAATGGATTGGTGAAACGGAAGTATAAATTTTCACCAAGGCCTACAGTGGACATATAAGTACCATTGATGGTACTCATAACTAGGCCTACTTTTGCATCAGGGGTTAAAGTACATCTGGCAATGGTTTAATGTTCGACTCAGCCTGAACCATAAAGGATTGACAAACATAGACATGTCCAAAGCAGGGGTGAGCCAGTCATTCTATGGGGAAGACAGAGTTGCACATGAGACCAAGGCCAGCAGTAGTTAACCATATTCTCTCCTAGACCTTAACCATATTCTGATGCTAGAAAACAAAATCCAGCATGGCCGACCTACGCGTACATGTAGGAACAATCAACAGGGGTGGGGCCAGGAATCTGGAGGGGGGGGGGGCTGGGGTTCGCCAAGTGGCCACAACATAGACTTGTTTTGTTGAGAACGGGGCTGTGGGAAAATTTAGGTGTGAAATATGGCGGATTCTGAGCAATTTTGAGCAGGATTTTCAGGAAATACAGTAAAGATTTGAAGTAAAGTATCTATTTTGTTAACAAAAAAAAATTGGGGTGGCAGAAGCCGGGGGGGGGGGGGGGGGGGGGAGCTTGGCCACCTTGCACCCCCTTCCAAATCTGCCCATGAGCTAGCTCCCCTTTTGCAGAAATGCTGCTCAGTCACCGGGATATGTGCCATTCAGTGGAGGCAGGTCGCTAAACTGTCATCAGCAACATGATGGCACATTGGAACTGAAACATCATGAGGCACATGTTATTCTACACGTGGAAGGTCATCATGCACTGAGCTGGCTACAAATGTAATAAAACCAACATGTCAAGGTATTCTATTTTCCAGGATATGTTCTGACAGTTATCTGCTGATGACCTGCTATTTTCTTTCAGGCTGATACAGCCTTTTTTTTTTTAATCATCTCTTGAACATGTATAGATAAAACCATGAACATGTATAGATAAAACCAGACTCTTTAGTGTTTCTGAATACAGTGAAACCTCATTATAACAACACTCAGATATCCAACAGATTCAATATCATGACACAAATTTTCCTGGGAAAAGGTTTATTTTCTTTGTTATTTGACTCATTTATCTGACATTCAGTTATCTGACACATTTCTTCGGGGACAGATGGTGTCATTATAACGAGTTTTCACTGTATATATTTTGGAAGCAGGCAGTGACAGAAATGGACATGGAGAGTTTATAGAACTTAACTTACAGATCCTGGGTGTTGGTGATATCGAGGCACTGCAGGACATATGACTCTCTGGGATAAAAAAGTAAAAAATGCCGTTGAAAGAAGGAAGATGGTTGCGATTGGTCTGGTGCCATGATTGCATACATTGTGCCGTGATCATGTGACAGTGAGGTCGTGGCTTGTGTATTCTTGAGTGAAAGATGAATTATCCCTGTGTGTGCATCTGCCCGGGATATGCAATGTAATTACTATCCATATATACAAGTGCGGCATAAAAAATAACAATAGCAACTTGGAATTGATTCTATATGCAATTCAGCAAAGTTTGAAGAAAAAAAATTTGCTGATTTCATTTGCGGTAAGACATAATTACATATATGAAAAAGACTTTGCGATGTACCATTACAAAGAGTAAAATATATCTGTGGGCATGGAAACCCAGTTTTTTTTTTCTTACAATGCTTTCTGATGAAAATGGAGTACAGTTATAAAGTATTATCTCTAAGATGTATTTATCAGCCTTTCCTGTACATTACAAACTGCTGGCTCAGTTGTGACAATATCATGAAAAGCTTTCCAGCAGGTATAATATCAAAAGCAAAATGAAGATGGAGACATTTTCGCTGATGTGTGAAGCATCATCTGATTAGGAATCCTGATGTTACACTGTGTGTAATACAGCGTATAATTCTTCTGTACATAATCTTCACTTGTGGCATATTTTTGTTGCTTATACGTGTTCCAGTGGCAATTCGATCAAACCACTGTTCCACGATAAAAGCAGAGGAGACAGTGAATCTGTGTTAGATTACTGTCCATTTGCTACCAGTCAAACTCACTTAGGGAGTCCCTTTAATTGTGATTTACATCAAATACAATGTAAGTCCCTTGTAGATAAAACCCCGGTGACCTTGCCCCTGAGATAATTAAGCTATTCTTTCCTATTTGGACATAGCTACATCCTGCTTTATGGTTGATGCAGTTTTTCTCTTAATGAGGCTTTTAGGAGACCAACACATGAAACTCTGAACTCCTCATTTACCTGTGCTGATTAAGTTTTTGTATCAGTGGCCTCTCATGGAATAGTCATATCAAATTATGTTTGTGAAAACACGTCGCCTTTCTGGCCTTGTTGATTCGATGGCGCAAATATCAGTATGTTAGTGAACATGTTTATCTGAGAAGTATCGGTTAACCATTTCTCATCCCAATTCCAATGCTACCCGGAGGTTTAATACGTGAAAGGTCAAATGAAACAGACAGGAATTACAGGGCCTAGATTTCAATTCCTTTTTAGCATTTATAATATGTGTACCTTTACAAATTAGAAATATCAGGATATATGCTGGTTTTTGCCATATTTCTGTTGGGTATGTCGGGATCATGTCGGAATCATGCTGATTTTTGCTGGGTAAAACTTTTGTTAGCTCAATGGTACTAACGCAGAAATGTGTGTGTTAGTTTTTACCTTAGCTGACTTGTCAGTCAGCTGAGGTTTTGTGAGGGTCCGTCGTCTGTCCGTCGTCCACAATTTCCGACTTCTCCAAAACCGTCTGCCAGATCCACTTCAAACTTGGTGGAGATGTGCCTTGGGTGGGTCTCTACTAAGTGTGTTCAAATGGTCACGCTCTATTGATTTTTGGATTTTTATGATTTTTACCTCAGCTGACTTGTCAGTCAGCTGAGGTTTTTTGAGGGTCCGTCGTCCGTCGTCCGTCCGTCGTCCGTCCGTCGTCCGTCCGTCGTCCGTCCGTCGTCCGTCCGTCGTCCGTCCGTCCGTCCATCTGTCCGTCGTCCACAATTCACATTTTCGACTTCTCCAAAACCGTCTGCCAGATCCACTTCAAACTTGGTGGAGATGTGCCTTGGGTGGGTCTCTACTAAGTATGTTCAAATGGTCACGGTCCAGTGATTTTTGGATTTTTTATAAATTTTTTTGTTCTTTTTTGGGTAAATCTTAAAAAATCTTCTTCTCCGAAACCGTTTACCGAAATCCTTTGATATCACACAGGAACACTCCCTGGGACTCCTAGTTCTTAATTTTTTCACCAGGTAGCGCTGCAATTTTTTTCTTATTTTTTATGAATTTTTGTGTGTTATAGCTATTTTTGACTTCTTCTCCAGAACCGTCACTCAGATTAAGCTGAAACATGGTGGATATGTTCCTTGTAGAAGGGTCAAACAAAGTTGTTCACTATGTGGGAATGCTGCAGTTTCCTGATTTTTTACGATTTTTTCAATTCGGGTACTTATCGGTCAATGCAGCTTTCCTATTGATTACTATGGAAGTCAATGGGCATTCTAATGCTAATTCACATTTTCGACTTCTTCTCCAAAACCATCATCCAGATTAACTTCAAACTTGGTGGCAATGTACCTTGGGTGGGTGTCTACCAGTTTTGTTCAAATGTTCATGCTGCAATGATTTTTGGAATTTTAATGAATTTTTTTGTTCTTTTTTTTGGACAAATCTTGAAAAATCTTCTCCGAAACCGCTTACCCAATTGCTTTGCTTTGATATCACACAGGAAGACACCTAGGGACTCCTTGTTGTTACTTTGTTCACCAGGTGGTGCTGCATTTTTTTTTTCTATTTTTTTTAATGAATTTTTGTGTGTTATAGCTATTTTCGACTTCTTCTCCAGAACCGTCACTCAGATTAAGCTTACACGTGGTGGATATGTTCCTTATGGAAGGGCCAAACAAAGTTGTTCACTATGTGGGAATGCTGCACATTCCTGATTTTTAATGATTTTTTCAATTCGGCTCCTTTGGGGTAAATGCCCCTTTCCTATTGATTACCATGTAAGTCAATGGGCATTCTAATGCTAATTTACATTTTCGACTTCTTCTCCAAACCGTCATCCAGATTTACTTTAAACTTCGTGGCAATGTACCTTGGGTGGGTGTCTACCAGGTTTGTTCCAATGGTCATGTTCCAATTAATTTTGGATTTTTTTATAATTTTTTTTTTCAAAAATCTCTACAAAAGTTTTAATAGGAAAGTTTAACATGGGAATTTCTTGTAATGGTCATAACTTTAATAATATTGACCAGATGTACTTCAAACTTGGTGGGGATGTGCCTTGGGTGGATCTCTACTAAGTGTGTTCAAATGGTCACGCTCTATTGATTTTTGGATTTTTATGATTTTTACCTCAGCTGACTTGTCAGTCAGCTGAGGTTTTTTGAGGGTCCGTCGTCCGTCGTCCGTCCGTCGTCCGTCCGTCCGTCGTCCACAATTCACATTTTTGACTTCTTCTCAAAAACCGTCAGCCAGATTCACTTCAAACGTGGTGGAAATGTGCCTTGGGTGGGTCTCTACCAAGTTTATTCAAATGGTCACGGTCCAGTGATTTTTGGATTTTTAATGAATTTTTTTGTTACTTTTTGGGTAAATCTTAAAAAATCTTCTTCTCCGAAACCGCTCACCTAATTGCTTTGATATCACACAGGAACACTTCCTGGGACTCCTAGTTCTTAATTTGTTCACCAGGTGGCGCTGCAATTTTTTCCTATTTTTTAAGAATTTTTGTGTGTTATAGCTATTTTCGACTTCTTCTCCAGAACCGTCACTCAGATTAAGCTGAAACATGGTGGATATGTTCCTTGTAGAAGGGTCAAACAAAGTTGTTCACTATGTGGGAATGCTGCGGATTCCTGATTTTTAACGATTTTTTCAATTTGGGTACTTATCGCTCAATGCAGCTTTCCTATTGATTTCTATGGAAGTCAATGGGCATTCTAATGCTAATTCACATTTTCTACTTCTTCTCCAAAACCGTCATCCAGATTAACTTCAAATTTGGTGGCAATGTACCTTGGGTGGGTTTCTACCAATTTTGTTCAAATGTTCATGCTCCATTGATTTTTGGATTTTTAATGAATTTTTGTTCTTTTTTTTTGGACAAATCTTAAAAAATCTTCAACGAAACTGCTTACCCAATTGCTTTGATATCATTCATAGACACTCCCGGGGACACCTAGTTCCCAATTTGTTCACCAGGTGGCGCTGCAATTTTTTTAGGAATTTTTTGTATGGTTTTGCTATTTTTCACTTGTTGTCAGAAGGGTCCCTCAGATTAAGCTGAAATGTGATGGATATGTTGTTGTGGAAGGGTCAAACAGTTGTTTACTAGGTGGCACTGCTTTGGATTCCTGATTTTTAAGGATTTTCAATTCGGGTACTTATCGTTCCATCCAGCTTTCCTATTGATTACTATGTAAGTCAATGGGCATTCTAATGCTAATTCACAGGACAACTGACACGAAATTTACTGTTTACTTGATAACTTGAGATCTGTTTTGAGTTAGCTACACATGTTAATTATTCTGTATGAAGGTCATGCTGAGACAGTACATGAATGACCTTGACCTCGTTTATGGGGTCACAGTGCAACATACATGAATTTTACTCTTCATTATAACTTGAGAACTACTTGAACTTTGATGTTGCACATGTAAGTGTTCTTTTATAAAGGTCAGACTTACTCAGAACATGGTGTCCTTGATCCTTTCCCAAGTTCATGGAGCTGCAAGTGTGATGAATGTCAAGATCAGCTGAGGCACAGGCTGTTCACACAGTCCTCTTGTTTTGGTTCTTTTTTGGGGCAAACCTTCAAAATTCTTCTCCTCTGAAACCGCTCACCCAATTGCTTTGATATTGTACATAGACACTCCCGGGGACACCTAGTTCCCAATTTGTTCACCAGGTGCTGCTGCAATTTTTTTAATGAATTTTTTGTATGGTTTTGCTTTTTTTCACTTGTTCTCAGAACCGTCCCTCAGATTAAGCTGAAATGTGATGGATATGTTGTTGTGGAAGGGTCAAACAGTTGTTTACTAGGTGGCACTGCTTTGGATTCCTGATTTTTAAGGATTTTCAATTCGGGCTCTTATCGTTCAATGCAGCTTTCCTTTTGATTACTATGTAAGTCAATGGGCATTCTAATGCTAATTCACAGGACAACTGACACGAAATTTACTGTTTACTTGATAACTTGAGATCTGTTTTGAGTTAGCTACACATGTTAGTTATTCTGTATGAAGGTCATGCTGAGACAGTACATGAATGACCTTGACCTCATTTGTGGGGTCACAGTGCAACATACATGAATTTTACTCTTCATTATAACTTGAGAACTACTTGAACTTTGATGTTGCACATGTAAGTGTTCTTTTATAAAGGTCAGACTTACTCAGAACATGGTGTCCTTGATCCTTTCCCAAGTTCATGGAGCTGCAAGTGTGATGAATGTCAAGATCAGCTGAGGCACGGGCTGTTCACACAGCCCTCTTGTTTAAGGGTCTGCCCCACAGGGGGGACCCTTTCTTTTTTGGGGTTGTCTGTCCCTCCAGATGTCCTTTCGTCTGGATGTCTGTCCGGATGTGCACATTCTCGTTACCGTGATATCCACAGAATGCCTCGATGTATTTTGCTCAAATTTGGCAGTATGCTTATCTTACCTGATTAGATGAACTGATTAGATTTTGGTGTCACCATGACCTAATGTGAGCAAATGGCAGCCGAATTACATGCTCAGTAGGGCTTGTTACTGCAATATCTCCAGAATGATCCAGTGTATTTTGCTCGAATTTGGCAGTATGCTTATCTGGCATGCCAAGATTAACTATTAAATTTTTGTGTCACCATGGCCTCATTTGAGCAAATGGCAGCCTAATTACATGCTCTGTAGGGCTTGTTACTGCAATATCTCCAGAATGATCCAATGTATTTTGCTCAAATTTGGTAGTATAATTATCTAGCATGCCAAGATGGACTGACTTGATTTTGGTGTCACCTTGACGTAATTTGAGCAAATGGCAGACCCTTCAGTCAACCCTTGCATTGAAGGTATGTCTAGTTTCCTGTGTCGTTTTTTTGGTTTTTTTCTGCATATACAGGATAATATCCGAATTGTTGTGGTTTTTGCTGGATGTAAAACCTAAGTATAGATAATTGGATGATGGGCATAGAGACATCATGCAATCTCTCAGCTTGCATGAAGATGATGGGATCTAAAGAAACCAGTGTTAATGCTGGAGAAGTCAGGCTTCTAACTCATGATGCTTTGCATTCCTTCCCATCATGCTTTGAATTTTTAATTAATAAAGCAGCCATATTGCAACAAATGAAGGGGTGAAATTAGGTCAGTTGAAATCCTTGAGAGGAATTTAGATCCTTGGCAGACATTCAAGAAAAACCAGGCCAAAGCAGTTAGTTGACAACCCTATGAGTAAGTTTGTTGATTATATTATTGTGTACACGTACATTCTCATTTATTAGCTGTAAGTATGTTTTCATTTTTGCATAGTAGCAAGCAGTGTACTGGGGATGGAGGAAATGGAGGTCAGTATGAATGGGAACTACAGATTTAACAGAGTTTTTACTGGGTAGAGGCCCAGTGGAACCCAGCAAGATCCCAACATTCACAGTCTGCTGGGTCAGTGTCTGGCAGCTCCGAGCAAGGTCCCGGCATACACAGTCTGCAGGGTCAGAGCCCAGCAGATTCCAGCTGGATACGGACATTGTTGGGATTTGGCTTAATTCTAACATTATTTCCCAGTAAATACAGCAAAATCCTGACAAAATCCAGTGAAACCCAGCATAATATACTCAGTAAGATCTTGAAATATTGTGGCCAGGATCACTCGAAACCAGCAGAATCCCAACATTTTGGTTTTGTAAGGGCATATCCACTAAACACATGTACATATCAATCACTTTTTGATCATGCCTTTAATATAAATCTCAAGTTTGTGTTTAATTGTTATTTTTTGCAAGGGGGGGGGGGTGATGGCTCGCTTAAATAAGCTGTGCATGTAGCTTTTATATATCATGTGTTTTACCTTTTGATGATACACCTGTATATTTTATGTTCGGAACGAGTGTGACTCGAACCTGCAACCTTTGGCACCAGTCGCTTAGCTGAAATGTGAAATGCACATATCCACTCGACCAAATCCCCATTCTCAAAAAAATGGTTCAATAGAGGTAGTTATGTGCGGATGCCATATCAACACAGTTATGCAGTATAAGTTCTGAGTCGGCATTTAATTTCCAGAATCGGGGACTTAAAATCCACCAGCATTAAGGAAATGCCGAAAATATATATTTTATGTTCGGAACGAGTGGGATATTGTATATTGCGTTGTCTTCTTTCTTGAAAGATTCCTGTGAGAGACCACCCGGGATGCAGAGATCACTTCTGCGGCATATATGGAGTACTTTTCGGATTATTTCATCTGTCATAAAAATGGCATGTTTTGAGAGACTGGCATGATGAATCCTAGAAACTGGACTTTGTGACAGGTTTTCAAAACTGTATCTTTATTCTGTTGAAATATTTTACAGTGTATGAAATGGTACTTGGTGTGTTGCAGGAGGTTTGATGGAATGGTATGGATTATCAGTGCTGTTGCAAGCCTTGTAAAAGGAAAACAAGTTTCTTGGATGCATTCAATTTTTTTTTTTTTATTTCACAGGTACAATTTTGTTATGATTAATGGTAGTTACTTTACACAGGTGAAATTACATGTGTTAGCTCGTAGCTGTCACACTCCTGCAAGAATATCGAAATGTAAGACACTTCACCAGGAACAGTTGTTGTTTACAATAGAGCCACAATTTGGGGGGAACCGTAATTTCTATTGTTAGTTACATCTTACGAAAGATCAAATATCTGCAGGATCATATTTGTTCCGCAGAAAATTGTTGTTTGAGATGGCAAGCATCACTGCTGAATTGATTAGAAGCTCTATGGTAACGGGAAAATGTATGTTTGTGTATTTGTGCAGATATATGTGTGATTGTGCTTGCAAGATCCGTGACTCTATCTTCTAGGCACAAAGCCAGTGTAAAAGAAGATTTGTTCCCCCAGGTACGAAAATTTAGCAAATACAAATTATATGTTTCCCCAGGGCAACAATATTCATTCCCACCTTTGAATATTTGTCACCCCCCACCCCAGTATGGGGCACCATTATGTTCTCCAAATGTTTGTTTCCACCCACAAACTGATGATAAATTTTTGTGTGTGTGTGAACATTGACTTATTGTGTTTGTTGGTATTTTTTTCATCTTAATTGTGTTGTTCCCCATATGAATATTTTGGGGAATCAATATTCAAGGGGAAAGGGTGAACAAATATTCTTTGTCACCAGTTCAGAAAAAAATTACTTCTTGAATGTGTTATGGTAAAGTAACAATTTTCCTGCTACTGATAGCCTGTGACAGGGTTGGACACTGAGACTATTCAGAGCATGATTAAGAGGTTTCTGCAGGTAGATGAAATAGAGGAATTACAGGATATTTAATTGGTGGATAAATGACATCAGAAGCAAATTTGCAGAAGTTTTTGTGGGAGTAATATTGGCTGGTTGATCTAAGACATGGCCGCCACCAAAATACAACATCCATTAATTTGCATTAAGGGAAAGGCTAAGAAGTTTTCCATTTACTGTTATACTGCACTTCATAGGCAAATTTTTGCCATGCAGGTCAGCTGTAGGGAAAGTCATCAAGTTCAGATTAATGGCTAATTTTGAGAGAGGCCATCACACAAACTCAATTTCCCCAACTGATTTTTGCTGGAAGTTGCACAGTGGCATTTTCTCTCATATTTTGTACATCCAGAGGGCATATAACATGGCTGAGTGTCTTCATGTTAAGCTAGATAATGAGAGAGCAACAATGACTGAGACCTGGATGAAATACTCTGAGCGCATCATTGGCACTATCTCTCCTGTGGGGCTTTTAAGTTTACCGTGCAGGCATATTTTTGGTCAGGTTTGCTTTTTATAAGGACATGGCATCATATTAGCGGAAGGAGCGGTCACTGTAAATTCCTGGGTGCCGTTTTACACATGGTTTGCCTGTTGTCTCATTTTCCAACACAAGAAAATGTACATTCCCTCTGACAACACTGACGGTGATGGTCTATTTTTGTCGTGTTCATGAAGCACATCTTCAAAGACCATCCTGTCAGCTCCGTTACACGTACATGCATGTATATAGAATAAGAAAAACTAGGCCAGCCACAGATTAAAATTGTTGTCAGTGGTAATCAGATATATGAAAGAGAGCAGAGTGAATATTTGCCGTCACTACAGGACATCATATTGTTTCTTTATAGCATGGCTAACCCTTTCCCGCTCACACAACCAAAAGCACCTGAATATAAATTTTCATCATGAGCTTCAGTATTATTGTGTCCGTGTACCAACACAGACATATTATTTTTCTAAGCTTAGAATTCTTTCTTTCTTTCTTTCTTTCTTTCTTTCTTTCTTTCTTTCTTTCTTTCTTTGTCTCTCTTTTTTCTGTCTTTCTTCTTTCTTTACAGGCAAATGGTCGGATATTTCATTTGCAAAGTATCATATGTAAAAACTCCAAACTTGGCATGATTATACTTCCATACATGAAGTCTTGAGTTTCTGTAAAGAGGTTTAATGGTCTTGAAAATTATGCAAATTAGGGGTCATTTGAAAATTTAAATCTTGAATATCTCCATTCCAAAACTATTACAGGTACAGGTAACTAATCCAACTTCAATTATTGTGTTTGTAACCCTGCACTTTTTTTGTAATTTACATGTGACCTCTCAAGGTCAGTGGTCAAGGTCATTTGGAACTTTGGAATTTTCATCCAGTCATAAGTCAGCCAATTTCCATCCGATTCTAATCATGTTGGACTAAAATGGTAGGTATTGCAACACTGCACATTTTTGTACGTAACAATTAACCTCCAAAGGTCAAAGGTCTAGGTCATTTGGCCATTTGAAAGTTTCATCTAGCCATAACTTGGTCAATTTATGTCTGATTTGGTTCATGGTGGGCTTAGATTGTAGGTATTGTAACACTGCACATTTTTTGTAATTTACATTGTGACCTCTAAAGGTCAAAGGTCAAGGACATTTGGACTTTGAAATTTGTATCCAGCTATAAGCTTAATGGAATGTGAACTACGAAAGTACCTACACTAAAAAATACTATTGACTCAGTCTTAATCTTACCATGAAAGGGACTTTGGGGGTAATTTGGGAGTTGGGAGGGTAGACAGCACATGCCTGAATTTTTGGGAGACTCCCAAATGATTAGATATAGTTGGCAACACTGAAACACCCAAAGATAAATGAACACACATTAATCATCTGCTGTAAAAATTACCATGCTACTTGATGTTACGTTGCAGCACCCTACATTTTCAATTGAAAATAGGTATATGAAAATACTGCCCCATTTTCATCTTCATTGTTATCGAACAATTAATATACATACAGTACATTCTAGCCCCTCTTTTGCAAGACCACCCCTAGAGCAGCTCTTATAAAAGTGGCCACATGTAGCAGGTAGGCTTTCATTGGAGGTAAAATGACATGGGGAAAAAATGGACTTAGAGACCTGGTGAATGTGGTCTTAAAAAGGCAGGTGGCCTTTCAATGGCATTGTCTCTCCAACGTTAAACTGTCCATATGAATTATGAGACCCGGCCGTTCTGTGGTCACAACATTATAGACATTATTATCTCGTACATGTAGTGAGAGTTGTATTTGTCATTTTCCCCTGGGATTAACTCTTTCAGTGCCAATCACATCTAAAGTCAATCTACTTAAGTCAGACAAGTCTGAATTATCGTTAGGATCTCAGATTTGTATTCCTCGTAAAAAGACCTTTCATTCAAGTACCAGTATGCAGGGGTCACATTAAGGATTTTTCAGTATGGGTCCGTTGGACCCATCTTTCTTCTTTTTCAGGAAAAATAGTGGGTCCATGAACTAAATTGATGAGTCCAGCCTGAAATCGTGCAAACTAGACTTCATTTGATGTAATTTGATTAATTGATGTTATTTGGTATAATCAACATACATCAAAATGATAAATAAATAAAACATGCAGGTGACTTAAGCCTTGAAACGAACATAACATAGGGCCTGTATGCTCATGTAGGTAACTCATTATTATAAAATTTAAGATTGAATAAAAAGTTACAATCTACCAATGTGAAAGGGTTTAAAAGTTGTTGACTGTACCAAGGATGGATTCAATCTACCAAGGGACCTGATTCTATAACACATTCTATAACACGTCCCTGGTCTACCAAAAATGGTTGTGAAGGGTGCTTAACCCCTAGCACACTGTGCCAGTATCTAATATCACACACCGTGTGCCACCGGACAGTTTTTAAACTCCCTTGCACAACAAGCGGCATGCATGATTGAGCATGCCTGGGCTCTGTTATTTTTGCAATTGATTCCACGTGATGAAATGGTCAGAAATTACATGATTTATATTTCTGTGCACTTTCTATTTCAATATACCTGAAAAATTTGATGCTGTAGGCGGTTTTAAAGAGTCTGATCTTTAGTGCGGTCACTTTTCTGACCAGCCTACAACTTACAAGCCGTGCAACACAACTTCACAAGTGAGTGTACACAGCCCGTCAGGGGCATTCACCCAGGCATGGTTTTCCGCTGTGTTGAACGTTAATTTTTTTAGCCCTTCGATCATAAATTTCATTCCTATCTTGTTCTGTCATACAGATTTCAGTTCAAACATTTCAATAAAATCAAGACAACCGAATTTTGTTTAAAAAGAAGAACACCAATAACCACGTGACCCAATGGAGACTGATTAACAACATCGTGTTAGGCCTAATGCAAATTTTCAGTTCGTCCACATGTGACCGTGCCATGACTAATCTGCGTGTTTTCCTTCCCGTTCGAAATGAATTTTCACTCGTGCCATTATCCATGTTTAGATTTGCTCGATGGAAGTCTTCTTGGTGAAAATATGATGTGAAAATTTAACATCTTGGTCCAATAACCTTTGCGTAATATGACTTGTACCTTCCCAGCATTGCGGACACGAGATACGCACATGGGCAATAACAAATTTGATTGGACAGTGAGTGGCACGTGATCAAATCCACCCAATAAGGAGCCTGGAAGTGCTCTCAGCAAATTTATAGTGAGGTGAAATGACATACATCCATTCCCATTCTGGGAAATTTTTGGAGGGCTACCCCGGGGATATTTTTTCTTAGCAAATTAGAGAGCTTGTTACATGGAAAGACGAACTTCAGAGGATTCCATCAGTATAATACATAATCATGATATTGATGATGGTCGATGCAAAACACCGCGACCACTTGGGGTAGTTTTTGCAGTTGTATCATTCAAAATGCATCGCGTTTTTGTGCGTGCGTCCACAGACGTGCAAAATAACAATGTTTTATTAATTTTCAGGCGTCTATTCTTTATTTTTTGCGTCTATGACGCAGGACGTAAGCTTAATGTGACCCCTGGTATGCCTATAGTTCCAGAGAGAATACTCCAGATCAACAGCCTGTCGCGCCCAATGCACACCAAGAAAAGCTGTTAACTCAGTCCAAAAGTTGGAAAGGGTTAAGACTGAGTCAACAGCTGACATGGCTTACACTTATCCCGGTGAATGTTAGCTGCTGGTGATGGTCTTATAGCTGTAGCAGCTGTAATTAAGCCATCCTGACTAGAATTCCACACGTAAATGAGAGGCTTTTAGAGTACAAGAAAGCCAGCTCAGTGTAAGTATGCAATAACTCAGTGCCTTTATACCTGTCTAATCTTTCAGTTAACCTGTTTCCCTCTTGAATTACATCTTGAGTCAACATCTTTCTTTTGCATGGATTTGGCACTATAAGCATGCGACCCATTTGTTAAGAAAAGCTGTTGACCTAGGCCTAGGTCATGTAATCTTTGCAGGTCTCATCTACAATTCTAATTCAAATTGTTTTTTACGACTGTTGAAATTAGTTGAGCTCAGGGAAGCAGACAACATTTGACCTGCAGCCAGTTTTGACCAGTTTAAGGGTGGAAGGGTTTAACTCAGGTATCTGATGACAAAAGCCCTCTCCAAGTAAACAATAAATGAAGTTGCTTTCTTCCATTTTAGGTAGAGAGTGATCCTATTCCCCAGTCTTGACTTGCATGTATTCATTCCTACACGTACACAGCTATGGAGAGAAACAAATGGCATTTTGCTTGATGAACTCGAGTGCACATCAGACACATGTTTGTCATTTTTGAACCTCAGATGAAGAGGACTGATGAATTGAATTCATTAACCCTCAAAGTGCTAATCACTGCTATAGTTGTTTCCTCATTACCGCTAAACATAAAATGGTTAAAAGATTCAAATTCCTCATGAAGATACCTTTCATTCAAATACCAGCAAGCCTAGTCTAAAGCAAGAGGTATTCTTAGTCAACAGCTTTCCTCAACACACTTTTTGTGCAGATTGTCCCAAAGAAAGCTGTTGACTCAATCTCAAATCAGTGCTTTAAGGGTTAACAGACTGAACATGTACACTGTAAAACTGTTTGCTATCAACGATCCTTGTCTCATGCTGCAGAAAATGGCTGTTTGATGTACTTGCCTGCACAATCGAACAGTGTCGGAATATTTTGGTCCCTTGAATATTTGTTCCCCCAGAATGAATATTCATGCCCCCGAGGACAAATGTTCAGGAATATTTGTTCCCCAAGTTATGAATATTTGTTTCCCCCAGCATACACTTGTTTTTATCTTCCAATAAGCTTCATCCTACATGTGACTGATATTACAATATATTCCCAGGAATCGTTACTTTGACATTAACTACAGGGAAGAAATGTTCGCCAAATATTAGTTCCCCATGTAATAACAGTGACCGAGTAGGATGTTGCCCTAGCAGTGTTTTGTTTTTGCTGTTCAAAGATGCAATATATACACCTTGTACATTATGTAAAAATTGACTTACGTCGCTTAGAAATGAAATTATTAAAAAAAGATATATAACTCTTTCAGTGCCAATCATGCCTAAAATAGATCTACTAAAGTGAAACTAGTCTGCATTATCATTAAGATCTCAAATTTGTATTCCTCAAAAAAAAAAACTTTCAGTCAAGTAGCATGATGCTGAAATTCCAAAGAAAATATCCCGTGAACAGCTTTTCTCGGCGTGCATTGGGCGCAAATGCGAGCTGAAAAATGCTGTTGACGCAGTCCAAGATTTGGCACTTAAGGAGTTAAAAATGATTGGAAAGTGGTCACACAGAAATATGGAGCATCATGGGAACTGGCATGCAATTTAACATGTACTGCCAGGAATAATTATTGTTCGCCACATATTAGTTCCCCAAAAGTTGCCCTGATATAGAAACTTTGGGTTTACAAGATATCAAGTGACGGGAGCCTATAACGTGTGGCAAGCTACATTGTAGGTTATCTAATGTGTAGGGAATATTAGTTCCCCTTTGCTCATGGGAACAAATGTTCATGGGTGAGAACAAATATTCGTTCTACTGGGGGTGCAAATATTTGCTGAATATTTGTTCCTGGGGAACAAATACTTAATTCTGACAATTATTGCATTTTGGAACAAAATTTGATTGGGTGCGGTGTGTTTATTGTGTATCTAAGCATTTCATCTTGTATTAGTCTGAGGCAATGATGGATATTTGTAACAATGTTTGAAAAAGCAGGGAAATTGTGAATGAAATGCTTTTGTTGAGGATTGCATAGTTAAATTCTTTCGAATGAGAAATATCATTCAAGAACACGATATCAACAGCTTTGGTATTTTTGGGCATTGCTGAAAAGTCCTATATTTGGTGCGCCTTATCTCCCAGCAACTGCCCGACTTTGCCAAACATATGCAGACATGCATTGACTAAGACCTTTACCAGGCTAACATGGAACGGATAAACACTGTTGTTATAGGCCACGGGCCATGTTTTTAGGAAACCCTTAGCTTTATTTGTAATTTGCATATTGTATATATACTAATACCATCGGACTACATTTTGGGTATCTCGGGGGACCCTCTTTCTGGACTGGTTCTAATGCATGTCCTCATGTATTTTTCAGCCAAGAACCTGGGACATGTTGGCTTGTCACCTATAATTAGGTTGACCTGTTCAGATTGATTAGTCTTTGGCCCTACGGAGAATACAAAATATATGCAGACAACCAGGCTACGGGGACCAGTAGACGGAAAGCTTGGCATTGTAACGCCAGGTCCACTTTAATGGGTACTTTAACAGATGGGAGGGAAAACACTTGGGAACTTAAGATGCTACAAGCACACTAAAGTGACAAGCAACAAAACACTGCATTTAAAATGCTGAAAAAAAATCAGCCTGTTATTGATTTACTGCTGGTCATAGGCTCAGCTGAGTGAAGTTGATTTGTTAATCAGCTAATTCACGTGAGGATTGTTTTTGGCTTGTCTTTTGTCTGGACCACAACTTTATACCTGTACCAGGGGGATTGAAGCAGGATTTTGTGTGTGTCCTCTGCCACCAGAGGGATAAAACCAGGTTTTTTATTTTTGTCTTCTGCCACCAGGGGATTGAACCAGTTTTCTGTTTTTATCCTCTGCCACCAGGGGGATTGAACCAAGGTTTTGTTGGTGTCCTCTGCCACCAGAGGGATTGAACCAGTTTTCTGTTTTTTTCCTCTGCAACCATGGGATTGAACAAGTTTTTTTTTGTTTTTTGTTTTCCTCTTCTATCACCAGTGGGATTAAACATGTGTTTTGTTTTTTTTTGTGTTCAGGTACCAGGAAAAATGAGGCAGTGTTTTTTTGTTTTTTTAAATTTTAATCTCTCTTAAATATGATTGAACCAGTGATTTCTCCACTCATTACATGTCACTAAGATTTTTTAACAGCAACAAGCATACTGTCGTGGTAATCTGCATTTTTAATACTGTGATGATTACTTTTTTTAAGTTTATGTGATTTCATCCAACGGAGATCGAAAAAGAGGATGCACAATACATGTATACATATACATACATTTGTATGTGTGACTGAATCAACAGAGAAAATGGGTGCTTCATATGAAATTTTGAGATTTTTGGTGTTGTACGTGTTTTGGGAGGACAATCTCAAAGTTGTACGAAATGTCATCACGTGTTGAGAAGCAGTTGTAGCATTGATGCAAATTACATGTAGTTTGGTTCAAAGGTTATCATTCCTGAAACATCAGTGCTGCCCAAAGTTGGAGATGCCTGAACAAAATCTCAAGTGCCTGGAGCAAATTGTACTTTTGGTCTAGGGTCTTGGGGCTACCTGGGCCGCCGGTGGGGTGCAGGCAGAGCTCCGGTGAGGGCTTAGAGAGTGAGGCCACAAGAGGCTCTTAAAATCTGAGGAAAATAAGGGCTTCAGATGAGCTGTTCTGCAACAACAATTTTGGGACACTTGTACACCTTTTAAGCTTAAAAAGTGTTCTGCTACAACAAAATCAAGTAAAGTCTGAACAACTTATGGAAAATATATGTGAAAAAATTAATATTTAGAAAAAAAAAAGAAACCCATGGAATAGGGAAGCCATTTTGCAACTAGAAAATAAAGATTTGCTTAAAAGCAAATCTATGCATATGAACAGGTTGCACACATAGCAATGATGGTCCCTTTAATTTTCAACGGAAGTATGCAGCTGGTGGCCATTCCTTAGTGTTAGGAACTATACATGTTATCAATGGAGAGAAAATTTACAGACGCCAATCACTTGCACTTATCCTTCTCTGTTTGCTGATTGTGTGTACATTTTGATAGTGAGAATAGTTTGCAATGTTATTTGGCATTTATTGTACCTGTGTATGTCACATGAGGTTTGCCAGCAATCAATCATAACTGCACAGCAGATTACATATTCACTTCAGATGGGGGTCATAGAGATGGGCCTTGCACCATACATGCACATACATGTATGACATATGGTATTATTTTTAGTTTCCTATTTATCCTTCTTCATTAATTAATTAGCAAAAAAAAAAAAAAAAAAAAAATAGTAAAACACCCTGTTACTGTGGAATCTGTACTTCTGTGCAAAGCATAATATTCAAAAGTGACAGATAAAAACTTAGAAGTGCAAGCATGCATTCATGTCCACAGAGAAACCTTGCATGGTTTAGATATACTATGGTATTATTTCAGTTTGTTGATTATCCTCCTTCACTATGTGTAATTAATTAAGTAAATGTTAATTAATATACACATCAATGTACCCAATATTAACTGTCAAATCATGGCAACCAACACCAGATACAACTTGGGTCTCTGTTGTTACCAAAATCAAAAAGTTGAATTGAATTTGGTTTCTGCCCAGTGTACATGTATCTCAGTTATTCCAGTCAGTGAAAGCAGGTAAAATTCATTGTGTATTTGCGGACTGGAGAGTATATTAAACCAGCCTTTCAAGAAATATTAAACCTGAAAATGATCCCACTCTGAAATTTCCAGGCAGATAGTCACAATCACTTTGCTGTGAATAAAGTGCCACAAAAACAGTTCCAATATCCAATCCTAATCTGAAAATCATTCCGAAGTAGTGGTATATTTTTGCACAGGTCACATGGTGGGTAGGGGTGGGGGTGGGGGGATAATATACTGGCACAGTTAATAATTTTGCCCTAGTGCAGGGTACAAAAAAAAAAAAAAAAAATTAGAAATAGTGCCTGGTAGAAAGTATGGAAAAAGGGGGCTTCTATTACACAGTGTCACGTAAAATATATAATAAATAAAAGTGTCCATAAGGGCAGTATGGAAAACCCCTTTAACCTCCCCCCCCACCCCATACAATGTATCTCCAAGCAGCATGCAAACAAACAAAAAAAACCCACAGGAACTAAATTGTATAAAGTTACCATCACTCAAGCAGTTGTCCACTGATATAAACAGGTCAGAAGTTTGTTCAGCTGATAAAAACAGAATGAAGACTGAGAGGGCATGCCATAAAGATATCCCCTGTATGATTATGAAAGTCTCGTCTTTTTACATGGGCCTTGTTGAAGGCATAGAAGTGATATTGATCCAATAACTTAGGCAGGAGAGGCATCTGTCTCATACTGGACTCAACCATAAATTGAGAAAAAATAAAGGTTACAAGAATAATGTTCCGTGGCCTGCATGTACTCTGCACAGAGGTAATCTCCATCTTGGGTGCACATTGGTTAACTTTGTGGGTTTTTAGCTCAGCTGACCTGCCAGTCAGCTGAGCTTTTGTGAGGGTCTGTCATCCGTCGTCCATCCGTAATGCATACTTTTGCTTTGGAACTAGAGTCTGTCAACAAATAGTAGGCATACCAATGGGAATAGATCCAGCCCCATATATTGCCAACCTTTATTTACATTTTTATGAATCAAAATGGATGGAGGAATTGGCAAAAACAAACTTTACAGCTGCAAGAAGATCATATTCTCACACAAGAAGATATATAGATGACCTGTGTGCTTGAAACAATGGAGATGAAATAAAAGGGAATTGGAAAAACATATATCCCAAAGAACTAATATTAAACTGTGGAAAATGAAAGTAATACAAAAGCTACTTTCCTTGATTTGCATATAAAAATAAAGAACAACCAGTATGTAACAAAAATATTTGACAAGAGAGACCAGTTCAAATTTGATATTAACTCCTACCGTGATCTGACAGGAAACATTCCAGAGAAACAAGCATATGGAGTTTGTATCGGACAAGTCATACGTATTGCTAGAAACACCACACTTTTTAGCAGTTTTGTCAATAGGGTTAGAACTTTCTTGCATAAACTACAACACAAAGGTTATAAAAAACAACAACTACACAAAACTCTGTTGAAATGTTTCTAGAGATATGACCAAATACCTAAAAAATACAACACTAACTTAAGAACATTAGTCAAATTGTGTCAAGATGGAGTTTGAAATGACAAAGTATAGTCCTCAAAGTGTTTAGAGTGGTAAGAGGGAAAGTACCCGGGGTAAAGTATACTTAACCCACCGAGAGAATTTTTTCTAGTCCGTCTTAAGTCGGAAAACCATGGTCAAACTCACTTTTTGCAGGATTTCTTTCTTTTCAATCTTCATCCAGTACAGTGGAAGAGGTGGCTTTCAGCTAATACCTTAGTACACTTTACCTCATAAAACCTCTAGTCAACTTTATGGTGCTAAAGATTGTATTACTATTTACTTGTTTATACCAGTGTCAGTGTGGTGGAATAGTGTATGAAGCTTTTAAGTTTCAAAGGAGACCCCCGTCGTCCATCCACAATTCACATTTTTGACTTCTCCAAAACCATCAGCCAGATTCACTTCAAACTTGGAGGGGATATGCCTTGAGTGGGTCTCTACCAAGTTTGTTCAAATGGTCACGTTCAATTTATTTTTGGATTTTTTATGAATTTTTTTTGTTCTTTTTTAGGGCAAATCTTAAAAAATCTTCTTCTCTGAAACCGCTCACCCAATTGCTTTGATATCCCACAGGGACACTCCCAGGGACTCCCAGTTCTTAATTTGTTCACCAGGTGGCGCTGCAATTTTTTCTATTTTTTTTTAAAATGATTTTTTGTATGTTTTTGCGATTTTCGACTTTTTCTCCAGAACCGTCCCTCAGATTAAGCTGAAACTTGGTGGATATGGTCCTTGTAGAAGGTCAAACAAAGTTGTTCACTAGGTGGCACTGCTGTAGATTCCTGATTTTGAATGAATTTTTCAATTCAGGTACTTGTCGGTCAATGCAGCTTTCCTGTTGATTACTATGCATGTCAATGGACATTCTAATGCTAATTCACATTTTCGACTTCTTCTCCAAAAACCGTCATCCAGATTAACTTCAAACGTGGTGGCAATATTACTTTGGGTGGGTTTCTACCAGGCTTGTTCCAATGGTCACAGTCCAGTGATTTTTGGATTTTTAATGATTTTTTTTTGTTCATTTTTAGGGGAAATCTTAAAAAATCTTCTTCTCCAAAACCATTTTGCCAATTACTTTGAAATTGTATAGGGACACTTCTGGGGACCCCCAGACCTTAAGTTGTTTAACAGGTGGCGCTGCAATTTCTTTCTAATTTTTTATGAATTTTTGTGTGTTTTTTTTCTATTTTCGACTTCTACTCCAAAACAGTCTCTCAGATTGTGCTGAAACTTAGTGGATATGTTCCTTGTGGAAGGGTCACACAAGGTTGTTCACAAGGTGGCGTTGCTGTGGATCCCTGATTTTTAACATTTTTTTCAATTCGAGTACTTCTTGGTCTGTGCATACATTCCTATTGGTCACTATGTAAGTCAATGGGAATTGCAATTAATAATTCACATTTTCCATCTCATCTCCAGAACTGTTAGCCAGATTCACTTCAGACTTGATGGGGATGTGTCTCAGGTGGGTCTCTACCAATTTATTCAAATGGTCATGGTCCAGTGAGTTTTGTTTTTTTTTAGGAATTTTTCTTGTTGATTTTACATGCCCATTCATTACTATGCAAGTCAATGGCGATTGCAAAGTCATTAGGGTTTGCAATGCTAATTGTCAATTTTTTACTTCTGCAAAACCATCAGCTAGATTCACTTCAAACTTGGTGGAGGTGTTCCTTGGGTGGGTATCTACCAAGTTTGTTCAAATGGTCACAGTCCAATGATTTTTGGATTTTTGTATGACTTTTTTGTTCATTTTTTGGGCAAATCTTCAAAAGTCTTTATCCTTGTATATACTTATTCAATTGCTTTGAAAATGCATAGCAACACTTCTGGGTATGAGGGTAATATGTGTACAGTAGGTGAGTGACCTTGACCTCATTTCCTAGGTGACAGTGCAAGGTGCATGAAATTCACTGTTTATATGGTAACTTGAGAACTATTAAGGGTAGGACATTCATATTGCACATGCTAGTTGTCCTTAATAAGGGCCAGACTTAGACAGTAGATGAGTGACCTTGACTTCATTCCCAAGGTCATAGGACCACTTGCTCAAATTTACTGTTCACCTGACAAGTTGAGAGCTATTTGAACTTGGACCTTGATGTTAAATATGATGGTTGTCCTGAGCAAAGGCCAGACTTAGACACTATATGGGTAACCTTAACCTCATTCCCACTTAGGTCACTGGGACCCAGACACTTACGTGAATTTTACTTTTCAGTTTGTACCTTGAGAACTATAGGGACTTTGATGTTGAACTGGTTAGTTGTCCACTATTTAGGAAAGATTGAGACTGTACATTAGTGACCTTGACCTCATTCTCAAGGTCACATGGCCACTAACATGGAATTTACTGGTCGCGTGATAACCTGAGAATTATTTGCACTGTGACGTTGATCTTGCACATGGGTATGGCCCTCTATGAAAGTTAGATTCAGAATAGGTCATTGACCTTGACCTCATTTCTGAGGTCATTGGGCAACTTAGTCAGCTGAGCACAAGACTGTCACAGTCCTCTTGTTTTTTTTCACAAGGTAAGAAGACCATCATTGGGAAGAAAATGTTATTTTAAAGCTACATGTAGTTTAATGTGATGTTTGGCATTTCAGAAGTCTAATGGTAGCAACCTGCAGATTTGGTTTGAATAAACCACTTGGGATCTCCTGACTGTTTACCACCAGGTATATGCTTTATATACCTCCATTGCCTGTTCATGCGTTGGTGTAAATAGTCATGCTATTGCAGGGAAATCTGAATCATTTCTGTAGGAAACTCAAGATACTGGTCCATGTTGCACATGGGCAAAAGAATCAACAGGAAGCAGTGAACATGTAGTTTAATATGTGTGCTGTTCTCGGTGCGGCCGCGAAGATCTATTCACTGGACAGTCTTTGGTGTGTCATATTAAAATAGATCACAAATCTATTTCGTAGCAATCAGGTGATCATGTTACATACATGGATTGGTTGTGAGACCAAGTAAGAAAAGAATTGCCCTCTATCCCAGTCACCGTAGATGCCCAGTAATTAAAACATGTTTTGCTCAGTTGTTCTGTGGGACATCTTCTGCTGATGGAGTGCTGAATGCTCAGCTATTGATTGCAGTCTAGATATGGTTACAGAGAGGATCGGCCAACTTGTCAGCTATGGATAGCCATGGACTTCAGAACAATATCCCCAGCTGGTTTGTGGCATGTGACAGAGCATTGTCATGTCTGTTTGAAGGAAGAAAAAAGTCTGAAATGATGTTCAGGCGCTTGGTTGCTGTTGGCTTCAGCTGCGTACAGTATACTGGCATGCATATTTACATGTTTCTTGGAAGTATACGTGGCTCCTTCCATAATACTATCAGTTATTCTGTGAAGGGGCCTGGGGTCCAGAAATGTACATCAGTGGGTATTTCTGTAAGCTGGGCTGTCTCATGGAGAACGATTTTATCCAATACTGACAAACCAATAGGACTATCTTGTTCATTTTCACATGGAAACAACAAACCAGGCAAAGCATTTTCCTTCTGCCACAGCGGTCATTGGTGGCTGGCATCTGCACAGTGTAGGCCTACATGCACAGTTTGAACTGTGTCATACATGGCAGAGCCCAGCAGCACATGTCATTAGCCGGAAATATGGACCAAGCTGAGGATATGAGCTGATAAACGCGGCCCGTGCCACACCTCTCAACCAATGACATTACACTGTACTCTTTAGTTTCTTCATACGGGATAAAGTCGTATATACCTTTGTTGGTGATTTTTGCACTGCCTGGCTAGACATGTTGCAGTTAATGCACTGGCAGTGCCTGCAGCATGACTTGCCAGGCAATGCAAAAACCAATGACTTGAGGCTAACATTGTTCATGTTGAGACTTAACAGAAACTCTTTTTTAAGAAGAATTTTAATATATAATCATTATGTTAAGTCCAGGTAAATACAAGAAAGAATCGGGAATTGGTTAAAAGTAAGTCGAAGTACATGTACAATGCTGAACTTGGCTTCAACAAAGGCACTGGAACAATAAAGGTTAATGAAGTAGAGTTTGCAAGATAATGTTGAATGGGGGTGGTAAGATAGGTACTATAATTTTATGCAATTTATTATATTTGTTTTTGATGAAAGTAGGAACCTCATGCATCATAGTGAACACAAATTGTTTGAACTGCATGCATCTGTAGGTTTCATCAACTGGTCATAGTGACTGGCAGTAATCATAAGGAGAGAGACATAACCTGGATCTGCAGCTACATTTTACTGGATTTGAAATTTTCATGACCGTGTCTGCTTAATAAGTAGCCAGGGCATTGTGTCATGCACTTGGCCTCTTCGCCTGTCGTGATCACATCGAAAGCTTCAGATTCAAATTTCTTACTTTGAAATCCCCCCCCCCCCCCAAAAAGTCATTTGGGTAAAAGCACATCCATAATTTCAGAGAAAACAATGGTTTATGCGAGAAGCCTTCCTGGGCGCACTTCGACTGCGGTGTCACCTATACCGAGAAAAGCGGCTGACACAATCTGCTACCTGGGGCTGGAAAGAGTTAACTGCCAAATGGTGTGGATGGCTGTCATCAAGAATATGGAATGACATCAACGCCGGAATTTAATCTCTTAATTGAAGCCATAACTTTCTTGCAGTTTGTTACATGGTCCCTCGGTGTCCGTTTCATGTATGCACGACCCCCCCCATTTCCGAGTGAATGCCTGAGCAAGCTGCATGGGCAACATGTAACCATTATTATGCTAAGATGAGGTGAAACTAATGAAAGATAAAAGTTGATAATTTTAAAAATAGGATAAATTTGTGGAATCTAACACAGAAAGTCATCAAATTCTTCAATCATTTTACGGCATGGGTGCTCAGTTTATTAGCTACCCCCAGACAGAACATTAGCAACATAACACTGTATTTCTGGTAGCCCTCTATTCAGATGCTTTCAAAGTCGACACTTATTTTAAAATGTAGTTGAAAATATTTTCCCTAAGTTGTACACCTTTTCTTGCGTGTGTTTTAAAAACACTTGCTGTATGAAATTTGTTTGGTTTTTTTTTTTGGAGGAAACTTTGGGAGCAAGCAATGCAAAACAAAAAACAAAAAAAAACAGTTATTTTATCAATTACTATCCTTAAAATTGCAAATCATAAAAAAAAGGTATTTTGATGATTGTCCATTTGGCGGTCTTTAAATTTGTGACAAAAATTTGCTCAGGGTGTGATTTAGTAAAGCTCTGATGAATTATCAGAAATGCAATGCAGGAGAATATCAAAAAATAGGTGAGCCAAGCATACATATAATTATAGATATTAGAGAAGCATAGGTGTATGACAGGCTGTACTGCTGATCTTCATGAAACGTACCAGTTCGCACATACGTGTATAGTGGCACCCCTCTTATAAGGTTCCATTGACCAGATAGAGGCTACCCTCTGTACAGAGGCCACTTCATGCAGCACATATATATATATATATATATATATATATATATATATATATATATATATATATATATATATATGTATATATATATATATATATATATATATGTATATATATATATGTATGTATGTATATATATATGTATATATATATATATATATGTATGTATATATATATACATGTATATGTATATATATATGTGTGTATATATATATATATATATATATATATGAATTTTTTTATGCTATTTCCCCCCTTGTAGAGTGGCCACCTCTCAAGTAAGGCCACGTTTCTGGTGCACTTGAGGTGTCCATATAAAAGAGGGCCCACTGTATAGTTTAGAAGGGGATGTCATTGACATTGTCTGAAGAGCACCATACGTCCTGGCATTTTGTGCAGTAGTGAAGCCTTCCATTCACAATGGTTAGGTTAATGACAGGTTAACATGGACAGTTGATTAGCTCAACTGGTGGCTAATGAGACGGGAGGGTTGTGACAGCATGTAGACGTGTGACCTTGCTTACTCGCAGGCATGCCTGCTCCTGCAAAGTAGGCGATCTCGACCAAGACATATTACTTCCTCAGAGAGGGAAATTCCACTTGCAGTCAAGTGTAGGATACTGTAGCCGCATAACATACATCATGTATACAGGTGTAGGCAGTTTTTCAGTTTCATGCAAAAAAAAAAAAAATGTTCCAATGGGTAATTGATTTTTTGAAGGTAACTTATGGTAAAAACATGGAAAGGTCTGCATTAGCTGTCATATCTTTGGGATGTATTATGTCTGTGGTACTATATTGTACCTGTCGTTAAAAAAGCTCATTGTGACTGTTGGGAGTATATGAAGGCGCCCTCTGAATTGTACTGTCGTATCTGTGCTTGAAAACTGAAGCAGGTATACAGCTATGTTCCTTTACAAAATAACGATCAGGTGAAATACTGCAATAGCCGGTAAGTACTCAGAGACATCCCACAAAGTACTGGAAATACATGCATATAATGTTGCATGTGTATTACCCTGCAAACTGTCTGACTGTGAAGAAAGCATGATGTCAGTCTAGCATTGGTAAATACTGTAGTTCTAGAAACTTTTGTGCTCAATTCAATTTCGTGCTTTTTGTGTTACCACCCAGGAGCTCAAAATTAATATGTGCGAAAATAAGTTGCACTGTATTTCACTACATTGTATGACATTGGATTGTGCGAAAATTCTGTAATTTAAGAAAAATTGAGTTTGCGCAAAATTAAACGCGCAAAAATTTCTAGAACTACAGTAATATACTGACCAATGACCAACATTACGCTAAATTACAGTTGACCAGATGTACATACAACTTCAGGGACTGCTGGGGTCATTAGCCAATTGCCAATGTTTCATTCGTTTGGCTATAGAAATTTTCAAATGGCTAATTTATATTAACATGAAAAACACAGAGTTAAATTCTGCAGTGATTACTGTTTTGTTTCCCGATTTGGCTACAAAGTTTGAAGACCTAGATCTGTCCCTGCAACTGTCTATATGCGGAGATTGCCAAACAGTTGGCAAGTGTACTAGCTAACATATGACCTGACATGTGAAACAGAATGACAAGCGGCTAGACATTTCTCTACAATAGGCAAGTAAAACGGACATCCAGCCGGCAATTATTCGTGGAATGTACAAAGCGCAGTACAGTGCCAGATGCCGCCAGTCATCTGACATTTCCGAAAAGTATTGGATATGTCATGTCCTGAGTTCTAGATGGTCCAAATACTTTTTAGGTAAGGGAGACACTGGAAGCTGTAAATTCATTTCAGGAGTGGGAGATAATCCAGTTTTGTTTTGTTTTTGGGAGGGGGAGGGGGACAAAAGTAGAAACTATGAAATAATGTCAGCAGTCCAATTTTTGTTTTAAGAAGCTATAAAATTAATTGTGTCCTGAGTGCAAGATGGTGTTAACTTCTGCTCGTTAAAGTCTTCGATTCCAAATAAATAAAGAAAATGCACAGCAGACGCCTGATGTGAAACATTTTCAAATGTGTCACAGTTTTGCGAGACGTGCTTTTAATTTTTTGGTCCAGAAGTTTTCAATGTAAGTGGGAATAAATTAAACATAGATGTGCTTGAACATGTACACCATGACATGTATGGTACCTCTTAATTGTTAATCTGTGCGAGTTGATCATTACCTTAATGTTATGTGAAAAAAATGTTGATTTTGATTATTACCTTAATGTTGTATGAAAAAAAAAAAATGTTGGAACTGTGTCTTTTTTATGGCTTTGAAGATCACATATAGCCATTAAGTAGGATTACATTCGATCAGTTATAGTACACATTGATGGTAGACTCGTAATTAATTGGAGTGAAACAAAATATCGTGTACCATGTACTTACATGTAATCGCTCCCACTCAACTTTCCTGTCAAGTTTTCTGCACTTACTGCGATCCATTGTGATGACAGAAATATGAGTGGGAATTATTAAATCTCAATTCAAGTAACATTTCTAAAAGACTCTTTACATGACATACTGATGCCTGTCACAATGAACAGCCCTGGAACAATGATATTTAGGCATCACTATTTAAAGGTCAAATGTCAAAGATGACGGTAATTTCCCACATTTAGCATTAATGTGTACATCAGGACCACATTTTTCGAACCCGAAAGAATTTTTGTATGATTTTACCTCCGGGATACGAAAAAAACGTCTTTTATCACCCTCACCACTGAAAACATTATTGAAGTTATTGCCGTATTTTTGCCGCCAGATGGCGCGCTTTGTGATGTCATTCTTGTCAAAGCGAGTGGGAAAGAAGATGCCAAAATACATGTTTGACCCTATGTTCGGTTGGGAAGATGATTAAGAGAGTAGTTTTGGACCACAGGTTATATTCAGATCCGTTGTAAAACCGTACATTTACGAGCCTTAGCAAAGAGGAGATGTAATGAGGAGGTGGCGGTGGTGCCGTGCAACTCCGAGAAGGAGAACGTGGACCCAGACTGCCAGAGCCGGAGGACCCAACAGATGTTTCATGGTATGTGGATTATGCACAATTTTGGGAGAGGAAAAAAACGACACTCGGACAGAGTTTTGTAGATTTTTCTCGTGTGGTGTGGTCACAATAGTGTACACTAAAGTTTCACATTGAATTAAAGTTATACAGATCAACAAATTCCGCGCAGCTGGCAATGAAAGACGTTTGTATGCTGGGGCATTTCTCCATTGCCTTTCTCGGGAGTACCGTGCCTGTGGAAGACTTCAGTAAAGCCCCTTGTCTTGTTTGTAAACTCGAGTTTGTCTGTATTTTAGATGCCATTGGTATTGTGCATGTGATGATACTTGTAACAAATGAATGACATTTTTTAAAAGCCAAATCTGACCGAGCCATCTGCACAGATCGTGAGTAGCTTGGAGTGGGGCAGTAATACACAAGGCCACACAAGACTGGCTACCGGGTCACGCTTTATCGCATTGCACAATCACTGATGCTAACAGTGATAATTAGTTTATGGGGGGGCGGGAGGTAAACGGCAGCTACTGTTCTGGCTAAGTAGAATACACAGGCGTGCATACAAAGTCAAATACGGTGCTGAGGAACGACTGGGTAAAGGAAACGCTATGAATATATTCCATATTTATGAATGGGTTTTTGAGTGAGAGCAAGTATTTCCCACCCAAATACTGTCTTGATGGGTGGAAAATTTGTAGCAATTTTCAACATAGTTGTTGCTTCTGTAACATAAAAAGTCTGAAGTGAAAAAGCGAAAAAAAAAAAAAAAAAAGGGAGGGGGGGGTGGCATTCTGACAATTTTGAAATCCAAGTCTTTCATTCAAAGCATAGCTAGGAGGCAGTGAGGCTTATTCAGACTATATGAGTATCCAAAAGCTTTCTTCCTTCTCTTCCTTCCTTTCTCTTTATTTTCTTTCTTTCTCTTACTTGTTTGTTTGCTTTCTTTCTTTTTCTCTCACTTTCTTCATTTGACTTGCACCAAAAAAAAAAAAAAAAAAACAACTGGGCATTGTGACAATTTGAACCATAAACTAAAACTGTCAGAACTTTCCTAAAACCTTTTTCCTGTTCATAGTATAAATAGTGGTGAACTGTGATTTTTGTCACTTGTAGGCAGGCTAGCACAAGTAAAGAAAGAAAAAATTATCTTGGGTCTGACAGCCAACATTGTGAAAAACTGCTGGGACTTTCCAAGTATTGATTCATTATTGAAGATCTACTTTGTAATTCAAACATATAAAATATTACACTTTCCATTCCACTTTGTTGAAGAAGATAAATTTATGTTGCCAAATCTTTCTTTGTATGCCTAAAGTTGATGGCTAGTCACAGCCCATATAGATCATTTGAAACAAAAGCAAAATTAATCATGAATGCATAAATTCAGAAGTATTTTGTGTAGCATTACTTTTTTTGAACTATCAGTTATAAATATTTGTTCAGTCTTGGATGTCATCTGTAATCTAATCTCTCGTGGAAGCAAAGGAAACATACAGGGCAAGTAGGATGGGGGTGGGGCATATACTTGCCAAGATACTATTATTGGTGAATACAATATAAAATACATTTTATCAAATATCAACCATACTAAGACCTTTCCATAGGAAGGTTACTGATTGTGCACCAAGGTATTTGGAATAACAAACACATTTATGTACAAAATCACATTTTATTCTAGTTATCTCATCAGATCTCTGACCAGTATGTACAATTTTCCAATATTTACACTTTTTTTTCTGCAGGTGCAAGTGTACACATTTTGTACCAATGAAGACAAAAAAGGAGAGGAAGTGCTGCTGGAACTATCTGCCAGTGAAAGCCCATATAGACAGACTATGCCTGGCCTGTATTACTGAACACCCAGGATTCCATGGCAACTGCCAAAACGTCTACGTCCTACAAAGGTCCTTTTGGGAATTCCTGGACGAGTATGGTGAAGTTGGAGATGATGAGCCAATCCACAAGTAAGTAATACTATATAACAAGTCACTGTCCACAAAAACACTTGTACAATTTAGAAAATCAAGCAAACAAGAGCCATGTAGCACACTATATTTTCATTTCACTGTCACAAACCATATGTTTTTCAGAGTCTGTTCACTGTAGTGCAACTTTGTATTATTGTGGGTACTGTACTTCTGCATAGTCTATACAGTTCAAATACTCAGTTATTGTATCTTTCATATTTCAGGCTCTATCGCTACGTGGCTTACAAATCCTTCACCAGGTGGATCTGGGGCAATCTTGGAAAGGGGAACAGGATTCCAATCCCAGCCTGCGCAGTGTCCGTCATTCGTGGTAGCTTCCCAGAAGAAAGCCAGACCTACAAGGGATTCTACCTCAGAAAGCCATTGTAAGAGAAGTCAGTGGTGAAACCGGGCCCAGCGTTCTTCGGATAACTTTGCTTTGTCAGGCCTCTCATATTGGCTTGCAATAGGTGGGATTACGGGCTCGGACTGTTTAAGTTGAAGAACGAGTTGCCTTGCAAGTCGGTAACTCGGGTACTGTGTCCTCAATTGCAGTACTTCTTCCGTGAGCTCTCGAACATATGCTGTAACAAAAACGATAATAAATTGATAATACTGCTTGTGATGCACAAGTATCAGACAATGGACCCTCAACTTTCCATAATATTACCAGTGAAAAGCACAAGGACTTTTGCCTCCAAAATACTGATCAACATGTGCACTTTTTCCAGTAATTCATATTTGGAATAAATATTACTATACAGTGGTACCTGTTATTTAAGACCACCCCTACAGCCAACAAAAAGTGGTCTCATACTGCAGGTGGTCTTAAATTGAAGGTATATTTAACATGTAAATACAGCAGAGGGTCTTGAAAGAGTGGTCTTAAAAAGACATGCGGTCTTAAATTGGAGGTGGTCTTTAGAGCAGGTACCACTGTATTTGGTTCACAGTGCTTCATCCCCTAGATATATTTACACTTACCATATGTATATTTTCCTTTCATTGGCTTTATTGTTGGTGCTCCCTTCTTTGCCTTAGGGAAAGACACACTGTACTGAAGCTCTCCATCTTTGGTCCTTGCCTGTTGACGTTTGCTGTTCTCGTTGAAGTTAAGGCAAGCAAATAGCAACCTGTAATTACACCAGAAATATTCTGTTGGTGAATGGAATAAATGTATTTTCATCTGATTGTATTAATTAAAATTAATATTGACATCTACTGTAAATATGTATTGGTGCAATATTGTCTCGAATAAAATTTCCAGTGAGTGTAAAGGTTTTTCTCAAGATACCTGGTTTTGTTTCTGCCATTTTCTTTCTTTCTTTTTCTTTTTTTTTGCTTTCTGCAGGCGTAAGTTGTGTAAAAAAAACATTACTATTTTATAATAAAAGTAGAGTACCATGGGACTGCAAAATAATGTACATGATATGAAAACAAAATAATAATAATAATGATAATAATAATGATAATAATAATAATAATAGTAATAATAATAATAATAATAATAATAATAATAATAATAATAATAATAACAATAAAAATAATAATAATAATAGTAAAAAGGTGATTGTGCACCGAGAAGCATTTTAAATCCCATTTTCTCCCTTTTTTTTCGGCCCTTACTTGCCTACTGTTGTTGCTGAGTGAAAAATGTTTTTCCATTATGTAACTATCTGAAATCACTATAGCTACATTTATCAAGTAACTAACTTGAAAGTAAAAACAGTTTTTTCTGGAGTTCCTAGTAGAATAACCTTTTGATTATCCACAAGTGAATAGTCATAAAAACATTATTTATTTCTGTACACTGAAACATGCTTATCTGGACTGGCATAATGTAAATTATAATAACCTTTGGTGTGTCCACATGGATAGGAGCAGATAGATGTGGGCCTGTTGCATTGGAACTATGTACAACTTGCTCTGTCCCTTGCAATTGAGTACCAGTTTGCTCTGTCTGGTTTAAACATATTTTATTAATCAAATACAATATAAACATCTTCACACTGTAATAACAACAATTGGGAAAGAGGGCTATGCCCTATATTAATCCCTCTTGTAGAGAAAGGACGCTTGGAACAGGACGACACATGACGCACAGCAATTACACAATCACTTAGAATGATCAAATGTGCGTAGATGATCAATAGCAACACCTGGCAGGAATAAGTGATCGTGTAAGAGACACAAAAGAAGATGACAGATACAGGGACAGGACAGATAGGGGGCTAAGAACTGTCTCTACTAAGCATATATTTGATCAAAATTAAGATTCGAACCCACAGGCAAAAAAAAGCAAGTTGCATTGCCGATTATGTATAAATTTTCCTTGTCAAAATTAAGTTAATCATATTCTAGATTTATGTGATGGCATCAAATTGAAATCTACGCGTGTCCTCAATATAGTCGTGTACACAGAGGAATATTGTTTTATTATTTTCAACGTTACAAACAGCAGAACACAGAAGTAGGGTTTCAAGTGTAAATGGAGCAAGGTTTATGATAGACGAATGTAATTTATTACGAGGCACAATATATCGGGGACACGAGAAGAAAAAATGCCAGACGTCCTCTATACCAGTTCCACAGATACAGTCAGGTGAATCTTTTACACCAATCTGAAATAAGTGTTGGTTCAGTTGGCTGCGACCCATCCTCAGACGAGCATGTAGAACAGCGAGTTTTCTTTCACCTACATAATAAAGTGAGGGATGTTTGACTGGGCGGACAGTTTGATGCTCTAGTTTACTTTTAAATTGTGATAAGGAAGGAGAATTTCGAGTCGCAAGAGGAAGGAGGTTCCAGAGCCGTGTAGTGGAAGGGAAAAAGGACTTATTGAAAAGATCTGTACGGGCTCTAAAGTGTGGTAGGTCAGACCGTCTGCGAGTAAAATAATTGAACGTCATATCAGGAGTTGGAAAGTGTAGAAAAATATTTCGTAAATAATTTGGTACTAAATTATGAACAATTTTATACATCTGAATCAATTTAGATTTCTCACGCCTTTTAGAAAGTAGCTCCCAGCCAGTCTCTTCATACAGTTTTGCTGTAGGAGTAGTTTTCATTGCCCCAGTGACAACCCGAGCTGCAGCCAACTGAACATTTTCCAAACCATTTTCATCGCCTTGTGTACAGCCGTCCCACACGACACTAGCATACTCAAGTATCGGTCGCACGTAAGATATATATATAACCTCGAGTGTCTTTCGGTCCAAGGTATATTGAAGAGATTTCATAATATTTAACTGCTTAGTTGCTTTTATTACAATATTATTTATATGTTCGTTCCATTTGAGATCAGATTTTAATGTTAGGCCAAATGTTTATGACTTTTGACATCATTCAACTGCTGTCCTAGGAATAAAAGTGGTGGATGGTTTGCTGACTGTTGCTTCCGAGTAATAATCATGGCGTTGGTTTTAGATGCATTAAAAGCCACTAGCCAATCTTCAGACCATCTAGCGATAGAAGAGAGATCATGAATCAAAGAGGCAGCCGCTGTAATGGGGTGGTCAACAGTAAGAAATAGAGAAGTGTCATCAGCAAAAAGCTTGATTTCTGATCGGACTATATCAACAATATCATTAATGAATATCAAGAAAAGAAGGGGTCCAAGAACTGAACCTTGGGGGACTCCAGCATTGATTGTCCCCCATTTCGAACTTTGACCGTTAACAACTACACGTTGTTTACGATTAGAAAGATAATTTTTGAACCACAAGAGAATATTTCCACCGACACCACTTTTTTCTAATTTATAAAGTAAACCTTGGTGCCAAACTTTGTCGAACGCCTTGCTTATATCTAAAAAAATTATTCTGACTTCTTTCTGTAAATCAACGGTTAAGCACAATTCATGGTACAGTGATAATAACTGATTTACAGTAGAATCACCAGGCATGAAACCAGACTGATTTGCACTAATAACTAAATTATCCCTGAAGAAATTAAAAACATGTTTAAATATAATTTTTTCCATGACTTTACTAGCACAGCTTAGCAGAGATATAGGCCTGTAATTGTTACACAAATTTGCTTCGCCTTTCTTGAATAAAGGAGAAACATTTGCCTTTTTCCATTCAGAAGGAAAAGTTTTTTTCTGTAGTGATAAATTAAACAATTTTGTGAGAGGCTTATAAATAGAAGGTGCAGCTTCGCGTAATAATTTGGGACCATTATTGTCCGGACCAGTGGCCTTCGTGACATCCAGAGATCTAAGAATATCAAGTACTTCTTTTTCTTCTACTACTATATCATTTAAAGTATTATTAGGTAACTCAGGCTGCTGAAGAGTAGGTGCAGTTGAGGAGTCAATGTTACATTGGCTCAAGAAAAATTCATTGAAGGCCTCCGCTTTTGACTGGCTATCAGTAATGTGATTGTCATTAATCAATAATGAGGGAATTGCAGAAGATTGATTACGTTTCATAAAATGTTTGACTGTCCGCCACCATGCTTTTTTGCCGATGGGACCACTAGATAAAGATTCACGAAGATTATTATTATATTCACTCTCAGCGAGCTTTAGGTTTTCTTGATACGCATTTCTGAGTTGATGGTACACTGCCCAGGCTGCAGTACTTTCTCGGGTTGGCGAATGAGGTTGCTCGCGGGATATCGATCAATTTGGCCTTGGTATATGCTCTCATGACCTTACGTTTGAAACAACGAAGAGTGGTATTATACCAAGGGAGATCATGAGGCCTAATAGTTACAACTTTATTTGGAATACACTCTCTTGCCGCTTCTAAAAAACGCTCTGACCAGGCTATACAACTTATGTCCACATCATTAGATTCAAAACAGTTGTCCCAATTAATTTGATCTAAATAATTTCTAAAGTGGCTACAATTCGCCTTCCCGAATTCCCAGATATGTCTACAGTATACAGGATCTATTTTACACTGAAATCTTATATTAAGTGATACGATACTATGGTCACAGTTTGCCAATGGAGGAGTAACCCGGGGTTCAGATACAAAGTGGGGAATATTCGAAATAATTTGATCCAAACATGTAGCTGTATTTTCAGTAATTCGAGTTGGCTCATCGATGTGAATGGAGAGTACATTAGTAGTGCAAAAGTCTTTTAATTTACGCCCGGAAAAAGTACTAAAGTCGGAATTGAGATCACCGGTTATAATGATATTGCGAATATTACAGTTTTTTGCCAGATCAATGCTATCCTGGAGATATTCCCAGAAGTAAGCATTTGCATTTGGAGGTCTGTACACCACACCGAGAAGAAATTTATTATTATGCACCCTTATTTCAGCCCAAAGTAATTCTATTTGAGGAATTTCTAAGTCGTGACGCCTTGATACAGTAAAGGCTTGAGAACAATATAAAGCTACTCCACCACCAAGCCCTTGCCGGCGATCCCCACGTATAATATCATGAAAGCCTGGCAAATTGAGATTGTCACCAGGCGTAGAGTCAGTGAGAAATGTTTCCGATAGTGCTATAATATCAAATTCATCAGCTATGTCTGCACGGATATGCCTTAATTTATCGTGGGATAGACTTCGTATGTTTAAATGACATAACTTGATGTCACGAAGGCCACCTACCGGACCAGGGTTTACATGAATGTCTCCTGCAAGTTAATTTAGGAGTGGACAGACGACGAGCAAGTAGAAGTCCATACGGGTACGTTTCCTACTAACTAAGGAATAATGAACATAAATTACCAACAGAGTCTTCCAATACTTGGCAGTATATAAGGTAACAAAAAAAATAGCCAACCATATATAAAACAGTAAATACAGTAGAAGAATAATAGTAGGGTCGGATATGAAATAGAGATATGCATTGTCAGGGACGACTGTACACAAGGTTGGTAAGTACCAAGTATTACGTATCAATTGCAATGTAGTAACATAGTATAATTTGTACATATAACAGATAAGAAATTTCATAAAGAAAACTTGACGCAGCCATATAGCATCAACACATAAAAAATATGCAAGAACGCATCGTACAAATATAGTATATCTCTCAAAAATAGGAAAGTCTATAGTCAAAGTGATATCAAAATTGGTAGACACACTGCAGTCGTGTGCCCATAGAGCAAGGCAATATAGACATATAATCATTGGGATATAAATACTAATAGCCCCAACACTTAAACACACAAAGTACACATAAAACACAGATAATAAATGCAACAGTGATTTAGTAGCGGAACTTGTGAATAATACCAATATTCTCCAGACGAGAGACACAAGTCTCATGCTGGAATAAAAAAGATGAAGTGCTCCCATGGGAGAGCCGAAATAGTGCCTATAAATAACTATAATTGCGGTCGAAATGATATTCATAACGCAGGGAAAGTCAGGCACGCCGCCTACGCTGAGGCAGGTATCAGCGACAGCGGTCGTTCCCACTGAGGCGACGGGCATGAGGACATTCCACGTGCCCCTCGCCCAAGCACGAAATAGCGCCGTAATTGCCCCCCCCCCCAAAAAAAAAACATTTGTAATTCCTGGATAATATTTTAGGGGAAAACAACATCTGCAGCAAACATCGTATCAGATGTATATAGAATATGTAATTCTCAAAATCAGGAGGAGTCCGTATTCTGTGACAAGGTTTGATAACCCAATCATGAATTACAAAATAAAGTTAAAAATATTGATAATGTATGACCAAGTAGGATAAATGAACCATGGCATGAATAAATGAATATATCAAATATATATGGAAGAACCATGGCATACGAATATATTCATAATGAGTCAGTGTCTCGTGTAATTTCATATTATAGGCTAGTGTGAACAGGCAGAAATAAATTGTTCTGCAGTAATCGAGTGCCTTCTCAAGTAGATATATGAAATTGTTGCAAAAAATAATATAATAGACTACAGTGACAAAATATGAATGCAGGGAAAGTCAGGCACGCCGCCTGCACCCGGACAGGTAACAGTGACAGCGGTCGTTCCCACTGAGGCGACGGGCATGAGGACATTCCACGTGCCCCTCGCCCCAGCACGAAATAGTGCCATAACTGCCGAAAAATATTTGCTCAGTCTGATAGGCCTACCCCATTGAATTCAAATACAGCTTGCTGTGTCCCTTCAGTTACCTGTTCTTGCTATGGCCTGGTCGTGTTCTGCAATTAGCGAAACATAAAAATAAAAAAAGTCAGTACTGTATGAACACATGATGAAACTGTCACTTCAATAATAACCACAACTCACGAGCACAAAACCCAACACACAAAATGTAACTATGGCCAAATAAACATATTTATTGTTCACTCTAGTCGACAGTCAAAGAATTATGTTATATATATATATATATATATATATATATATATATATATATGTATATATATATATATATATATATACATTTTTGGTGTTGTGCATAATCTATGTAGGCCACACGTTGGTCTTACTCTTGCCACTGAACGTCGTCTCGTGTTTATGCTGTTTCGGGAAACTCAGCACGGTAAACAGGCGAAATGCATGGATCTGACCAGGGAGGTGGAATGAGCCGTGCACGTTCAGATTGGGACCATCGACACAACACACGACAATAATTAACCCGGTAATTCACTGTACATAATTTATACAACTACCATAACTTACTGCAATACAGCCAAATTTACAAACGTTTGATGATAAATACACATGAGACATTGTGAATTACGCTACAGGCGCCAATTGGCCATCACCGACAAGCGACCCCCCGGGACTCAATGAGAACACAGAAATGGACAAGCGCTACTGTGTGTCGCCTGTACTTACCGTGAGGTTCTGGCGTTAGGTCAGTGCATTCGATCGCCTTCGCTTCGTCGGCGGACATTCTGAATCTGTGATATCTCCCTGTCTTTTCGGAGTGTTCTAAATATGAAGAGTTGGAATTACATCCTTCTTCAGCCACACTTGCATTCCAAGTTTGCGTGCTATCTCTGGCCCTGGGTTCTTGTCGAACGCGTCTTGAGCAAAATGGTCACTGCACAACACTGGTTGCGTGTGATGGTCTCGATTTAATCAGTCTCTTTTGATCGCTGCTGTCCATGCTTTCCTTAACTTTTTGTTTCTTGGAAACTTGTAGAAACTTCCACCGAAGTTTGTACCGTTGGTACAACCAACGGCAGCGCAATACACCATAACTGCCCGGGAACTATTGTAACAACCGGCAATCAATACAGTAATGGCCACCGGGTACTGGACCCCAATGACAAGAATGACGTCACAATTGTGCTGCGCTCCAGCGGGCCGTGTCCAAAATGTTCAGGAACAATGGCCATCTTTTAGGCTGCCAAAAAAGCGCTTTTTGACAGATTTGGTTCATATTTTTTACTTCAACTGGTAACTGTTGACTATTAGAGGGGCCTCGCATCGAAAAAAACCCACAAATTTAATAGCAAATTTGAGCTTGTCATTTGACCTTAAAATGTTGTAACCATCCCCCCCTTCGCTGAAACGAAGTGACACCACCACAGTTTAAATCATCTGTAATCTACTGAATGAGATTATTCTGTGGGTGGAATATCTAACATAAAGCATATATTGATATGATTTACTGAGGAAATCTGCATCGGGTAGCACTGAATTGAGCTGTGAAGATGGGATTGTCACTTTAATATCAAGCATGTCACTGCTTTAAATGATAATATAATGGACAAGGATGCAGCTAAGTCTGTCAAGCCAACTGCCCACTAGTAAGTGAGCCTCTGACGACTAACTCAACAAGACTGTATAGCAAAGTTGCATGTATTTTCCAGACTGTAGAGCAAGGTTGCATGCATTTTCCAGACTGTAGAGCAAGGTTGCATGTATTTTCCAGACTGTAGAGCAAGGTTGCATGTATTTTCCAGACTGTAGAGCAAGGTTGCATGCATTTTCCAGACTGTACAGCCATCTTGCATGTATTTCTATGCTGCAAAGATGAGGCTGGTTTGGCTAGACAAGTCAGCTTACTACTGGTAGATGGATCAGACTTTACTGGAATGGAAGGAAGTATGTACATGCACATATTCAAATTGAAAAAAAAAAGGGTATATACATCTCCAAGTAAGGATGAACCAGTGAAACCCTTCTTACTGCACCGGAATGTGACTGAATATGGCATATGCACAGGATTACCATTCTGAATAAAGCACCATTATGGAATGATGCATCATGGGAAATGTAGTCATCAAAGTTGAAACTCCAACTAAGCCTTTGCTTTCTGCTGCTGATAGTTTTTGCAAGCAGTAAATTGTCATTGTTTACTATATGTAATAAATAGCTAGTGTGGTATTAGCAAGGAAAAACATGTCCGTGGGTGCTAGTTATGGTAAATTTGCAGAAGGAGTGAAAAAAAACCCCAGGAAAATTATTTGAAAAAAAATAAAAGTGACCCATGCATGTTCAACACTTGGCAATGTATTGCATTAATAAGCTTTAGCCAGACCATCACAAAGCATACCCCAGGTAAGTAACATGTTGGGACTCGTGGCTCCTGACTTCAGTGAACCGTTGAAGAGCTAATCACTGCCATAGTTGTTTTGTCATTACTGTTAAACATATTATGGTATAAAAATTCAAATTCTTCATGAAGACTTTTCATTCAAATACCAGCAAGCCTAGTCTAAAGCAAAAGTAGTCTTAGTCAACAGCTTTTCTTGGGACACTTGGTGTGCATTGCATGCAAGTGCTCTGAGGAAAGCTGTTGACTCGTCAATCTTAAATCAGCGCTTTAAGGGTCCATTATGAAAAAAAACAAAACAAAGAAATTCAAAGCAAGCACGTGTCTTTTTAATTTCTTAATTAAATGTGGTGAACTTAAAAAAAATGAAGCTGTGGTTTAAGTAGGTTTAAGTATGAAAAAATATGAATGAAATGATAAAATAAAGCATGAGTTTGTTTATTGCAAGATGGAAGAAGGCCTACATCAGTATTTTAGTTTCTGAAGGTCATTGTGTGCTTCCTTTACAATCAGTCCATATAGAATGTTGAGAGTGCAGGATCATACAACAGAAATGATATGACCGCTTGGCCATTGTAAAAGATGTACATTTGGTGTGCCTCAGTATTAGCCAAAATTTCCTTGTTTTATGACGTGCAAACAACTTTCAAAATATGTGTGCAAATACCATTATCACTGGACGCATGCGCATGCGCATGCTACATGTATGAATGTCTAAAGCTACATTGCTGTTTTACTGGATTCTGTAACAGCTATGCTTATTGCACATTAGTTTTAGTGGATTCTTTATAACAGCTCTTCTTATTTCACCATCAGTTTCCAGGATTCTGTGTGTAAAAACCCTTCGTATTGCACCATGGTTTTACTGGATTCTTCGTAGAAGAGCTCTTCGTAGTTACTGCACATTGGTTTTACTGGAATCTTTGTAACCGCTCTTCCTATTGCACCATGGTTTTACTGGATTTTTTTGTGCATCAGCTCTTATTGCACAATGGTTTTAGTGGATTCTTTGTAACAGGTCTTATTTTTGCACCATGGTTTCCTGGATTCTTTGTAACAGCTCCTCGTATTGCACCATGGTTTTACTTGAATCTTTGTAACAGCTCTTCTTATCGCACTTTGGTTTTACTGGATTCTTGGTAACAGGTCTTATTGCTCCATGGTTTTACTGGTATCTTTGTAACCACCCTTCTTATTGTTTCATGGTTTTGCTGGATTCTTGGTAACAGCGCTTATTGCTTCATAGTTTTACTGGTATCTTTGTAACTGCCCTTTTTTATTGTTGCATGGTTTTACTGGATTCTTGACAACAGCTCTTATTGCTCTATGGTTTTACTGGATTCTTGGTAACAGCTGTTTTTATTGCTGCATGGTTTTATCAGACTTTTTGTGTAACAGCTCTTCTTATTGCTCCATGGTCTTTATTGGAATCTTTGTAACAGCTCCTTTTATTGCTCCATGGTTTTACTGGGATTTTTTTGCATCAACTATTCTCATTGCACAATGGTTTTACTGGATTCACTGTAACAGCTCTTCATATTTCACCATGGCCATCAGTTTCCAAGATTCTGTGTGCAAAAGCCCTTAATTCTTATTGCACTATTGGTTTCCCGGACTCTGTATGTAGTACATGTACTTCTATTTATTCCACCATGCTTGTACTGAAGTCTGTATGTCACAGCCTTTCTTATTGCACCATGTTGGTTCAGCACCTGTTTTCTCCGGCTGCCTGTGTGATCAAACAGATGATTGGATTATACTGAGATGTACATGATGTATGTGACAAGTGTTTCATCTTCTGTACATAGGGTCAGACTGAAATGAGGTGTGGTCAGATTGCCTTCCTGCTGTCAACAGAAAATTTCCCCCCATTGACCTCCGATGATCATGTGTGGTTGTATATGAATCTATTTGCTTAGAAGTGACAGAACAGAATTGAAAAGTGAACATTGCTGTGAGTATGGCAAAGGAATCCAATAAATTGATGCATTGGCATAAGTTCGGAGACCTTAGGAAATCACACCAAACTTCATTAAGTAAGGACTGTTGGGATTTCATAAACTCTATTATTGATCTAGACGAGGAGGACGGAACCAAAAAGAGCCTCTTGGCAATGTTTGAAAGCCAAGAGGAAAGACATCTGTTGGGTTCAGACCGCAAAAACAGTAGGCACAATCTGCATTGACGGCAAGAGGAAGGCCGACACTTTGAATAAGCAATTCAGTTCAGTGTTCACCTGGGAGGACCTGATTAGATTCATTGTTGAATGATATGAGCAGAAATTAAGCAACGATGCAGCTCATATGAATATCCCATATTGTGATGGTGGCGAGGAAATGTGGAGACAGTTAGATCCCATCTATTGTGTTCTTAAAAAAAATGTTACAGGAGTAATTACAATGTGAAAGCAAGATTTATGTTTATTATAATCAGAATCAATTAATAGGGGCCATTATTCAAGCACAATGCTGATGTAAAGCTTCTGTCTCAGTGTGTTAAAGGGTTTGAAAAAAAAAATAGAACAAGTATCTTCAGATCAAAACTACCTGGAGCTGCATTTTGTGGTTGGTTTATGTTGGGAAATGATTGTACATCGTCATGAATTAAAAAAAAAAATATTTGTAAGCTACAAATCCTGCATGGCTAAAAGGGGAGAGAGAAAAAATAATGTGTGGGCAGTTTTTTTTCAATTTGCATGAAATAACCTGGAGTGTTAATTATAAGTCATACCAAACTCTATGATCTTTAATATTATAACGGATACTTCTGGGGGCACTTAACATGTGATCTTTAAACATGTAGGGAAAATGGGCTTACAGTTACTTGTGATGAAGTCCAAAAGCTGTGTAGAATTCAATACCTTGCACTCATATTCAGATAAAAATTTGCCAAGATGAAACAAAGCAAGTTCATGTAGGAGATAATAATTTTGTTGGACCAGCAATGCAATATAGTAAAATCAGTTATACCTCTCTTGTTTTCCTGTCCTCTTTTTCTTTGTCTTTTTTTTTTTGAATATTGATTTCTTAAATTGGCATCAGATACCTGCAGTTTTCAATCAGTATTTTGATATTTCCTCGTGGAGAAATGTGTATATCTTGAGCCATGAACATATAGCATTGGAGGCAAAATAGTTGGCAAATTCACGAGGTCTGTAATTTGAAAAAATTTCAACAAAAAGGTTTTGACATAAATTAAGTGAACAGAACATCAAATATTGAAATGTGTGCACTGTAATCAGCAGATCACTTGTTTCAAGAGGGGTAAAAAAAGACAAAAAAATTGTGTAGTATTTTTAAATGTTAAAGATTTGATGTGGTGCAGATAATGTGAAAATAATGCAATTTACAGGATGTCACTTGATCCCTGTATAAAGACCACGTCATGAGAGAATGCATAACTTTTGAACACTACTGCCCTTGAATTAAGACCAAATGAGCTGCTGTCCTGTAAGCTACTGTAGGTGCACCTATAGAACATACATGCGGTCCTACTCTCTGTCAAGCAAAAGAGGTTAAATATGCTGTCTCCTACAGTCCATATATGGACCTGTCTGGTAAGGTAAATTGGCCTTTTGATCAACCTGGTGCCTGGGTGTCCATTAACCACAGCTGGCTTGGTTACCTTGGCCAACAGGCAACACCACAAGCTGGCCACGTCCAAATGACCTTCACTGTAATGACAGCAATTATCAGGCCAATGGGACTAGGTCAAGAATAATGAATGAGGCTTGTCGGCTATTTGTCAAGGAACCATTTCTCCAATATTTATGCTTAACAGGGACAGGCCATCGTGTAGTCTGCTTTCACTATTTCTGCCTCACAAAATGAAAAGTTGTGAAACAAACCTATATGAAGTCTCTATTTTTGTAAGGATCCTACACTTGACTGCAAAGGTTCTTTCATACATGTATATCCTGAATTTGTGTAAACTGTTAGAGTTTGATACCAGTTGCCAAGGTTTCTTTGATGAGAAATTTAATTGTTCCATGTGAAAACAGACCTGGAAAATAATGACTTACTGTTGCATTAAAATTCCAAAATGTTTGAAGAGAATTATTGGTTACACATATGGCTAAAATCCCACAGGCAAATTTTGTTTATCACTGTTTGTTTTGTATAAACAAAAACCTATATTTGAAGTGGCCAATTTGTGCTATGTGGTTACCAAATTTGAAAAGTCCATAACCACAAAGTTAATCCATTGATATAGAATGAAATGTGTGACAGATGGTTATACTGTAGCTACATGTACATGTACATGTATGTGTCCATGCAGTAATTCTGAGCATACATGATTCAATTTCCTTAACATGTTATGGTGTTATTTTGACTGTGTGCACATATTACCATAAATGACTGATCTGGCAACGACAATAGTTGTTAAGACACCAATTATTGCAATAAAAGTATTACTATTTCAGAATCTATGGATCCTGTGGTTGCTAAAATTGAAGGCTTCACTTTGGTCATTTCAATTCAGAGCTCCCTCCTTATAATGCTGGTGTTGGGATTCCCAGAATGGATTAATTTGTGTTATATAGCAAAACCACCTTATAACAGAAGGACTTTTAACATAGAACATAGAACTAATGGGAAAACTATTTCAGTGTGAACCTTGGTACGTGCCGCATTATATCAGAAACCGCCTTTTAATGAGGGGTGGTACAAAGAGGGAAGCCCCGTACTCCCAAGGCATAAAATAACTGGATCCACATAGCCACTGGCCAATCAAAGTCATGAAATTGCTAGTCAAAATCAAAAATGGCTACAGCCAATTCTATAATTAATTTGAATACATGACAAGTCATTTCGCGCCAGCTAAAAGGGAATTGGCAAAATCAACTTTGAAAATGTAGTTTGATCATGGACTCCTTATTTTCGGAGTCAAAATTTGTGATGGCTGACTGGTCTTTCAGAGGCACATTAAAGTACAGTACATTAATTTGGGTGGTTAGACAATGAATTATGTGTAGGTGTTCCCCTCCCACTCATTGAAAGCTGTTGAACTGGGATTTGCTATTCTGATGCATGCGCATGCAGGTCTTATCTAATATCTTTATTCAATATGTTTTCTCAGCAAACTAGCTTTTGAAATTAGTTCAAACATTGAAGCAGATCGTACTTGACATCGGGAGTGTTCGAATTATATTATATAGAAGTGGATGAGATTGTGCACCCACCCACATAGGACAGATGATGCCCAATGAAGTCCAAAAGCAGACATTTTGTCAAGTAAATCGTGTGTGTGTGTGTGTGTGTTTGTCATTTACATTGAAGTTTAGTGCAAAAAACACAATCTGATCTTTATTCTGTGAATTCTGTCACATTGAAGAAGGGGACGATTCAGACTGGTGACTACATGTACAAACTTCACGGTTGTCAGTTAAAAGTAATGTTTTCTGTTACAGTGGTCCCTGTCTTGAGAGACCATTCCAATGACAGACCACCTGTCGGGACCGACGTACATATACCTTTTCAGGATATTTTGCTTTATATTTTCATCCTATTTTATAATAACATTACAACTGTACAAGCTAGACCATGCACCTGTTTCAAGAGATCAGAATTTGGACATGCATAGGACGGGTCTCATTGACTTTCATATTGCTTCAACTGTAATTGCACTGCAGTGAAACCTGTTTTGAGAGATCACTGTGAGGAAAGACCAACTGCCTTTTAAGACCATGTTTACCATGTCCCTTTTGCCATCTTTCCCAGGTTAGTGCACCTCCATTGAGACACCACCTGCCTTATGTGACCACTTTTTGCCCAGCCCTAAGGGCAGTCTCTCAAAACAGGTTTTACTCTATTTAAATTGGGTCATTATGTGGCTTCCCTGACTATGAGCAACCATGGGTCTACAGAACAGTTAGTGGTTGGCCCACCAGGTCTTAATTTGCATACAGAGAAACCTGCTTTAATGTGAGGCCATATGGTATGTACATGTAGCTGGCAACTGGCACTGTAAGGGATGGTGCAACATTTTCATTTTTGAGTACACACAGGGTTCTCTTCATGATCCCGTGCCTCACCCAGAAACGGTATACTTCCCAGCATTTGAAAGTGATGACCTCCAAGTTTGGCTTATGATGGAAGAAGCAAATTCGTGAAAAGCCAGTCTTACTTTTAATTCCTGTTTTTTCAAGCGAAAAAGTAGCTGCAATATTTAGGCCTCAACATAAGCATTTCCAGTCCTCCACCCCCTCCCAGTTTCCAGTAGCAAATCCATTGGTTGTTTGTGACTTAAGTATATTGCTACATTGTCATACATGTACAGTACCAGGTACATGTACCTGCCCAGCCATCCCTCAGTGTACTGTTTTGGACAACATGTATACATGTGTATGTGATGTTCAGTTGTAAGCTCCGCTAGTTTTTATTCACAGTGCAATTCAGCATTACATACAAATTAGCTTGTAATTTTACTGCCACACATGCAGAGTGGTAATACATGTACAACGTGAAGCAACAAGTGAAGGGGCCACTGTTTTATGTGTTTCCTATGCTTGCTCCTAGCTAGGCTATATAACTTTCTCTACAGGGATACAAATGAGCCACAGCTTGTATAAAAGCTAGGTGTCATATATATATATTAGGGTGCAAAAGACCACTGGCGCACTTGTATGAAATATATCCTACACTGCACTGATCCAATTCCGCCTTAGTGCAGGAGAGAGCCTTGTGGGATAAATCCATTAATTTACGTGTCATAAAGGAGCAAAGTGAGTCAGTGTAAAGTTGTAAATCCTTTATGAACAGGGCAGCACTAGCTGTCTTGACTTATAGGCCACATGTATTTATGTTTATAACAAATTGGATTTTTTGATGTTTTAGCATGTCACATCTTGCAGAAACGCATCGAAATCATAAATTCGTTCATTATTTTTTTATCATGTTTTTTTTTTTTTTGCCTGGTGGCTTTAGAATTCTCCATGTATCTCCACTTGCACTTCGATAAAAACTAGTAATAAAGAAAGTACAGCTTGGTCTATTCAGCTAAGGACCAGGCAAGGGATAGTATTTTTGGTCATAAAGATCAGCCCACAAGAGTCAACGGCTGACCAATAACTACTACTGACACAATTTAAAGCACATTGAAGGTACATGTAGTGGTATGGTTTGGTTTGGTAGCTATAGTACATTTTGGGATGTGTTTTACAAAGTGGTGTAAAGTGGAAGATATAGAGAATCCAGTGTGGGCGGCCCGTTGAAAATAACCAAATAAAACTGGGCAAGACCAAATGCCCTAACCCACTATTCCAAATGATAGCCAAATATAGTCGACCGGTCTCGTTATTGATGTAGCTCATCAGGACTGAGCTAATGGACACACACATGTCCTTTATATACTGAGCGTCAACATGTACGTGGCAAACGTTGCATGTTGTGTAACGTCACAACGGTCAACGTGGGTGGCTATGGGTAGTCAAGATCTACAGTATGTAGGTGCATGGCCAGGCCCATCCAGCAGCGCCTGCTTGTTAATGACAGGGGCTGAATGCATCAACTGGCCTTGAACATCAGTGTGACCCAATGCCAGCACTTTCATTTAAAAAAAAAGGACAATCAGTGTCAATTGGCAGCATGGGGGGGGGGGAAGAGAATTTGTGCCTGTTAGCTGTATGAAACCTCTGGTTTCATGAAGTAGTTTGGCTTGTTTTGTATTATTTGGACAGGTGTCAACTGGAACAAAGAGTTTTTAGCATATGACTAAACAAGGAGTTCACCTGCCCATAACATTGAGGCCAAATGGTTCTGTGGTGCGTAATTGATGTATCCAGTGTGATTCTTTGGCAAGACTGACATTCAGAGTTTTGTGTAATGTTCGGGGTTTGCAAATATACTCCAGAATCTGTATTTTTAATTCTGGACGCTCATGGTTCGGGAGACTGAAGTGTCTGCCCAGGGGTTGATTTTTTGTCTGTTTTTGTGATGTAATAGAAATGCTCCCGCATCCTGTCCATCAGTGTTCAACCTGTCTGGCCCACATACTGTTTGTTGCACACCTGGCAAGTTAGGACGTATACTAAATTGTTGTATTTGCATGAACCTCCAGTGGGTGTTCAGTAGGAATGGCCCGTTTGTGTACTGGTGACTGTGCCTCCAGTGTCCATTTTTCAGGTAATATCTGCAACCATCTGTGTTGCAGGGGTAGTCATCCGAGATACCAGATACTCCTGGTGTCATTCTCTGTTGGGGAGGGTACCTGAGCCTTTATTTCATGAGTTTGTCTTTGAGATTTTTTGCTCATCTGAACCCCATGACAACTTCTTTGTTCTCCAGTACAGCGGCATTCCTGGAAGCTTGGATGGTAAATCGGTTTCTCTGAATAATCTCTTTCAGAGTGGGTAATGCTGGATTGAAGAAAGTATTGAAAATATAAATGTTGGGATCATGACCTGTTGGGTTTTCATGTTTTCATGAGGCTGTGCTGAGCAAAAACAGCCTTGCAAAAACATGAAAAATTCAACAAGTGATCCCAGCATTATCCCCAATTGGCCACCCATACTGGATTTTCTTTCTCCAATGTCTAAGAAGGGCAAATACACACCAAATTAGAGTTTTATCAGATAAATAAGTTTGAAAACTACACCATTTTGAAAGTGGGAAGAGTCGGCATTCTATCAAATGCACCATGGCCTCTCATTGGTTTGTCTACTGCTTGAAACCAATGAGTGACAAATCAAATGAAAAGATTACAATCAAAACCTTATCCTTCATACCCATGCAGGATAACTCATTCAGGATCAGCTTCAGACATTAGAGAAGGAGAAAACTTCTTTACTACTCTCAAAAGTCAAATTCATAATGTCTGCCATATGCATTTAAAATATTTCTATTTACAGTAAACATGGTAAATTTAAGAAGAACCACTGATGCAACTATACAATAATGCGTGCAAACTTTTGGTTGCTTTGAGGAAGGGGGATTGAAATAGTTAAATTTGTCATGAAAAACCAGTGCCTCGACCATTAACTTGGTTGTAATGTTTGCATGGTCGTAAGACGTACATATACATGTACGTTCCATGCAGGAAATTCAAACCAGAAATATTCTATTTATTCACAAGATCTCTAAAGTTCTCTCAGGGTAGTAACTTTTATTGTTGTGTTTATCAGATACAATTTTTGCATGCAAGCAGTGAGAAATAGTCCATTGTTGTAATCACATTCAGCCTCTGTGCCAGTCCTTATTGACCACTTTGTTTTAATAAGGAGGGACCGTTAAAGCAAAGGCATAATGATATAGCGGCTGTGAATATATTTACAGTATTCATGACATATGGGACAATATTTCCCCCAGTCCACTGCAGTGGTCAGTATAAATCTGTGATACAAATGTTTATTGAAATCCAACATGATAACAGAACTAAAACTGGGCACTCTATATGTTCATGTAACAAAGACACATATTTGAGATGCATGACTTTGAAATTGAATACTCAGTATGATTTGTCATCCCAGAACTTCATTTGTAAAGGGAAGATCAATCTTGCGATTCAAATCCAGGGTCCGTGTTTAAATGTAATACACTCAGTGATCCAAAATAAAAATACCAACAGAAATTTAATTCGGAGAAGCTACATAAAGCACGCATAGATAGGCATTGTTGGAATCAATAGGATGTCAGACTGCTATAAACATACATGTAGGGAACATACAGGCCAAATGTATGGGCAGTTAACTTAAAGTTTGTAAATTGTATAGTCTAATAAACAACAAAGGAATAAAATACCGACACACCTTTGCCATGTTTATGTAACAGACACCTGCACATGTACAGAAAAAAAAAAGGGGGGGTACTCCCATTACTTTGTAATACAGGTGATCTCTCTCTCTCTCTCTCTCTCTCTCAAAAGGTTGAAGCAATTTAAATTCTGCAAAATAGCAGCATTAGAAATTTTAAATCTTCGATAACTTCAAAGCTATAATAGATAGAGATGCCATTACAACTTCTACTCCTGTGTTATGGAATAGTTGTACATGTACATGGCCATACCAAGATGTTTTGAAGACCCACACACTGATTAGCTATGCAGCAAATCATCTTTCCTAGTTTCACACTGAATCAGCTTCGGCTATGGTATAGGGTTTTGTACTTTCGGTAGAGTCTGCCCACCGCAAATTGTTGGGGGTGGGAATGAGGGTATTGGGTTGAGGTGGTTAAATGGAGGTGTATGACAGCAAGGTTAATTGAGCATGCAGACAAACTAAAATCTGAAATGGTATCCTGCATGGCAGACCACATTGGTATTAGTTTATAAATCAGAAAGTTAAAGGGTACAGGCACAGATTTACTGCCTTGGATTATAGCAGACAATTAATTTATATCAACTATCTCAGGAGACCATGTACTTGGTTACACTGCTTTTTCTGTCTGAAAGGCTAATTGCTACTGTTCTAGTCACACTTAATTCCCACCAATGCATGAACCCATCTGTGTTTGGCAGAATTGACATTTAAATTATGCATGGGCTATAAGTTTGCATTTAACGCTAATGTCTCACCTAAAATGGTTTTTCTAATGTTTGCTCTTTACTGTACATTCATGGGATGTCGAAAGTATGTGGTGTTCAAGAAGAGGTTCCAAGTTATTTTCTCACAATTCAGGAGATGTTCCAGACTCAGATTCAGACTCAGACAACCTTTATTTGACCATTGTTCTGTACAGAATACACATTTGTAACATATCGTGGTCAGGAGACACCCATTAAGGCTATGAAACAATCGCAATCATGGGAGCCGCCTTAATACCCAAATTGATTTACAATACAATTTTTATTGAGATGAAAAAAAAATTTGTATTACTCTGTAAGTAGTGAAAAAAATACATTTATTGTAATTTTAGACCATGATTTTTGCAAGCATGTTGATTAGGAAATAAAGGATTGTTAAAGGCCTTACAAATTAGGAACATTACAGATATAACAGTTAGGAATAGAACAGGTAGCAACATATTTACTAATATAGTATTTCTTTGCATATAAGGCAAAGCCGTGTTTACTGTGAGTATCAACCTTGTTGATTATGTTGACAGGAGTATCATTTAAGGTTTTGATAATCATACATGTATGTCTTTGGCATTTTTCCGTGCTAACAAGATTAGTTCTTTTTGTAAAAGTAGCAATTCTGTTTCTCATATTATGATTATGGACATCAGATACTAGTCTTATATTAAATGATTTAAAGTACTCTGGTAATTGATTGTTAGTATAGTTAAAGTAGAGCTTTGGTTGCTGATGGAGAAAAATATCATTCATTTTAAGTAGGTTCAGTTCTTTAAAGATTGGCTCTGAGTGAGCATCAAACTTGCTATGGTTGATTATCCTTACACACTTTTGCTGAAGTAGAGTAATTCTGGAGTTTTTATGTCCCCAAAGCAACACACCATAATTTAAGTGTGGTAATACTAATGAATTATATATTATTTTTAGGATGTTGCTAGGAAGATATTCTTTAAGTTGTACATGATGCCAATTAATTTTGATATTTTCAACGAGATTTTCTCACTGTGGCTGTTCCAATTTAGGTGCCTGTCAATTTGTATTCCTAAGAAATTAAAGTCATAAACACATTCAGGACCTAAGATAGAGCCCTGAGGTACTCCAGAAGAAATGTTTAATAGATCTGATTTTGTATTACCTATTTCTACATATTGCTTACTATTTGTTAAATAATTTTCAAGTAAATCCAGTGCTACACCATATACCACATAATATCATAATTTATGTATTAATATCCTATGGTCCACTGTGTCAAAAGCCTTAGATGCTGATTTATCAGTAGGAATTCAGGAGATTGCATGGATATGTCAAAAGCCTTAGTTCCTGATTTATCAGTAGGAATTCAAGAGATTGCATGGATGATGAGGGGAGGGCTTGGGAGGGGTATGTGCCCCCCCCCCCCTTCCAGCATGAGACATTTTTGTAAATATACGGTTAAAATGGTGCATTCTGGTGGTTTAAAATTCCTAAAATTAGCTGTAAGAAAGGGAATATGAAAATGCATTTAAAATGCTGTTAACCACAGTCAGTTAGCAGCAAAAGTACAAAAACACTGGCACAACACCGACAATTTATGCAAAATGTCAAATTTTTACAGAAAAACTGATAATTTGGAAGTTTTTTTTGTTTTTTGCAAGATTCAGGACATAGGAGACTTTAATGAAATACGTTAAATTTCAGGAGCTCTCCCGAAAATTCAAGAGTTTTGGAACCTGTGTTCAGGTTGGCACTGTCTACCTGTCATTGGGCCAGCTTGTTCTGAGTCCGTAAACTTCACAGCCTACAACTGCCAGTGTCTCAAGAATTTACAATTTTTAGGAGAGGAGGAGGAGAAGGGGGAGAAGTAGGATCGATGATGATGATGATGATGATGATGATGATGATGATGATGATGATGATGATGATGATGATGATGATGATGCAATTGCATGGATTTCAGAATTTGAGTACACTTGTAAGTTGCATGACATACATGTATGCAATTCCCTGCAATATTTGCTGATATTACATTTTACAGCCAAAAGGGAATGCACATACACAGTTGATGTACAAAAAGGTTAATTTACATTATACACAACTTTACGTCATTAAATGCCCTGGGTATGCCTTCATTATTCAGACGTGCTATCTTTGTGTGCTCTATCTGTAGTTACTGCATCACACCTGATGTACAGTCGAACATCACCATGCACATTTCAGTTCATGTACCTGTTAATGCACTATGTCATTGTTGATGGAGCATCACAAATTGTAACAATGTTTCGGTCATGTTACCAGGATGGAATGTGGTTTTTGCTTTTAACTCCATGAAACCATATTTAACTCCCCGACAAAGAATAAAATACAGTTTTGTTTTCTCTATGGCTCAGAAACAGGAGCAACGACAGTAGAAAAATAACAAATTGAATCTAATCAAAAGAATCATTCTGTGTCTTGAAAAGGAACCAGCAAACACTGCATTGATTGTGCAGGGAAAGTAGTTCTGTTCATTTGATATTTATTTTGCCTGCACGTATGGAACATTTTTTGTGTGTCAGACAGATAGATCTTATTACCAATTACTTAAAAGCCCGCCGGCACTTTCGGACCTGTATCCACTATCAGGGCAACCTTCTCCATGAAGCTCCATGTTCTTTCCCCTTTTACACATCACCTCCTTTGACGTCAGTTTAATTTACTACGTGGGCACAGCCTGAGGCACTTGTGACGAGGAGAGAATGGGTAAAAAATACGCCATACTGGATGTATTCATCCTACAGTTCACACAGTTACAACTTTCTAATGATAAAACTACTTTTGTATGAGTGGGTTGAAGTGAACTTTGCTGAACTTTTCCTGACCTTCAACAACAATCTTTGATGTTATAATGGGCAGCTGATTGCCATCTCAACCTGTTACGAGGCTTCATGGTGATCCAGGTTGCCGGGGAAAGGTGGACAATTATTTCTAATGTCTGATGGTGAAATGTGTAAATGAAAACTGGGCTGCTGCGTACTAGCCCAGTTTGACTCTTTTCAAGTGGAATTGCCTGATATCATCCTGATGTAAAATGTCTGCTTTAACTCTGCCAGTGTCACATTTTGCACTGAGTCAACAGCTTTCCTCGGCATGCTTTGGATGCAATTGCAATATGCCCGAAGCGCACTGAGCAAAGCTGTTGACCTGGACTATTATATTCTATGTAAAAGTGGACATGCTGGTACTTGAATGAAAGGTCCTTTTACTAGGAACATGAATCTAGCATCCTGATCATAATTCAGAGCAGTTCATGTTAAGTAAGTTTGACTTGAGTCATAGTTGGCACTAAAAGAGTGAATCTGTTTACTTGAATTTCTGATGCAGTACATTTTGGAGTGAGAATCATAGGTGAGACCTATTGGGACGTACAATGCAATACTTCTGGTCAACAGCTTTCCTTAGCCCTGGTTGGGTACATTGTGCCCAGTCCACAAGAGGGAAAGCTGTTGACTTAATTGTACTCTAACCAGGAAAGGCTGAATTTTCTCTTACCAGCCAACACTCACAAAGTCATGTAATGACGTGTGACTTTTTCTACCACAGTTACACAGTCCAATCGTGGTGCAACTGTTGTGCACTATTTTTCCGATACATGTGTATGGCCATGCGACAATAATTTCATTGATTAAATGCTTAGAAAATGGAGGTTAATTCTTTCCTGTCCTCGCTGTGGCATGCCTGTGCTTTTTTTGCCAAAGAACCCCAAGGTACTCTTCACCCCATTCTTACATTTGGCATTTCTTAGTGCTGTTTTTGCAAGAAATGCTGAGGTAAGATAACGACAGAAAAAGTAGTCGAGCCATATTTGGCAGCATTGTCTAGGTAAGGATGTTGCAGGAACACTTGTACTTGCCTACTCATCATTTCTGGGCATTTTCAGCCAGAAATGAAAAGGCAAAAACAGGCTTGAAGATTATCTTGGAGAAAAATGCCAACAAAAGTTGAGAAAAACTGTGACTATTATTTCTTTGGTATTTCACAGATGCATTTAACATGAAAGTACTGAGGGATAGACTCGTGGACCTGATTTCCCAAGGATGAATTTCTCTGAAGTAACAACCAAAATATGTCCCTATCTCAGAGTTTAGGGTCTCCTAATATGAACTCGATCATTACATATTGAAGTGCCCAACATTATTTTTGCATTGCTTCGAGTCTAGCTGAAGAATGACATACTGAGCAACACAAAAACCACAGTAACTGTTATTACACTTGGGACAATATAGGCAGTGGAATTAGAATGAAAGCTATTTTTGTCCCCCACCGCTGAAGGTAGCACAGGGGGACATACAAAATAGTAGGGATGGGGCAGTTCGTCCGTTTTGTCCTTTACGTCCATTTGTCTGTTTGGTACATCCATTCGGCCCAATATCTCATGAACTGTTTAAGATAGGTTGATAAAATGTTTATCATAGATGTTATCCTATACAGGGCATGTGCAGTGCAGCTTCATGTTGACCTTGACCTTCAAGGTCACATGACCTGTAAATGTGGCAGGTCCATTTGGCCCAATATCTAATGAACCACTAAAGATAGAATGATGCAATTTACACCATAGTGCATCCCATGATGGGCATAGGAAATGTTTCACCTTGATCTTGAATGTTTCACCTTGATCTTGATCTCTTTTCAAGGTCACAGAGTGGCTAAAACTGACTTTGAAGCAAATACAATTTGTACCTTACAGGTGCATTTTATTGAAGGCATGTCCTGCATCCCTCATGCATTAACTAGAACTTTTTTGTGCAGCCTACACTGGCTTTGTTGACCTTTTTTCAAGGTCATCAGTACCAGAAACCCATCCACATTAGCCCAAATATGAGATATTGATATGGAGGGCATGTGCAATGTGCCTTCATGTTCACACAGCCACTAAAATGTGACTTTGAAGCATATACAATCTGTACCATATCATACATGCATGATTTATTAAAGGCATGTGCACCATCATTCATGCGTTGACCAGACTTTTTTTGTACCGCGTGGTTTCGTTTTGTCAACCCTGACCTTTTTTCAAGTGTATTATTCTAGTCAAAAGCTAGGCGAAGTTTGAAGATGGGTGACCTTGACCTAATTTCCAAGGTCACAGTGGTACCTGAGTTAACTTTGGTTTCCGCACAATAACTGAAGAGGTTTTTAAGGTAGGACTTTTATATTGCACGTGATTATAGTCCATATTTGGGGCTAGGCAAAGTTTGAAGATGGATGACCTTGACCTCATTTTAAAGGTCACAGAGCCACTTTACTGAATATGGTTTCATGCTTTCTGCATGATAACTTATACCTTAGAGCTAGAACTTTTATATTGCACAGGTTTATGGTTCTCTGTAAGGGCTAGGTTGATTTTGAAGATGGATGACCTTGACCCAGTTTTCAGGGTCACAGAGAGATTGTAGTTAGACTGTGGTTTCGGCACAATAACTCAAGAAGTTTTTGAGCTAGGACTTTGATACTGTACGGGTGTATCATTCTAATCAAAAGCTAGGCGAAGTTTGAAGATAAGTGACCTTGACCTAATTTCCAAGGTCACAGTGGTACCTGAGTTATATTTGTTTTCTGCACAATAACTGAAGAGGTTTTTTAGCTAGGACTTTTATATTGCACAGGATAATAGTCCATATTTGGGGCTAGGCAAAGTTTGAAGATGGATGACCTTGACCTCTTTTTAAAGGTCACAGAGCCACTTTACTGAATATAGTTTCATGCTTTCTGCATGATAACTTATACCTTGGAGCTAGAAATTTTATATTGCACAGGTTTATGGTTCTCTGTAAGGGCTAGGTTGATTTTGAAGATGGGTGACCTTGACCCAGTTTTCAGGGTCACAGAGAGATTGTAGTAAAACTATGGTTTTCGCACAAAGAAGTTTTTGAGCCAGGACTTTGATACTGTACAGGTGTAACATTCTAATCAAAAGCTAGGCGAAGTTCGAAGATGGGTGACCTTGATTTAATTTCTAAGGTCACAGTGGTACCTGAGTTAACTTTGGTTTCCACACAATAACTGAAGAGGTTTTTAAGCTAGGACTTTTATTTTGCACAGGATTATAGTCCATATTTGGGGCTAGGCGAAGTTTGAAGATTGATGACCTTGACCTCATTTAAAAGGTTAAAGTATAAAGATATGTGACATTGATGTATGATTAACCTTCACTAATTTTGTAAGGTCAAGAGTGCCCCTTCTACCACTATCAATAGGGTAGCGAGGACAAGGGTAGCGAGGGCAAGGGTAATGAGGGAGGGGGGCATCTATGTTTTACAAACATATCTTGTTTATATCTCTTTTGAGGATCACCTGCTTTATGTGACCACCTTTTGGGTGGCACTAGGGGTGGTACCTCAAAGGAGGGACTACTGTACCAGAAATATTAACGCCATGAGAGCACCGACAGGCTTTGGTGAGTGATAAAAGGAATTTACCATACTTGTTACATCAAGCAGTGGCCTCTGTATAGAGGGGGTGGCGTGCTGCCAAGGGGCCTTATAAGAGGGGGACCACAGTATAGGAGCATGGTAATAGAAAGTGTCGTGTCCAAGTTGACATGGATTGACTGTCCAGTGTCTGTTCGTCACCTGCCAGCGGCCACACCTAACCTAAACTTTGGGTGAACTTTAAGTGGGAGTATTTATATTCTCGTATTTGTGTAGATATTAACCCTTAAAGTGCTGATTTAAGAGTGCATCAACAGCTTTTCCTTGGGGCACTTTGCACGCAATGTGCACAAAGTACCTTAAGAAAAGCTGTTGACTAAGACTAACTTTTGCTTAAGACTAAGCTTGCTGGTATTTGAATGAAAGGTATCTGCATGAGGAATTTGAATCTTTTAACCATTCTGTGTTTAAGGGTAATAAGAAAATGACCATAGCTGTGATTAGCACTTAAAGGGTTAAACCCCGTGTCTATCTAGTTCCTTGCTGTTTCCACATCCTGATGAGTCTCATAATTAACGGGCATATGGCAACAGGCCATAAAGATGAATTAATTGCCAAATAGATTTAAATCATGGTCATGATGTTGATTGAGCTCGATATAGTTCCACCTCTGTCTCATGTTGCAGTTAACTTATGCTTTTAGTTCAATGTACCCAAGCACAATATTGCAGGCAGTTCATGGCAGTAAAAGACTTTCTTTCTTTTTTTTTTCTTTTTTAAATGGAGGTCAATATGCACTGGTGGTACGAATTTTGCAAATTACAGTGTACATGTATGACTAAATTATGGGAAAAACCTTGAATCAAGGATGTATTCTGCGGTATGACACATGAGCATATGGCTGGCTGTGCAGGCAGTTGGGATGTGGGTGTGTGTAGCACACGCAACAGACAGCCTCCTCTGGCAGTCAGTCCATCAATAACAGTGTTTTCTTTGCTTGTTCTAGGAAGTCACAACAGCTGGTCCTATGGGACTTTTACGGCAGCCACATGTCTTTATGGTAGCTGCGCAGCAACACTGGGGAATGACGGGGGGGGGGGGGGGTAGGGTGGTGGTGAGGGTAGGGAAGGGTTGTCATCTGTGGTGACGCCTGACTGTATATGGTATAAAGTGGTACAATATGTATTGAATTAGTGTGTGTGTAGCACATTGCAACAATGTGATGGAAGCAGGTGGATTAGGTTGACCTTGACCTTGTTGACAAGACAAGGAAACGGTAGCACTGGGAAGCTCGGAAAAGCGAACTGAATGAGAAAAATTTGTGCACCACCAAATCTGAGAAAAAGTTGACAAGTTTGAAAGTTATTGGCCTATTGTATTTTCTTTGGGAAAATTTAGGGAGCTAAGGGAGCATTAAATCAAATACTGGCTGCATGGCTTCCCTGTTGTTTAAGTTGAAAGCTTGTACTCACATGGTTGAAACAGACACAGATCATGGCTTCACAAGTTCACATTTGAAGAAAAACCAATTGGACCCATAGGCCTACATGCGAACAAGAAGGAGCTCTGAAGTGAACAACTTATATTGTGACAGTTTGGCCAATTGTGGCCAAAATACCAAGGAAGCTTACTATGGATGTACAGAGGTTGACACCTTTCAACTCGATCATCTCAGCTAAATGTATATAAATGGTGGCTTCAGAAATTCCAAGATTCCAGTGCTATTTTATCGTCCAGGTGTAAGCAATGATTAGATTGCCAGGAGGGGGGTAGGGCAAAGCGGTCAAAGTTCCAGAGTGACCTATTCCTGGGGGTGCATCTGATCATCGCCTGCCCCAAGTGGCTTGTCCCCATGATGAGGCAGCATTGATTTAGTGTCTGTAGCATCATGCAAGTCTGCATCCTTTAACCCTCCACGTACAAGGACGACAGCTAGAGGCCGTGGCAGCTGTAGCACAGGACGTGCTCGACAGGCAATGCAAAAAACCACTGTCTTTGCACTTGTCGGTACCTAAATGAAGCCTCTTTTTATGACAAATTTGAACAAATGCAATTCTTGTCGTAGATTGGGGTATAATAACACGTGTAAGCAGGAAAATGAGAGACTGCTGCAGAGCGAGTTAAGATTAATACAACCGAAAGATTGCTGGCACCTGTTGTCAATTTGCTGGCGACTTCAGTCCTACCACTGAATGAATGTTTCATTCTGTTTGAGACAGGATCCAGCTTATGAAATATTAGCTGGGGGTCTGAGGAAATTGTAAAAAATAGAGGTTGAGATGTGAGAAAAGAAAATGTCCAAGGCTTTTATGACAATATTTACAGTCTGCTGTTAGTGAAGATTGCTGCCTGCTTGAACTGCATGATGGGAGGACAATCTCATTTCTAGAAACACTGAAGTTTTTCTTTACTTCAGTGGATGTACATGCACATGTATGTGTAGAAACTTTCAATTTTTGGATGCACAAGTTTGAAACCTGACTGAAGATTACCTAGTAAAATCAAAACAAGGGAAATCAATACAGAAAACGAACCTCAGTTTGTTTTGATTTTTAAAATCAGAAGCTTGGGAAATATTCACACATGTACAGGTTGCATGCTGAGAAAAAAAGTTTGTCTTTAAATTTGGCCCATTGATCTGCTTGTCCAATGGTTCAGTCTCAAATTGATCTTAAAATAATGTGGTTTAAATGAAGTTCTAGCTACCTTGGCTGTATCAGGCACTGGATATTATTGAACAAATACCAGTATATGTATGTGTTATGCAGGTCCCCCCCCTCCAAGATCCTGCAATGATTTTTTAAAAAGGAACTTTGAAGCCATTGTATGAGACTAGTTAAATGTAGTTTTATATTTTCAATAATTCATCAGGGGGACAAGAAGTTCAGGCAGAGGGATGGGAATGTGGCAGAAACTCTGGTCAAAACTAATGCACGTTACTCCTAGGGAGTGAAAATACCAAACACAAGAGGCATTGGGAGCTAATTTGGCTTAATAACACGATTCCTGAACAGAAGAACATGACTTATGCGATGCACAGGCATGTTACACACACAGGCCAACAGTAGTCGCTATCTTCAGACTTGATTTGAACGATTGATTCGAAGAACCAATCCAATTTGACTTGTGACTGACTTGGAACACTGGGCCAACGCATATTAGAAAAACGATCAATTCAATATAGCATATTCTACCTCTGTTGATGTCTCTCGTAGGTTTATTGCCAAGGATGGCTGTCGCGGTGCCTGCCTAGGTGAGTGCTGATTACGTTAAGACCAGTTTAGAGACAAGCACCTTTGGTAAAGTTATCAGTCAAGAGGGCACAGGTCAAGTGTTTTTAGAGAATTGTAGAAATGAGGGGATTAATGTTTGCTGAAATGTGAAATGATGGGCCTTCAGCTTGTAATGGTTTCAAAACTGGCCCACATGATTTGTGGTTTATTGGAAATGACGATATGCAGGGCCCGGCCTTTTCATTTCAGTTTCCACTGGATTCTTTGATCTGTTTACCGGACAACATTTATTAGAAGACCTGTCAAAATTCATACTGCCCGTGTCTATGCTATATATTCTGCATAGCCGCCCACATTTTTGTGTGTTTGTTGTTTTTGCCAGTTGCACGCTCTCGGGTCAGTCAGTGCGGGGAGGAAAATATACAGGAAGTAGCCTTAAAGTGTCGTAGCTTCACGCTCTGAAGAGTGTGTCCGTCAGTACATGCTGTGCTCTGTAAAATTCATGAAAAGCGTTCACATAAAACAAATGCAGGAAAGACATTTTTTGAAAAGTTGTGACCAGTAATTGATACGAAACTATTATTATGATGTTTTTGATATTTGATTTGCTATATGTAAAACATGTCAACTACATCGTGATATCGTGTGATATAAGTGCTGAAAGATGGATGCAATCAATGTCCTATCACCTTGATCAAAGTATAAATTGTTGTCACTCAATTACCGGCAAAACAATGTATATTTAAATAAAAATGTTCTATAGATTTTCTTGATTTATGTTTTATTTCTGAGTTTTGGTCCTGAACCATATTGTCAGGAGTCCATACATATGTGCATTACACTGAGGTCAGTTCAACTGCAAAAACAAACACCGATAAAGTAGAATGAATTGGGGAGTTTTTTTGCTACATTATTAACCCTTTCCCCCTTAAACTGGTCAAAACTGGCTGGTGGTCAAATGTCATCTGCTTCAGCATTTTCAACTGATTTCAACAGCAATGAAAAACAATTTGACTGAGAATTGAAGATGAGACTTGTCAAGACAACATGACCCAGGTCAACAGCTTTCCTCGGCATGGGTTGGGTACTAAGTGCCCAACTCATGCCGAGGAAAGCTGTTGACTCAGTCTTAATTCAAGGGGGAAAGGGTTAAAATGAGGCCATGAGGCCATGAGGCCAGTGTATATGTTTGTATGTGTTGAAAATTGTATACATCCCATATATGTTTATGTGAATATACTTTTCACATTATTTAGCCCAAGGTATAGTGGACTGATTTTCCCTCAGGCACATCAGCAGACCACCTCAAAATGCACACCATACATGTACATGTGTCAGTATATGCAACTCAGGAACCAAATCCTTTAATGTTTCAGGATGCAACTTTTTCCCTTTAAAAATTTCTGGCAAGTGTCTGATGTTGTTAAGTCTTATTAACCCCCTCAGGGCCAACTATGGTTTAAGGGGCCGGGGCTTACCCAAGACCTTCAAATCAGTGAAATTGAGCTTTTGTTAATTTTGGGATGATGAAGTGCTAATATTAATCCATGCCAAATATTTTTGCTGTAACAATTTTTTTTTTTTAAATATACTTTAAGGTGAAAAAAAGTGTCCCTCTGTCAGTACAGGGTTTTTGGAGTCAATCAGTTAATTGGCTGTTAGATGTGGTCACTAATGATGATGTATAGTTATAACCATTCACAGTCAAACCTCACTGGATGTGTTTTTACAGATTATTTCACAGGTGACTGATTAGAACCACTATACACTAGTAGATTTTAACGGCGGCGTTTGGACATTTCGGCGGCGGTGGGCGGTGGATGGCGGCGACCAGCAGTGGATGGCGGCGACCAGCGGCGGTCTGCGGCGACCAGCGGCGGTCGGCGGCGACAAGCGGCGGTAGGCGGCGATCGCCGCTGTCCGCCGCACTCATTCTCACCTGCTGTGGAGTCTCAACAGGAATGGGCGGCGGTGGGCGGCGATACTGCCTGTCGCCGCCGACCGCCGCCCTGGGCCGCAGAACGCCGCTCATCGCCGCCTTCTGCCGCAGACAAACTCAAATCAGTCCAGGGAGCATCTGTTTCTTTCAGTTGTAAGCTAAGAGAACAAATATATGCACCTTTTTAACAAATGTGTGCACTTATGGACCCAGGCTGGGTGACAATAAAAGTCAATATGTATATATAAACATACACAGTCAGAAGTCAATATAAATTATGTATGTTTAAGATTCAAATTCTGCAATTGTAGTTTGGCATACATGTGTAATACTGTTGTGTGTTTTTGGCTGACAGTAAGCTTTTGTTTGCAGTCAGCATGCTGCTGTCATAATTAAAGATATTTATTCTGATAATGATGTCTTGAGTAATAATTTATGAAATATCTATACATATATATATATATATATATATATATATATATATATATACACACATACATATATATATTCACATACATACATATATACACACACACACACACACATATATATACATATACACACCCATACACAGTGTGTGTGTGTGTGTGCATATAGTAGATAGTCCTACATTGTGTGTGTGTGTGTGTGTATATACATATTGACTTTTATTGTCAGCCAGCTTGGGTCCATAAGTGCACACTTTGTTAAAAAGGTGCATATATTTGTTCTCTTAGCTTACAACTGAAAGAAACAGATGCTCCCTAGACTGATTTGAGTTTGTCTGCGGCAGAAGGCGGCGATGAGCGGCGATGAGCGGCGTTCAGCGGCCCAGGGCGGCGTTCAGCGGCGATAGGCAGTATCGCCGCCCACCGCCGCCCATTCCTGTTGAGACTCCACAGCAGGTGAGAATGAGTGCGGCGGTCTGCGGCCACCAGCGGCGGACAGCGGCGATCGCCGCCGACCGCCGCTTGTCGCCGCAGACTGCCGCTGGTCGCCGCCATCCACCGCCCACCGCCGCCGAAATGTCCAAACGCCGCCGTTAAAATCTACTAGTGATATTAATTGTTTGTAAGTGTGTAGGTGAAAGTTATGACAGAGATGAAGGGATTAGCATTTAGTCATCCTTCTGAATGGCCTGAGCTGATGTCATTTGCGAGAAATTAAAGTCAGCAAATCATCCTTGGTTATCTTTGGTGGTGAATATATCAGAAACAAATTTTTGCAAGACTTGGTAATTTTGAGAAAGTCTCACTCAAAACTGGATGGATGAATCTTCGCGGAATTAATGGCTCTGTAAAGACCAGAGTATTATAACTTAAGTAACCATGCTTCTGTTTTGCAATAGTCCAATTTTAAATGCTAGTTTTTGAGCTCCAAAATGGAAAAAGTTATCAATGTTAATTGCAGCACATAAAAATTCAGTAATAAAAACCACTCCTTTTAACAGAAAGCAAAAAAATGGCTACCCAAGTTATTCTATTGTCTTTACATGACAGTTGATTTGAAGCTTTTTATGCCAAAAGTTTTATTGTGATCCTTTCTCAAAGTGTAAATCAGACCCCTTGAATAAAGTGCCCCTCACATTTTACAAATTAATCTTAGATTATTTATTGTTGCATGCAAAGAAACTACACATATTGACAAAACTAGAAATGTATACATCCATGGGCTTTTATCCCAAAACAGAGACACAGTGGCAATCTGTGTACCACTATGTTATATGCACCCTAGGTATACGAGCAGATACTTTTAAGTCAAACTAATTCAAACCAGCTGCTCTGAATTGTAATAAGGGTGGTAGATTCATGTATTTTGTAAGAGGACTTTTCATTCAAGTACCAGCATGTCTGTAGTTACATAGAATATAACAGTCCAGGTCAACAGCTTTCCTCTGCACTTTGGGTGCACCCTAAGTGCACTGAAGAAAGCTGTTGATTCAGTCCAAAATGTGACATTGAAAGAGTTAAGCAATTTCTACCCACGATAAACTTCAAGATTTTTTTCTGAAAATTTTTTGGAACACCTTTAGAGCAAACTTTAGATATGAATTAGTTTCACGTATGTTTTTGTAGTGAAACCACATGCAGCTGAAAGTGCACTTTCTTATGCTGATGATAAAGCCCCTGTCAAAGATGTGTATGGCCATAACTTGACCTTTTGACTTCTTTGGCTCTTTTCATTCTGTTTTTTCCTCTTGGAGCTCCTGAGCAGGAAATACGTCGTGCACTTAGACAGTATACATTCTCAGTTCAGTTGCAACTGGATATTGTCACATGCATATGGTCATGGACAGACGCTTTCTTGCCTTTCAAGTTTTTTTCATAGGAAGGCCTTTGAGCTGCTAAATGGTACATCTACCTGAGTATTTATTTGTAAGGTTATGTGTGCCAGCAAGAACAATTAACTCATTCCATACCAGTCCATGATTTTTCGGTTTATTTACCTAGATTTAAGACTACAAGTGCACATTTAAATTCTTCATGAAAAAAGCTTTCATTCAAATACCAACATGCCTATAGTCTTACGTCAGTGGTTCTGGCACTGCCTGGCAGGTCATGCTGCAGCTGCTGCAAGGGCAGCTGCAGCATGACTTGCCAGGCAGTGCCAGAACCACTGACCAAGGCCTGTCACCATAGTATGGAATGAGGTAATGATGTTAGGTGAGCTGAGTGCAATGTACATATACCATAGCTGCAGTGGTGTATGTAGCATTGGCACTGTAAAGCATTTCATGGGTATACATTTCAGCAATGTTGAAACATGCAGCTAGTAGACGTGCAAAAATACAGAGGTCCTGTGACATAATTGTTGGCTCATTTGTGCAAAACTTGGAGGAAAGTAAGTGTGCCACCAGCAATGAAGCATTGAACTAAAGCGTATAAATTGTAGTATTTATTTTTCACCACTTAGTTAATCAGGGATTAATCTAGGATTTGGGGAAAGGGGCCTATTGGGGTAAAAATTGGGAAGAAATTTTGTACCTTTTTGGGAATCCTGCATGATTTTACATAATTTTTGACAATCGGGAACAAATTTGGGGCCTTTTCTTCAAATTGGGAAAAAGGAAAAGGCCCCTGAAACTACAGTAGAATAATCCCAGGCAATCATAACTGAGACACCACCTTTATAGCTCGGATAGGTCCAAAAGTGGTCACTTATAGCAGCTTAGGCAGGTGGTCTGTCAATTAATGGAGGTCGAATAGTATTAAAAAGATTGCGTGAGAGGGACTTGACAAATGCGGTCTTAAAATGGAGGTTCTCTTTCATGGCTTTGGTTATGCTTCAATTAACCTTTTCCGTCTTAAACTGGACAAAACCAGCTGGTGGTCAAATGTTGTCCGCTTCAATGTTTTGAACTAATTTCAACAGCAGTGAAGAACAATTTGACAGAGAATTCCAGATGAGACCTATCAAGATCACATGCCTCAGGTCAACAGCTTTCCTTGGCATACATGTAGGTTGGGCCCTTTGTGTCAAGCTCATACCAAGGAAAGCTGTCTTAATTCCAGGTGGAAAGAGCTAATGATATAGCTTCATCAATGTCTAACACATGTATGTGTGCTAACATTGTTGTACCATTTATCATGTACATGTAGGTCAACTTTACTTCATAACTGCTTTTGGGGAACATTTTTTTTTTCATTTATGCTAGCACCAAAGGTAGCATGTGAGCATGCTTTGTTTTTTTGCATGCTATAAAAATACTTCTGAATGTGGAGCATTTGTGGCCAAGAAAGTGCAGTTAGAGTTGATGGGCACATGCTGTGAAAGGATGGCTTTGTGCAGGGTCATATTGTGTTCTGGCAAACTTGTATTATCATTGACTCACTGACTGTATGTATACACACACACACACACACACACACATACACTCTTTATATTGTCCACTCTAAAATGTGATAATATCTATGGAACATAAGCTAGAAAAATCTTAGCATCGTGTAAAACAAAGAAAACTTGAGGGTAATTCACTATTGCTGCATGAAATTGGACATTCATTTCGTTGTTTTGAAATATGATAAATTTATGAAATGATCAAATGGTCACTAACTTCTATATGCTTTTGATGATGGACTGATCAAGTTTCTCATTATACCTGTATGTGTACTTACCCCCCTCCCCCCAAAAAAAGAAAATTTTGAACTATACAGAATGTACATGTAGGAACATGATGTATAAAGCAAGTGAAAAGTAATATATTTGATAGAAAATGATGATGTGACATTTGGAGCAAGTGACACATTCATGAAGACATATATATGTTTCTGGGACAGAGACTGATGATGGCAAATTTTGAGCAGGTAATGCGCAGTACGTTTGTCTGGCGTGGAAATGATGATAGAACATCTGAAGCAGGCAATAGGTTAGTCTGGCATGGATTGCAAGACAGGTGGATTTATTGTACGACTGCCTGATAACACAACTATATTCTCAGAAGACTCTACGTGGTGACATTTAGGCAGGAAGCCATGTCAGAAAGATGGTTTTGTCTGTCACCCTTCGGGCTACGATAGAGTGATTGAATTCCCACCCTAATTATCCCAGCTATTTAATTGCAAAAAAACCCCATTCAATCTCTGCCAAATGCACCCAGGTCAAGAACTCGGCAAATTCCGTAAATTTACTGTCATATTTTCCTGTTTGTTTATGAATAAGTTGATGCTTGCATTAGTTGACAGCAGGACAGGAAGGGGGATTCAAATGAGTTCTGCTGAGAGAAAATCACAACCGTCACCACTCCACTGCTGCTGTTGCACTTAAGGACTTGCTTATGTGATTTATGACTTTCACCTTGATGGGGAAAAAAATCCTGCTAAAGGTACAATTTAATTATTCTGAATCCATCAATTCATATAGTCTGTCTGACTGGGAGATAAGACTTGGCTATGAATGATTTGCTATAATGCTGCTGTTTTAAATGTTACCAGCACAGATTTGCCTCATTAAGATTTGTTTTAAAATCACAAAGACTAACACCATGGCCATTAGTTTCTGCATACATATTATTAAGTCTGTATGGCTTCCAACAAAACGAGGCAGAAAACACAAATTTAAATTCAAAAGTGGAAGGCCACTGAGCATTTGGTGTAAAGAGCTTATTTGCAGATCAATTTCTAATGCTTAAAATTTAAAAAGCACCTGCCATCCCCTTAACGCACAGGATATAGCAATCAACACCACTCTTGGGAAGAGAACACTACGAGTGATCATTTTTGCTGAATACAAATGCAGCAAAATCATTCATTAAAGCCACTAGGGTCTGCAACTTTTCTTGCTTGTAACTTTGGAGGCCTTATGTGTAGTGCAGTCGAAAGCTCAAGATCGGCATCCTAAACATAATTCCCCCAAAAAGCCCTTTTGTCTTGTCTTATAGTATACATGTGAAGTCAACTTGTCACTGCACTTGTCCATATTAAATGCATTTCAGTAAAAAAACCCTCATTTTACCAAAGCTGCCTAGCTGTTTGCAGATACGTGAAATAATTTCCCTTATTTCTATCGATGCTAAAAAAAGGCCAGTTTGACGATTGTGTCAGATAATCACTAGAATAATTGAGTTTGCAAGAGAGACCAACTGTGTCAAAGAGACCGTTGTTCATGTATACCCAGCCCCAGGAACAATGCCAGCATTCTGGACCGGTTCCCTGTCACTTGTAGCTTGGCACATACATTGAGACACAGAGTATCCAAAAATTTAATTCAACAGACAAAATCCTATTTAAATGGCAGTCATAGTGTTCCCTAGAAGCCAGAAGGGTAATGGATTGTGTAGGAAATAAAGTAGACTGGTAAATAGGCTGAGTTGTACGAGTTGACTATCTGCAAATTTGCTTAATTCATATACAGACGTTCTGCATTAGGATGAATATTCAGGACTGGAAATCTTTGCTCTTTGCAGCATCCAAAGCAGGCAGGCATATGTCAATATATAATGAGCCATTTGTGATAGCAATCACAGATCTGTGTGGCTAAACTTTGTATTGTATTAACTGTTTTCCTCCCGTTGTCAGTCTGTGAAGGGGACAAAATGAATTATACATAAAACGTGTGTTTAGAGACCACCCCCCATGGGTCCTCACTCTGTGGTCCCTCAATACAGGTGTGTCATGACCAGGAGCTATGAATAACATGGAAAGTAATATTGTAAAGAGTAAGGCTCCCTGCGGTGCTTCTATAAGATGGGAAATATAGTCTCTCATTGGAGTTGCCTGTTAAGACTGTTGGCCCCAAATTTTCAATTGGCTTCATGTTGAAACTTGTTTACACCAATCATACACGAAAACATACTTGTACTGTCTGAGATATAATTAGGATACCTATACCATGTAGCAAATTTTGGATATGTTTATAAATCGGTGATGTGCGGGTTGCTTGCCTTCTGAGGTGACTGGCGGGGCCCTGTTTCTTCTGATTTGCCCTGCTGTTACCACTAGATAATCCCTTTTAAGTGCCCTGCCCTCTTAATCCCCCGCCCCCCCCCCCCCCATTTCCTGGCACAAAAGTTTTGGTCCCCCTCTTATGAGGCCCCCTGAAAAGAGGCCACCCCTCTACAAAGGATACTTCTCCATGCAGCAAGTATGGCATTTTGATGGGGTTTTAAGTACCCCTCAAGAGAGGCCTCCACTCTCAGAAGGCCACTTTTCTTGTGCTTTTGGGGTGGTCTTATAAGAGGGACCACTTAATTGCTACAGTTTAAATGTTCCTAGTTTAGGTCTACATTTGGAGCTGATTCCAATTAAATTTCCCTAGCATCCTGGATGCTTAAAAGCTTATTACTGCAATATACAGTAACTATAGTTCATTCCAATTGAACCTCCAAAGAAAATAGAGGCATTCAAAGGTCAGGCTTATGGCGGGCAAGTTAATTGGCACGACAAAATGCATTTTAGTAATGATATCGAAGCCGCTTCATTTGGGAGACTGATATACTTTTAATCAGCTGACACTCACATAACCCATGATGTCATCAATAATACAGTGTCTAGAAGGAGCCTGCGCACAAAAATTCCTCAAATTGTGTGTGTCGTCTTTACAATTCCTGCTAAAAACACCATGCACTTGCCTTGACGGATTAAATGGCTTTTTGAAATCATCCTTATCAGACATGTGGCTAAATTTCTTTGTGAAATCCCCTGCCAATATATTGTCAGCTTCAATGGTTGCAAGAAAGGATGACCAAATATTGCATGTACTTCCGTACGTTCCAATTGAGAAATCTACAACTCCTTTGAAGTAAATTGGTACAGTTGATAGACACGACAAAATTGTACAGACTTCCGTGCCAATTGTTAGGATCAATTTTAAGGGGTTTTTTTTTTTGTGATGCAGTCACAGGTTGCATGCAGACAGGTATAAATACAAGGCAAAAATGTCATTGACAGACAGTGGCCAGGCAATAGATGATCTAATCTTTGATATTCTGACCACCACTCATAAGCTTCCGTGTTATGGTGGATTAGGACTGGACAAGTAGAGGGAAGAGATGCTTGACCTCTGATTTCCACGCTCAGTGATTTTTTTAGCAGGTTTGACTCTTGCCATGGAAATTGTACTGAGTGATCCAAATTTAATTGGTGTGTATATCTGTCTTGTCTTGAGCAGTATTGTCTCTTTTTCTCAAACTTGATATGTATACATGTACATATAATACAATGTATGTACATGGGTATGCGTATCTATGCATGTCATATATGTATTTATGTATATCGGACTTCACAGGCGAAAGCCACTTGAAGGCACCTAAACATCGTCATCACAGAAAAACACATGATAGTTTATATTGCTGTTTGCAGCTTACATCTTATAAAAAGCTTTTATTAAAAGACAAAGTCTTGATTCTTTGTTTAGGAACAGTTACTGATGTGCTTTGCCTCAGATTTAATTAAAGGTAGAGGTATGTTCCACACTTTTTGGGACTGCCACTGGAAAAGCTGTATCTCCAGCGTGCCTATGTGTGGCTGGAGGCTGAAAAAGTCCAAATTGATGTGAGGGATATGGGGAATGGGTGGTAGTGCAGTTATGTATTAGGTTACGCAGAAAACACTGTACATCTGAGAGCAATGTCATATTAACATGTATTAACTCATTAAGTGCCAAATTTTGGACTGAGTCATCAGCTTTTCTCTGGAACTAGAGGCAAGCTGGTACTTGAATGAAAAGTCTAAACGAGGGATACGAATCTGAGATCATAATGATAATTCAGACTAGTTTCACTTTAGTGGATCGTCTTTCGAGGTGATTGGCACTGAAAGAGTTAATAATTGATTCTGTGCTGCATAGGGAGCCAATGAAGGGATAGAAGAGTGGGTAAACATGGTTAAATTTCTTTGTTTTGGAGACTGTCTGCATTCTCTGTAAACATACTATTTGGCTCAATGAAATACTTTATATCAGTGCATTAATTAGTACAGTCTAATCTGGATGTTAAGGCGTACATTGTATGTTTGGCTAAGTGCTGCTTTCTTCCTGAGGTACCATTTAATCCAGGAGCTGTATTCATGAAAAATTCTTAAGCTTAAGAATTTTCATGAGCACAGCCCCAGATGAGAAATATGCGTTAGGTGTGTGCTGCAGATTTGCACACACACAAACATGCACACTACTGTTCCTGACTGAGACTTTTGGCGTGCCAATCTTTTCTAGTCTGGTGATTTAGTGCCTGAAAACAACTGCACTACTTACTTTTTGTCATTGAGTTATAACTTATTTTTTGTCCACCAAAGCTTAATCTCATGGATACCAGTTTTGAAGTCTAAAATCGAATCCATGGCCTCTTTTTGCTCAGGTAATGTGAGAGCTGCATGTCATCAACATAAAGATTGATATTTGTATCATTCAATGCTGCATGGCAGGGAAGTGTAAAGTATGAGCGGGATTGGGCCCAAGACCGAGCCTTTGGGAACTCCACACTGAAGGTGAATTTTCTGTGAATTGCAATTTTCTATGGAAACCACCATTTGATTAAATATCATGCAAAAGGTAAGACTTGAACTGTGCAGAACAGAGGTGGTCCTGTCACATTCATGTTGTTCACCAGGCAATGTTGTAAAATACCATGATCCACAGTGTCAAATGCACGATTTAAGTCTAGGTTCTCAGGATCAAACACATGATTTAATTTGTTGCATATCTGGGGCTTGGAGTATGTCATTTTGGACTCTTACTGGGCCATTTTCAGTGCTGTGATTTGGAGTGTGTGCTGATGAAGACCTTTTATTGTCAGATTCTGCATGACTTGAGCAGTCACCACCTTTTCAAATACATGATTGTACACTGTACTCTTAAGACAAGGGAAATGTTTGATGCAGCTAGGTCTACAGTTTTACATGATCAGCTGCAAAGACGGTTTGCTTATTAGAGCCTCAATTGCCAGTTTAATTTCATTCAGTGTCAGAATATTTGGTCCCCTGAACATTTCTTTCTTCCTTAAACAAATATTAATTATCCCGGAGGACAAATATTCTGGAGTGTTTGTTCCCCTGGCCATGTAAATATTTGCTGCGTGAACATACACTTTATTTAACTTTCAAGTGAGTTTCACCCTAAATTTATATTAGTTTTCCCTTTTGTCCAATACTTTAAAATGGAAAGTGCTCAGATGCAACTTGTCTGCTTTTGTGTTTTTACTTAAATTTCATGTCAATAATTAAAAAACATTTTTGCTGAAAATTGTAGATAAGACCTTTGATGACGGATCACCTCCTCAAGTCAACAGCTTTCCTGGGTGCATGTTGGGTATATTGTAGCCAACATGTGCTGAGGAAAGCTATTTACTCAGTCTTATTCTGACTGAGATGGATAAAAACAAAGTAGAAACAGGGATCAACTTGCATGATTTTGATGGCAATGCTCTTTAATGATCCACTGTCTCTGCATCTTTAAGATGAAACGGTAAAACTTTGTTGAGGAGTCACTGCACTTACCCGGTATCATAAGCTCACTATAAACACATCAATGTCTGCATCGATTAAGTTTTCTTGAAACATCGCAGATTTTGTGTTTCCCTTCTGAATAAAGACAGTGGCAAATTCATCAGCAATCACTTTTTTTTACAATCCAACTTTGGCTGCTGGGTTTCTGATTTTTGCTTTAAGCATCAATGATTTTGAACCATCCTTTTTGATTACCACTATTCCACTCTACCATGGTAAAGTTCTGTCTTCATCATGTCTACATGTATTGATTTGTTCACATGCTTTTTCTAAGAGTGAAAAAGTGTCCTGTCTTGGATAATTTGTCTTTTTGTCCATTTCCGTTCAACTTGTGATCGTTTATGTTTTTATTCCCTTATTTAATCATTACATGAGTCAGGGATTGTTTTCATAAACAGTTTCTGTTTATGTGGCTGATTAAACAAACAAGGAGGAAAGAATTGTACAACAATGCGTGATCTTACCATGGAGAACAACCATATTTGACAGAAATATTTGACAAAAGTGAGGGTTTTCCCTAGTGTTATGGGTATTAAGCATATAGATAATCATATACTTAATATCATTATTGGTCCCATCACAAACATGTACATGAATGGAAATTATGGGAAGGTAACGGGAAACTTAATGTTTTGAAATCTGTTGCGGGGTATTTTTTTCCAGCCCATTTTAAATTATCTGGCAAAAGTTGCCGTAAAAGTTTCTTGCATCATATAAAATTGCCATTAACCAGATATGTCATATATGGATGGTAAAATTGAATGGAAGAAAAATTGTTTTGTCAGAATGAAAACATGTATGTGAAGATAAGACCAGCGGAGGAATTTCTGCTTGCCAACGGTCCGTAAACTAGCTGATCGTAGATGCCGAATAACATATGTTTTTTGACAAATACTTTTCATATGACAAATATAATCATTCTTTTATTTGGTTCACGAGCATAGTGAAAATAAAATTTAAAATATGTCGCCAACTTAAAAAAAGATTGAAATATGCAACCAAAAAGTAAGTATCAGAAAAAGAATGAAATGTGGTACTGGAGAGCTTTAGGATTATGGTTACATGGTTACATAACAGATCTGTGTACGGTAGTCTGTTGCTTTAACTCTTTCAATCCTGAGCCTTGAACTGTGTCAACAGCTTTCTATGGTAGTTGCACCCAGAGTGTGTCGAGGAAAGCTGTTGACCTGGATCATTAAATTCTCTGGAAGTGTTGGCATGTTGGTAATTGAAAGAAAAGTCTTTTCACAAGGAATAAGAATCTAGCATCCTTATTGTAGTTGAGTGCCGTTTGTCTTTAATATCGTAAATTCTCTATTAGAAGACGCACCCCGATTATGCGACATCTACAAGGTTGTTATCTCCGTCAGTTTGTTCAGCCAAAAAAACCCTAATAGAAGACACACCTGTACTTCAGGCTGCTTAGTTAAAGTAATCAAAATGAAAAGATCCGGCCCAAGTTTCATGTGTACCACTCGTAAATGTTGTGCACTCTAAAAGACCATCTGACCTTTTTCTTTTCCTTCATTGTCCTGTTTTTTTACATTATTTTATCAATATTACAGAAGCATGTTATTGCCTTTCTTTATGTCTATGGAATGTTTATCAATAAAAAGTGTGTATGTTAAAAATGCAGCCCTTCTATCATTACTTGACCTTATGATGTTATGTGTTCTCGGTATGTCTACTCATGAAGCTACAATAATAGCTCACCAGGTCATGGTGCAGGGAAAACTCTCTATTAGCAGCTGCACCCTGACTTCATCATCTTCAATTTGGAAAACCAAAAAAAAAAAAAAAAGGGATTATAATACAACATGCTGGAATCTTCCCCTTAGAACTAGGAGCGAGTAACTGTAGGTTCAAGCACAGCATACAGTCCAGCTTTATCACTGATACACAATTAAGTGGAGAGGCATATAATTAGTACCCCTGTACCAGATAACAGAGGATATTGATCATGTGCTTTGTCCACCGTATGGCTATAGTAGGCACCCCGCTGTCCTTATTAGCATAATAAGCATTAATGTGCATGCCAAGGAACCAATAACAGCTTAACCTAGACCCTCCCTCCCCATGGAGCCTGACCTGGCCTTTTATCTACTGGGGGTATGGAGCTATTCTTCCTTTAAAGTAGTGGTTCCATCACAGTGTTGCCAACCCTCCCGGATTTCCCGGGAGACTCCCGGAATTTTATGCTGAAAATTCTTGAAAAAGTGTGGATTTTTGACAATTCTTAGTAACCTCCAGGAATTTCATCAATATTTCCCTTCTATATTTCATGTTAATTTATCATTCTCCCATAATTTTACTCTTTATCTCCCGGATTTTAAGTTTGGCAGGTTGGCAACACTGCCATCATGAAGCTGCACGTTCAATTAGAGAATTTACAGTAGTTTGACTTAAGTCGCAGTTGGGATTGGAAGAGTTAATATGAGAATGACAGTGATCTGGTACTGGTGAGTTCAGGATGGGGATGATCTAACAGATCTGTTCTGGTCTGTCAGTTCACAATAGGCCAAAGTACTGCCATGTTCAAAGTACCAAGAGTCGAGTCTCCTTACTTGGGTCCAAGGACTTTTACCTGAGCTGGCCACACCTTCAACTGAAACTCCCACTTACGTGTAAGTCACCGGACTATTGCCAGTTGGCCAAACCTTTATGTTTTGAACACAAGTGGTTAGCTGTTTATGTGCCAACTGTGACTAAAGTTGAACCAGTTAAAATGAACTGCTCTGAATCATAATAAGTCTGCTACATTCATGTTCCTTGTAAAAAAGACGCTTTCATTGAAGCACCTGCGGACCTGAAGTTACACAGAATATAATAGTCCAGGTCAACAGCTTTCATTGGAACGCTTCTGGTGCATTGCATCCAAAGCGTACCGAGGAAAGCTGTTGACTCAGTCAAAGATGTGGCACTGAAAGTGTTAACAAAATTTGCGATAGTTGACATTAGGCCTTGATTCTTCATGCATATGGTTGACTCTCTGGAGTGAATGTGTACTTGTCATGTACGTCTTTCAAACGGGAAGGTTGAAATAGTCACTGCCATCAATAATTAGTGATTATAGTATGAAAAAGGAGTCGCTATTTGCCTGCTAAACAGACCAATCTAGCTGCATGTGTAGTAGATACATGTATAATACGAGCTAAGTCTGCTTTGTAGGCAAATCACTGTACAGTGGTCCCTGTCTTGAGAGACCACTCCAGTGAGAGACCAACTGCCTTGGAAGACCACAACATACTTTGCTCAGTACTTTTCTTGTTATTTTGTACCTGCTATGAGAGGCCACCTGTTTTGAGATACCATAATTTGGTCCTCCCTAAAGGTGGTCTTTCAAGACAGGTTTCACTGTAAAACTGAACATGATTTCCTGTGACTGGTGAAGTGATCGAGTGCATTTGTTTGAAGAGCTCAATCTGTAGTGCATATCCTTTGTTAGAACTTCAATAAATCCACTTCTGCTGCTCATCTGCTGTGTACTTTTAGTGACAATTGGATCGGCTTTATTCTTGGAAGATAGCAAACACTAATATTGAGATTATTTATCTTGTTAACAACTGGCAAGATGACAAGCTAACTTGTGAAATGTGTTGTCATTTGTGCATCAATAGAAATGTCAAACGTATCATGTTGCAGAATCATGACCTTTTGTGGTCAGAATAAGACTGAGTCAACAGCTTTCCTTGGCATATGGGTTGGATGCAATGTGCCCGGCACATGCTGTTGACCAGCATGCTATCATGATGTGTCTTATCTACAATTATCAGGAAACTGTTTGATATTAACCCTTTGGCTGGTCAGAATACAAATGAGTCAAAAGCTTGCCTTTGTGTGAGTTGTGTGCATTGTGCCCAACCCATGCCAAGGAAAGCTATTGACCTTAGGTGTGTGCCATAACAATAGGTCCTATATATAAAAATCTCAACAAAAATGTTTCTGCTAACAAGAAATTTAAGTAAAAACATTAACATGATTTAAGCAGACAATTTACATCCTGGTGCTTTTAGGCAATTTGCATAGGAAAGGGTTAATGCACAATTTCAGTAAAAACATTGAACTAGATGGCAATTTATATCAGGGCGCTTTTGGGTGATTTGAGTGCGAAAGGTTAACCCAGAGTGGTTAACCTTTCTTGGCCTGTCAACTTGTATTTTTCATCGCCTGAAATTGGAGGTGCATGTAACATGAGCTTGATATACATGTACATGTACCAGCTTTTACACTTTGAATGATACATGTACACCCATGATGTTAATTGTACTATAGACTTTACACTGTGAATGATACGTATGCATACATGCACATGATGCTTTGACATACATATGCATGAACCTTGCATTAACTTTCACACTATAAATGATATGATTTAAGACCCAAGATGGTACCTTGTACTAGCATGTACACTGTGTCTGATACATGTACATCTATGATGCTACCATGTACTAATTTACTTTCACACTGTGAATCATCATGTGCACCCATGATGTTATCATGTACCAGCTACACATGTAGCTGTTCACACTGTGAATGATCATGTGCACCCATGATGTTATCATGTACCAGCTACACATGTAGTTGTTCACACTGTGGATGATCATGTGCATCCGTGATGTTATCTTGTACCAGCTGTTCACACTGTGAATGATACCTGCACTGGTGCTGCTACCAAATGTACTATAGCTTTAAAAGTGAATAATACATGTGTATCCTTCATGTTGGAGAGAACTGTTTCAAGGCAGGTTAGAGCTCCATACCCCTAGTAGATGAAAAACCTACGCATGCATATACAACAGAGGGTCCAGATTAAGCTTTTACCTGTTCCATGATATGTCCTTCGTATGTGTAATATGCTGATGATAACAGTGGGATGTCCACTGTACCTTTATGATAGACAAAAGAAAGCAATTAACAGCTGTTGTCTGGTACTCCAGTCATTAATTAAATGTCTCTCTGTTTAACCAGTGTTAACTGTTCATCCATAATAAAGGGGACTGCATGCTGTGGATAAAACATATGGCTAGTTGTTCCCAGTTTTTTAAAGACTGTTTCCTGCATGTTACCTTGCACCAGCTGTTTTATACACCATGACAGATACCATGTATGTGTACACCCGTGCTGCAACCTTATTCTAAACCCATCCCAAACTATGGTTGAGGCCACAGTCAGTGGGTTTCATTTAATGTGGATTGCATACCTGTTAGGTCATGTTGTACATGTACATATAGCTTCACAGTTGTTGTGTGACTAATAGCAGCTGCAGTGCAGAAAACACCCCCTTGAAGTTTAATTAAAGAGCCGCTTTTATGAGGAATTTTGATACGCATTCTTCATCTGCAACCATGGTTCAGTGACTATACAGGATAATCAGGGCTTGGCGTGGACTTAATTAAATCAGACACATCAAAGTCAGTCAGACATACCTGGCAGTGCTAGGTGGAATCAAACATGATGGGGCACCACTTGCTAAAGATACTTTTAGTGGCATACGAGAGAGATCCATGATTGCCTGACTGTGCTGTTATGAAAATTTACTCGTCATTTTAGAGGGGGGGGGGGTAAGGGGGGTCTCTGGTACGCTGGTACAAAAAACTTAATTTTGCCCTAGTTCAAGGCATGGAAAATAAGAAAATGTACAAATAATAGTTGGTAAGAAGTACAGAAATTAAAAGGAATTCCGGTACGTAAGTACAGCACATAAAAATGCCCAGTACACAAGTATGGAAAACCCCCTCCCCCCCTTCCCCCCCCCCCCCATTTTAGACCAGATTTTAAGCTTGAAGAGTAGAGTCCTTAAAGAGCTAGAACTCCTATTACAGAGGTTTGTGATACAGAAGTAATTACTGAAGTACTGTATAAGGTCGCTTGGTTTATTCAAAGTCAATGCAACCTTGATTCCACCTGGGAGTATTTACAAGTCAAGGTTGTTCATATTGCATGCCTGACACAGGTATGGGCACATTGCATGTTACTGAGGACAGTATACATGTAGAAGTATGTCACATGCATGTATAGAGCAAAATATAGAGCATTATAAAAAACACCTAATATAATATAAAAGTAAAAGCCACTACATGTATTACCAAAATTTGGTTTGGTCTTATGAAATGAATAAAGTTTTCTATTTCAATATCTTGTCTGCATAACAGGCCAAGCTAGTTATCTGAATGGTAAAAATACATGCAGTGCTTTATAGTCTGTTGAGAAGGCTAGCCTATATATTGGAAGTATGAGTGGAGAGTCTTTCTATATGCATCAAGTGGACGATACATCTGCTGAGAAATATATAGACAATGACATTTTGCTTGGCAAAAAGGCAAGAAAAAGGCTAACCAGAGGGTAAATCACGTAGACCTTAATGTTATCGGCTCCGCAAATCTCAGAGAATCATAGGATTTTTTTCCTGCATGAGCAGAAACAGCGACGACACAAAGACCTGTATTTGCTGTAGGTCATTCCAAGCCAAAGTGTAGCATACACTTTTTAGCCTAGTAGAAATGGCAAGGTCTCTGGAGACTAGTATGCATGCAGCTCCACATATTGGCATTGCGCTATGGCTATATGCATGCATATTTTTTTTCAACGATTGTGCAAGTTAGGCGATGTGGGCCAGTGTTCCGTACGAAGCTTCTTTGGAGAAAGCTGTGGATTCTGTTTGAAAATTGCGTGCACAGTTTACAGGTGACCCCTCTCCAACAGCAGCCGACATGCTCAAGTCATTAAATTTTGTCGTGATGCTTTAGCCGTAGTGTTGGGCAAAACCTTGAGGACCATCGCCAGGCTCTACTGGTCAATTGTAAGTGAACAAGCTAACATGCGACAAATTTCACATGGGTGGGTGTTGATGTGTCTAAGTGAACAGAGACACAAATGGTTAAGGATTTACAGTGTTTAAGCTTGAGCTCGGGTCTTAATCTCGCAGATATTCTCAGGTCATCGAGTGACCAATTGAAAGTAATGGAGACTTGTTGCAGATTTGATTTACAGTCTGTTTAGTGTGGAATATAGATTGGCTATAAGGGTGTCCCCCTGTGCCATGGATTAATAATTTATCTGCTCTTAAAAAAAAAAAAAAGAGGAAAGAAAGAAAAGAAAAGAATCCAGCGTGTGCAGGATATTGTCTTGCATGACTATAAAAACATGGATAGAGGCACATCGTAGAACTAGGTGGAGACGGGTGTCAATAAGGCTTGGGGATGACTGTTTGATTTTAATTCAAGCCAGTGGGTAGCATGTGCAAAGATTGGAGAGTCCAAGCCTAATTATTTGATGGCTTTCAGCAGATGGCAGTGCAGATCTGCTACGATGTACCGTACGTTCTTGTGGTGTGTCATTCACAGGTGATGGGATGTCAGAGCCCAACTGATTACAAGCCTTTGTTACCTCTGTCGTGGAAATGGGTCTTTTTAGAAGAAAACAGATCATATAAGCATGACTGTGATTATGAGGTGTGAGGTGACGGTTTCGCCTGTCAGAAGCATTTAACCAGGACTCGCTCATTGTTGATATTATGGTCGCATAAACAACATTTGTAGGAAATTGGATTGTTTTGGTAAGTGTTGACATCTTTGTATGCATTTTAACAACCCTAGATACATGTAGCTAGCTTCCAAAAAGGACTTTTTGGTTCATTCTGCAGTTGGTTATAGTGGTGGTCATAGTTTTAACCTGGTTGTTCAGACAGTGTAGTCAATGCTGTCCTGAACAAAATGCAATGAAGTGTTGGGCTTTATTATGTATATAGTAAAATGTGGCTGTTAGTCATTATGTAAGTTGACTTTCATTTAAAGGTTCATGTTGACAATTGCACAGGATATGTCTCAGTAAGTTAGTCCACTTGCGAAAAATATATGAAATATTCACAGAGTAGTTTTAAAAGATTAGATCAATCCAGTTTACATGTAAACTTTTAAGAAGTAAACCACTGGTGTTGCTCATTGCCATGTCAGTTTACTGGTCAATATGGGCATCAGGCCAAAAGGGAACACAGTTTTTAGCTCAGCTGACTTGTCAGTGTACTGAACATTTAGGGAGGTTTAATAGCTGCCCATTGTCATTCTCTGCCCCCTTTGTGGTATATTTTTTTTCTTTTTTTTCAGATTTGTTACTTCTTACAAGCCACAAGTCAGATTCTCTTCAAACTTGGTAGGAATGTAGCTAGGCTTAATCTCTACCAAACTTATACATTCACTGCTTCAACATATACATATTTGTGGGACCATCATGTACTGATTTTTAATGAAATAATGAAAAAATGATCAGTAAGAGTACATGATAGCATGGTTATGCTGAAGGAATACTGGTGAACCTATATGTACATGTAGCTTTCTTTAAAACTGTTGACCACATTCACTTCAAAGATGGTTGCATTGCATGTACCTGGGATGAGTCTGTATCAAATATCTTTAAATTGTCATTCAGTGGAACCTCATTAATACGGACCTCATTAATCCATATGTCTCATTAATCTGAACACTCCTCCTGGAACAGAATTGTTCATTTCAGGAAATAGTGATTCAGTAATCCAGATACTTCATTAATCTGAACAGTTCACTAGGGCACAAAGGTGTTCGGATTAACAAGGTTCCACCGTCTTCTATCAAAGTTTTTTTTCCTTTTTTTTTGGTTTTTGTTCATTTTGTGGGGACTGGGGTCTGGGGTGGAGTTGAGGAAAAAAGGAAAAACTTTAAATGATGTCCACCAATGTAGTTCACCAGACTCGCACATATGGAGTATACATACTAACATATGCTGATTTTAATTTGTGAAGATAGAGGATTGGTAAGAGCACATGTTAGCATGGGTACTATAGCAATACCAGTGTACATGTGTGTACATGCATGTGGATGTTTTCTCAGAAACCACTGCGTAAGCAGATCCACTTCAGACCTGTCAGGGATGTACGTACCTTAATTGCCAGGGTCTTAGGTGACAGCAGTTATAGACTGATCACACATCGTTAATTGTTCTCTTCAGCTTGTCTGCACAGCGTCCAGTCATGATTTATTGACAGATTTGTAAATTTGGTGCAAAGAGTGGATTATTCACCAGGCAGGGATTAACCCTTAAGCCTTTCTCCAAAACCGACTGGGGGTCAAATGTCGTCTGCTTTGGCGTTTCCAATTAATTTCAACAGTAATGAGGTACAATTGGACAAGTCAAGATTACTTGCCCAAACCATGCCAAGGAATGCTGTTTCACTCAGTCTTAATTCCAGGGGAAAGGGTTAATTGAATAGCTGTTTGGGTTATGTAACCCTCTGTGACCTTGTGCTCATCAGCTGAGTTAATACTGATTATCAAGGTATTAACTGTTAATTGGACTGGCACTGAAGGTCGATATAGTTTCCCTTTTTTTTAAAAGAACTTTGTCAACTGGTATTACATGTAATCTGAAGATAATGGCAGAAAAAATATTGAGTATGAAATTATACCTGGGGTTGCTAATAATGGTATAATTTTGTAAAATTGACAGAAATTTACATGCCAAATAAAATAGATGAGCTAGAAAAGCACCCCAGGTCACAATCTTAGACACCAGTGTATATAAACTGTATGTGCCTTCCAAGTACATGGAGGGCAATGAAGTCTGCTTCAGTTATTGTCTGGTGATTTAATTTCGCATCTTTTCCACAGTTTCTTTTGATTCATATTAGTAGAAAAACTCAATTATTGAAAGCATGCAGTGCCTGGCCTGCTTGGAAAACAGTCAATAACTCTATAGAAAATTAGCCTTGGAAAGTTCTATGCATAATTACATGTACGTAACTGGTGGCCTTGAACTACTTCCAAAAGTTTCACGTTGTACAGATCCATGCATGTATAAGGCAGACTATCCTTTATATATCAGAGCTACTTGAGGCTTTATGTTCTTATTGTCACAGTCATGCGAGATGGTGGCCACCTCATGTTAAGGTTCGTATTTTTATTGACATTCCACTAAAGACAGTTGTTGATGAGAACTCGGAGTGGGATGGATCTTGTCGCTGTTATCTGCGATCATGAGACATGCAGTGCTTCAATTCATGCCCCTGCCTGGCGTTGATCGAAGCATTTAATTGAAGGAACTGGTTCAGATCACTTTAATTTGGCATCCTGCATCTGAGGGGAATTGTGCGGTTAGCAATTGTGGCACGTGTATATATACTCAAGGTAATAAGGTTACAAAAGTGCAGATTTACCCAGGTTCAGAATTAATCGGCAACATCATCTCTCCCCATGTTTAGAAAGGTCGATGAACCAGGGGGCATCATATTTTCTGAGTATGATGTGTGATTAAGAACATGGATAGTTCAGGTTGATGCCCGAGACACTACACGCCCCATGTGCTGCATAGACACAGTGCTATAGTGCCAAGGCGGAGCCAGTACAGAACATGGGCAGATCCACAGAGCATGTGCATTCAACCACATGTAATAAGTGGACAGCTGAGTGCCCATGCACTTTTCAGGGCTTGAGAAATATGATAGTGACAAAGATATGTTGTAAGTTGAATAAATGTCAACAAAGGGGTAGCGTATGGACAACTTATGACTTAAAATTGGTACATGTGGGCAGGTGAGAGGCAATTGCAGGAAGTTTGAAGATTTTCCATGTTAAATGCAATCTTGGGTGGGAAGGACTGTTGATTTTGGGAGTCTTCCACGGCTAGGTTGCTTCAGTTGAGGATGGCCAAGATATGATTGGATACATTTCATCACAATAGTTTTGGGGTTTTTTTTGGGGGGGGGGGGGGTGTTTGTTTTTCTTTTGTCTGATTGCACATATATGGTGTGAGTTTTATAAAAATTACACACATGATGCACAGTATGTATGCAAACCAAAGTTTTTTCATAAATTCACAATAGCCATATTACATGACAGAAGCACTGTGCCTATGATGTAGATAGTACATGTACTGGGACACATATCTGGCTTAGTTTCATCATGCAATATTAGCACAAGATCAAAAATAATTGCATAATTGCACACTGTGCAATATATATGTATACATTTTCTTTTCCTCAAGCACATCTACATGTATGTTTCCTGCACATTGATGTACAAAGAATGTGATGTATATATAATCTCCGGTTAACACTAACTTCCATTATAGAGACAAGACCATTACTCCATTAAGGTACATGTAGCACATCCAAAGGTCAATTTGCTCTGAAAATCACACTTCCTCAGATTAGTGATCGACCTTTTATCATTTTCATTTGAAGGTACGCTTGTTTGTGATCTCCCATCACACTGAGTAGATTTCATGTAATTTTTTTTACATTTATGAGAAAATTGAGCCCCAAGTTGTTTATTGCTGTGAGCATCTTAAACCATGTGTCAGTGTTTATTTAGATACACAAATCCACCTGACCAGTGATACCAATATGATACAAAATTTAGCACTGTGAGTCACAATTATACTTCTGGTCAAAACATCATTTGCACATGTGATTAAACCAAAAAGCTGTAATCAAGTTACAGCTCAAACTTCTACGAGATACGATAAAAAAAAACTTAAAGAACAATGTTTCTTACACTATGTTAAGACATGAAAGAGCATATATTCTACCCTTTGCATGGTGATACCATATACCAAAAGTACAAACCAAGGGAGTCTGCAAACAGTCTATTACTTTTTCAAACTTTCAAATGATCTCTTTAACCTTTGATTGATAATTTCTCAGAATCAGAATTGTATGAATTCTTAAATTTTGACACAGCCTTTTTCAAAACCTGTTTGATCAATTCTTAAAAACTCAGCTGGAATGGGAAGATGAGGAGGTTACTCTGGATATCAGTTTTGGTTTGGTGATATATTTGATGATCTTCCATTTCTGAATCGGACTTAAAAGCTGCAAAAATAAAGAAATTGTCAGATTCCTTAAAAAAAAAAAACTCTACGATGATACCCCTTGATAAAAGTACCAATTACATTTGTAAACAATAACACATAAACTTTATTTGAACAGAGGAAACTGCATACCTTCACAAAACTGAGAATGTATAGTTGTATGGGAGCTGATAAAAGAATAGAGATAAGATGCACAGTTAATACAGAATTGCTCCATGCTTTTCCAGATAGCTGTACCATTTTAAGACCCCTATACTGATCCGTTTTCATTTATCCTTAATCAATTTTCATCCCCTATTAAGAAACATATTATTATATATAATACATATATTGCATCAGGCTTTTAAATGACAGCAGCTGGTACCAAATTGACCACATTTTGACTTAGCTAAAATTCATTCTATGAAATTAAATTTTACTTAGCCTGTTTTAACTTTAAAAACATGGCGCAGATTACTACATGTAATATTTCAGACAATGAGATTTTTTTTGGTTAAAATTACAGGATATGACCTACAGGTTTTTCAATGAATGCACCCTTTTGCTCTTAACATTCATCTTTACACCAAATATACAATGTCTTGCAGATACATGTACCTCCAGTAAACTTTTAAACATTTGTCAAACTGTGTTTTGCAGTTATTAAACTGTTGTACAGTTATGAAACTCTCTTTTTTACAGTGCTAAAACTCTGTCTTGCAGTTATCAGACTTTTTTTTAACACTCATCAACCTATACTGTACAGTGATCAAATTCTGTTTTACAGTAATCAAAATCTTAGTTTGTAATTCTTAACGACAGATGTGTCATCATTATCTTATAATAAACCCTGTCCTGGTCACAGTAAGGCTGGGTTGGACGGATTGTGCCCAACCCCTGCCAAGTAAAGCTGGTGACCTGGGGTGTGCACTTAATATGATAGGCCTTATTTACAATTCATAGCAAAAATGTTTTCTTTTAACATGGAATCTTATTAAAAAGAGTATAGCAGACAGCGATTTACATGCGGGTGCCTTTTGGCCAGTTTGAACAGAAAAGTGTTAATGTATGCAAGTCATGCTGAACTGTTCCATTTCACTGTGATAATGTAAGTTTCATTTGAAAATCAAACAAAGTGCGTAACAGTTTCCCTGCATTCCTCTGCTGAGCAGTGCTGACTGAAGGCTTTTTCAGCACTGGAATTCCAGTCTCGTCAGGGCAATTTGGGTCAATGTGTATTTGATGTCTTAAAGGACAAGAGCAGCATTGACGAGACCGCAGGGTGCCAAACAGTGGGCAATCGAGGAGTGAAGAGTTATAGAAGTGAAGAAATATTAAACAATGAAGGAATGTTGAGCTCATGTGAATAGACAGCAAACAACCCATCCGGGATTGATTTGTCCTTCATAATTGTACTTCATGGCCGTAATTAGCCGCTAATAGTGCGCATCTGACTGAAGCACACAAATTGAGAGTTTGTTGGAGGTGACTGAGCGTCACTTTAGATTATAGTAAATGATTTGTCTTCCAAATGAATCGGTCTTGTTTGTAGTGCTCATCTAAGTTCAAGTAGGTCATGTAAATTGGCCTCCTCATTAACCTTTTTGCTTGTTTAACTGGCCAAAACTGATTGGTAGTCACGTGTCATCTGCTTTAAAGTTTTTTTATCAATCTTCACAATGATGAAACATACTTCAAATGAGAATTGTAAATGGGACCAATGAAGATAACACATATACCCATGGTCGTCAGCTTTCCTTGGTATTGGTTGATCATTTTGTGTGCAGGCGACACCAAGAAAAGGTATTGAGCCAGCCTTCAACTCAGTATTACATGTATTTCAAGGGAAAAGGGTTTACCAACAAATGAATAGAAATATTTCCCTAACCCGTAATTTTTGGCCGATGTACATGTATTATATGCCATGCGGTGAAAATGGCTGATCTTATATAATACATGCATTTGTCTACTGTCTGTCTGTGAAAATCAGTTGAAGATCATGTTGGCACATTATCTGATAAACAAGGTGAAGGAATTAATTACAGACTTCAGTACATAGTGAGTACAGTGTATGCTTCCTGAGAGAGCCGTCCACCAAGTGTTAGCTTATGGCTGAATTGAAGCCAAGGTTATGAACTAATGCAAGGTCAGTAGATCCCCACCGATCACAACCCCTTGAGAATTAAAGTTTACTCGACTCAATGTATTTTCTTTTATAATTTTATCTTGCTTTAACCCTTTTCCCCTTGAATTGACGCTTCAGTCAATGACTTTCCTTGGCATTAAGTGCCCAACTCATGCCAAGGAAAGTTGTTGACCTGGGGCATGTGATCTTGATACGGCTCATCTCCCATTCTCAGTTAAAATTGTTTTTCATCACTGCTGAAATTAGTTGAAAACACTGAAGCAGACGACATTTGACCACCAGCCGGTTTTGGCCAGTTTGAGGGGGAAAGGATTAATAGGCTCTGCATCTTTTATCCTGAAAGGCCAATGAATTAAACATTATGTTGAGGCATATTTTCATCAGTTTTCAACCAAAGCCCAGGTACATAACTATGCTTAACCACTGCTGTTTTATTTGCCTTTATAGGAAAAAGCATTCAATGTTAACTCTTTAAGTGCCAAATTTTGGGCTGAGTCAACAGCTTTTCTTCGGAACTATAGGCATGCTGGTACTTGAATGAAAGGTCTTTTTATGAGGAATATGAATCTGAGATCCTAATGATAATTCAGACTGGTTTGACTTTAGCAGATTGACTTTAGACATGATTGGCACTGAAAGAGTTAATTGCTTAAATATTCCATGTGGTGAAGCAAATATATTGGTAACTACCTGCAGGAGTTTCCATCCAAAGAATTTCTAAATCTGCAAGCTTCAAGTGCAGACCAGCAGTTTTGTGGAAATTGAACCCAGATGAAAGGACAAAATTTATGTGTCTGGCTTCCTAAGCTTCAGCCATGTAGAGAACCATATTTTGAGTAAATATTGCCACCTTTATATGCCATTGATCATCCCAACACTTCACCTACTGTAAGAGGGATGCTTTAAATATCCTGAAAGAATGAAAAAAGTTTACGTTGATGCTACAAATCATCCGAAAAAGTGTCAAGGCAAGAGAGCTACATCTTTTCATTGCAGATTCCTCTGACCGCCTACATGTAAATGAAGTGCTACGTTTGACATTGACACTTCTGAGTAGTTACCCACTGAAGACCCTTTAATTTATTAAGGCCAATACAGTCTATGTCAAAACTCTACGGAATGTGTGCAATATGGACAATAGTTCTTCCATATTTGTATAAGTGAGACAGTGATAGGTCAGCTTTAAGGAGCGTAAGGAGTTTGGACTGCGGAATTTGATAATGACTACCAAGCAGGTGCTGGTTTTGGATGAAAAGACACAAATACAATTGAGCTGTGCCATAGACCTATAAAGCCTCCTGAAATGACACTGATCATTCCTTGCTTTTTGTTTTTGATACCATAAAATATAGTCAGTTATAAATGAAGCTTCCGATGAACCAATTACATTGTGGAATGTAATGTGAATTTGTTGTGGAATGTGTAAGCATTTTCAGTATTATGGTCCGAAAGTTTAACATGCCTCACAGGTTGTTCATCTAACATAACCATTGTTATTCTGGTGCTGATGTGCTTCATCCAGTAACCTGCCTGTTTGAAGGGTTCTTGGCCCTTGTCAGCTCAGGCATAATATAAAATGACCAAATTGACAAAAATTCATTAAACAATTATTTTCTCGCATACCTAACAACATTTTACCCATGTGAAATTGATTTCAGTCTCACTCTCCATGGGGTGTATATATATATATATATATATATATATATATATATATATATATATATATATATATATATATATATATATATATATATATATATATATATATATATATATATATATTATATATAAATAATATACATTGTTGGACAGCCAATAAAATTGCTTGCTGTCCATATGAGACAACTTGAAAAAGTGTGACTTGTGGAGTGGAGGTGGCCAATCACGTTTGCTAGACACTAAGTTTTGCAGTAAAACTGTGATAGTCTTGTGACTATATTGTACTATGGAATGCCATTTGTATGAGCATGGAGTATAAAGAAGCCTTTTTTGCAGTTTTGCCGCATGAATAAAAGTTCATGTTTATGCATGTCAGTCTCCCAAAATGGCACCATCGGAGAATCTTCTGTCATTTCAGAACAAATTTGGGTGATTAGGTATGCAAAAATAGGTATATGACAAAAAAAAAATGCTTGTATGTCTTGCATATGGGACCGTGTTGGAAGGCTTGTTGGGTATTTTTTTTTTTTTTTTTTTTTGGTTTTCGTGAGGTTAGAATGAGGGAAAAGGGAAAAATGCCCCTGCCATTGTCCCAACTTTGTCCCAAATACTTTGTCATACAAGATTATCTTAATCTTTGTTTTATATCATCAACACCAGGTGGCAGTGGCCAGATGATACATAGATAATGACTTGAAAAAGGGTATTTGTACCAGAAGTGCAATATTTAATGACACACTTTGCATAGAGATCCATCTATTGATAGAATGTTTATCTGTAATTCCATAATACAAAGAGATTTAACCCATAATTTGGGATTAATATAATATTAAACATGCTGGTGGGGTTTCTTAAAACTAGGGTCATGAAAATTGCATTTTATATTCATTGTTTATTACCTTGTGGGACCCTCATATTTCTGATACACAGTTAAGCTAAAGATGCATATACATGAACGTGTAAGTATACTTCAGTCTGTGTGAACAATGCATTTTAATTGTGTTCTAGATGGGCAACAACTCCTGAGATGTCCTCACAAGGGAAAATGACTATGCTGATCAGATTAATTAGCATCACTAAACAGTAGGGAATAGAACACTGATCTTGCATGTATCTATGCCTGAGTTGGTCTTTAAAGTATTCTTAGTAAGACAGATCGAATTATTCAAGGTGTGTAACGAAGATGAAATAATCTGCATGTTAAAACTCCTTATGGAAATGACTTGAAATGCCAGTCCACTAGTGCATTAGAGTCTGTTCTTTTTTTTTTTTTTTTATTTATTTATTTATTTATTTTTTTTATTTTTACTTTGTTTTTTTTTTTCTAGTGTGTGGCAGGTCATGCTATGGCTGCTATAAGGCAGTGTAAGCTTGGCTTGCCAGACAGTGCAGAAAGAAGATGAAAACCATTGAACACCTGCCAGCATGGATGAGGGTAACAGTACACAGCTCACTGACAGGAACACTCTTGTTTGCAAAATTACATCAGATATTTAGGTGTCTAAGGAAACTTCCATTTAAGATACCAGCTGCAGCATTCCAATATTTTGACATCTTCTTGATTTCAGTCAAATGCACATGTAGCAAGCAATTTTTTAACAGTTAAAGGCCAAGGGGTGATTCAAAATTGTTGTAGTTTTTGTCAGGGTATGCACAGTACCCAGTTATATCAACTGTACCCCCTTCCTCGTCCCAAACGTTAGTACCATGAACATATTGATTTTGATCCAGATATTGACAATTGTTTTTGCATTTTTATGGGATAAGCACAGGAGCCTTGCTCCCCCTTGCCTGTGCGGCAGAATCTAATGTTTTTGTTTCTGAATTTTACAATTAGAAGGGGGACCAAGGCCGCTTCGCAGGCAATGATCCCCCTCCCCCAGGGACTATACTCTGCGTATGCTGGTAAAACAGTTGATATTATGGCATGGCCCCTTACTGCTGCATTGAATTCAAAGTACATTCAATGCATATTAGCTATGTGCATGCAGATGCCTCAGATGTTAATCTGAGAAGTCAAGCTTGAGTTGTGAGGGTGTATGGTGGGTGGAGCTGCAACACACTCTCCTTTCACCTCTGCGGCCCAGGGTTTAATTCACAGCTGGGGAAGCAAGTGTAAAAGAGTTCCTACCATTCTGACTGTGCACGGTGGTTTTCTTGGAGGCCTTCAGTTTTCTCCACCAAACAAGTGGGTAGGAAAGTATACACCAACATCTGTGCCATGGAGAGTGATTATAATATAGGCTTGCCCTATTCCGCAATCCTTGTAGAAGATATGGGTCTGAACTTTTAAGCTTGAGTCTACCATGTGTCACAAATTTAATGTCTATACATGTACATCAGAAAACAAAAAAGTTGAATCCAAGTTTCTTTGAAAAAGAGGACGGCACTTGCATGGTGTGATTGCTGTATAAACACATGTCAACAAACACACAGGACAGTGGGAGAAAACGAACCAGTAGTTCGTTAGCTTTCCAAAAATGTATAGTTTTTGGCCATTTTTATCCATATTAATTTTTTCGTGATGGAATCTTTACAAGCACCCTCAAAATAGCACTGAACCAGATGCTCATCCTTAAAAGAACAAACATGGTGCTGCTGGTTAGCAAAATGACTCGTGTGGGGATTAATGGCACAGAAACAAGTCGCGCTTCAAGTTGCCCGCTGATGACCCGATTTTATACATAAAGGCTAATAAAGCCAAAACCTTTCTTCTAAATTTCAAATATTATGAATATGATCTGTTCCTTGTACAAAATAAATTGTTAATCTGTGCAGTAATTTAGAACTCTAAAGTTTTTCAGTAAGTAGTATTGAATAGGACTTTGCTCTTTGATAATCAGACTTTGATAATGTTCAAGTCGCACTTGGGCTGACAGATTTGGGTTTGTTAAGTGTCTTTTTATATTAATAATGGATGGCAGGTACATGTACATATACATTTACATGCAAAATTTGTTGAGTCCCTGAATACACTTGTGTGACATACATGTATGTGTAATACAATAAGCCTCAATGGGCTGATGCCGTGAATCCGTTGAAGTAGAATTCATGTGGTCGTAAATGTAGGGGGAGGTAATTGAGGTAGTCGGTACATCCCCCATGGTACAAGTCAGGTGTTTACACATTGTGTCTGTCAAAGACAGATGAGAAACTGATATCATTTTGACAATTTTGTAAGTGCTCTAGACAAGACATTTAAGCATCCTGGGAGGCCGCAGTGGTAAATAATTGGCAAGAGCGATGTTTGTACTACATTTTGGAGAAGCGTTTCACTTAATTCAAGTGACTGATCAAAAATGGATGAGTATAAGGCGAAATCTCACAGGAATGAACATTCATGATCTTTGGCAGTTCATTGTAGCTTTCAGTGTGATCAGTGTCTGATTCTTGTGGCCCCACTAATCTATCACTTTTATGGAAGTTCCTATGTCTATTATTGTCTTTCTGTGATTGAGTACAGTGAGAAAATACTGGTGGACAATTTGACAAAACAAGAATAAATCTGCATCTGTCCTCAAGAGATTGAGTGACATTTTGCTCCACAACATTTTCAAGACTTTGACTTACTTGTAGATGCCTGGGATGATGACATGTTACATTTGTGACCACCCAATCTTAGCACAGAGAGAATTGGTTTAATTCATGACCATCATTATTTTTGTTTTCAATTGCAATCCAGCCAACAGAGTGTACTGTGGCTTTTTCAGTGGCCATAAATTCAGTTTATGTGAGCAGAAGCCCCCCCCCCCCCAAAAAAAGAAGTGATATTCTAGAATCCCCGACAACTGTTTTGCGATAGAAACATTAGAGAAAGACAATGACAGCTATCCTGTATGCATGTCTGCCAAGGAACTATGTTCAACAGACCTTGAGATTACTGCAACCATTGAAGCAATGCACATGATGAGAGACTATTGATTCTGCAGCCTGAACCATCTAAATCACCTATATTTAGAAACATTCAGCATTTAATTCACCTAAGAGATGATCATTAGAGAGATGTTCGGCACATGGTTATGCATATTTAGTGTGGTCTTTTTGCCCGAAGTTACTATTAATACAATGTAACACAGCAGCTGTATTTAAGTTGTCGCTGCGTGAAACAAAATTACAGAAATTGTATGGATTTTCCTGCAAAAGTCTGGCTAATGATATATGGTTTAACCAGCCTGTGTAGGCAATGGGGGAAAAAAGTAAACTGTATGTGTTGTTTGTGTTTTGTGCATAAATGATTATCAAGATACCCGTGATTTTTATGGCAGACAAGAGATAAATATTTTGCATTGAGCCACTTGAAAGGATTTTTTTATTAAACAACCAATTAACACTGGTGTTCTGAGGGATACGTGTAGAAGAAATAGTGCATCTTGGGTGATGTTCTTTCACAGCATGAGAGGAAATTTTTCAATGGAATGGCTATCAGACATGGTTTTGGGGAAGCTGCATGAACACCAGCTTACAAATACTTTGTGTTCTGTTTATTTTCCACAGGACAACATTCATAACTGTAAACCGAATATATTTCAGCAGTTTTTCTTTTTGTTTTTCTTCTTATCTTGGGCGCATAAAGTGCTGGACGCTATTGTCATCCCGTGCATTGTCCATCTGTCTGTCTGTCTGTCCATCCATCCATCTTGTTGACGTTACCGCGGTATCTAAAAAAATATTCACTGTAGCTGTACCAAATTTTTGTTAGAAATGCACCTTATAATCACTAGTAACTTGTTTCGGCGTTAGTGGGTGTGTTTCGGCGTTTCAGGGCGATTCCCGGCGTTACACAGCCTTTGCCGGCGTTACAAACGCCGGCAAACGCCGATTGACACTGGCAAACGCCAAAATCCAATTAAGCTTTTTGGGGCTCGGTGTTAGTCGGCGTTTGCTGGCGTTAGTCAGCGTTTGCCAGCGTTAGTCGGCATTTGCCAGCGTTTGACACCCTTTCAACGCCGGCAAATGCCGGGAAATGCCGACTAATGCCGGCAAACGCTCTGTAGTCCCCTCAACTAGCAAACTCAATGGGATATATGTAAAATTTGAATTCAGTTGAACTGGGATTAGAAGGATACATGGAAATTTGTGTCTTGTACTTGTACTAATCATTAATATACTTTTATTTTTTATACTCATGGGCAATACAACATAATTATCTTTAATATTATGATGATGATTTATCCATTGAGGTGTATGTGTATTGAATGACTTTGCTCATGATCACTGATATATATATATATATATATATATATATATATTGGTCACTCCAATCTTGGTTGCAAAGTAAAGACAAACAAACAACCCTGTTTTCAATTTTATTTAAACACAGCACAGCAATTTTTTATTGTTTGTACCCCACAAGTCAGCAATGCATAGCTTTGTGCTAGCATAGATGTGAATCCCTGTGAGTATAATACATGGAATATATTATTAAATCCCATGTATTATATTCACCCGGAATCTGTGCTAGCCCATACCTGTCAACATTCCACACCTCAAATAGGAAGATTTTAGTAAATTTTAGTAATCCATGGGGGAGATTTGTATTTTAGAATATAATAGAAAATACTAAATTTTTATGCAGGAGATTCTGCCAAATTTGCAAAATTTTGCTCGTAAATAAAAAAATTGGGGTGAAAAAGTGGGAGATTGCCACCTTATGGGGGAAGACTTCACAGGTATGCTAGCCCAAAGCTATACATTACTGGCTTCAATATAATACATGGAATTTAATAATAAATTCCATGTATTATATTCACAGGGATTCACATCTATGCTAGCACAAAGCTATGCATTGCTGACTTGTGCGGTACAAACAATAAAAAATTGCTGTGCTGTTTTTAAATGAAAATTGAAAACAGGGTTGTTTGTTTGTCTTTACTTTGCAGCCAAGATTGGGGTGACCGAAATATATATATATATATCTGTGATCATGAGCAAAGTCATTCAATACACATACACCTCAATGGATAAATCATCATCATAATATTTAACACTAGTAACTTGTTTTGGCGTTAGTGGGTGCGTTTCGGCGTTTCAGGGCGGTTCCCGGCGTTACACAGTGTTTGCCAGCGTTAGACGGCGTTTGCCGGCATTACAAACGCCGGCAAACGCCGACTAACGCTGGCAAACGCCAAAATCCAATTAAGCCTTTTGGGGCTCGGCGTTTGCCGGCGTTAGTCGGCGTTTGCCAGCGTTAGTCGGCGTTTGCCAGCGTTTGACACCCTTTCAACGCCGGCAAACACTGTGAAACGCCGACTAACGCCGGCTAACGCTGGCAAACGCTCTGTAGTCCTCTCAACTAGCAAACTCAATGGGATACCTGTAAAATTTGAATTCAGTTGAACTGGGATTAGAAGGATCCATGGAAATTTGTGTCTTGTACTTGTACTCATCATCAATATACTTTTATTTTTTATACTCATGGGCAAAACAACATAATTATCTTTAATATTATGATGATGATTTATCCATTGAGGTGTACGTGTATTGAATGACTTTGCTCATGATCACTGATATATATATATATTTTGGTCACCCCAATCTTGGTTGCAAAGTAAAGACAAACAAACAACCCTGTTTTCAATTTTTATTTAAACACAGCACAGCAATTTTTTATTATTTGTACCCCACAAGTCAGCAATGCATAGCTTTGTGCTAGCATAGATGTGAATCCCTGTGAATATAATACATGGAATTTATTATTAAATTCCATGTATTATATTGAAGTCAGTAATGTATAGCTTTGGGCTAGCATACCTGTCAAGTCTTCCCCATAAGGTGGGAATCTCCCACTTTTTCACCCCAATTTTTTTATTTACGAGCAAAATTTTGCAAATTTGGCAGAATCTTCTGCATAAAAATTTAGTATTTTCTATTATATTCTAAAATACAAATCTCCCCCATGGATTACTAAAATTTACAAAAATCTTCCTATTTGAGGTGTGGAATGTTGACAGGTATGGGCTAGCATAGATTCCGGGTGTATATAATACATGAGATTTGATAATAAATTCCATGTATTATAGTCACAGGGATTCACATCTATGCTAGCACAAAGCTATGCATTGCTGACTTGTGGGGTACAAACAATAAAAAATTGCTGTGCTGTGTTTAAATAAAATTGAAAACAGGGTTGTTTGTCTTTACTTTGCAACCAAGATTGGAGTGACCAAAATATACATATATCAGTGATCATGAGCAAAGTCATTCAATACACATACACCTCAATGGATAAATCATCATCATAATATTAAAGATAATTATGTTGTTTTGCCCATGAGTATAAAAAATAAAAGTATATTGATGATGAGTACAAGTACAAGACACAAATTTCCATGGATCCTTCTAATCCCAGTTCAACTGAATTCAAATTTTACATGTATCCCATTGAGTTTGCTAGTTGAGAGGACTACAGAGCGTTTGCCAGCGTTAGCCGGCGTTAGTAGGCGTTTCACAGCGTTTGCCGGCATTGAAAGGGTGTCAAACGCTGGCAAACGCCGACTAATGCTGGCAAACGCCGACTAACGCCGGCAAACGCCGACTAACGCCGGCAAACGCCAAGCCCCAAAAGGCTTAATTGGATTTCGGCGTTTGCCAGCGTTAGTCGGCGTTTGCCGGCGTTTGTAACGCCGGCAAACGCCGTCTAATGCTGGCAAACGCTGTGTAACGCCGGGAACCGCCCTGAAACGCCGAAACGCACCCACTAACGCCGAAACAAGTTACTAGTGAAAGATAATTATGTTGTATTGCCCATGAGTAAAAATTAAAGTATATTAATGGTTAGTACAAGTACAAGACACAAATATCCATGTATCCTTCTAATCCCAGTTCAACTGAATTCAAATTTTACATATATCCCATTGAGTTTGCTAGTTGAGGGGACTACAGAGCGTTTGCCAGCGGTAGCCGGTGTTAGTCGGCGTTTCACAGTTTTTGCTGGCGTTGAAAGGTTGTCAATCACTGGCAAACGCCGACTAATGCCGGCAAACACTGAGCCCCAAAAGGCTTAATTGAATTTTGGCGTTTGCCAGCGTTAGTCGGCGTTTGCTGGCATTTGTAGCGCCGGCAAACGCCATCTCAAGCCGGCAAACGCCATTTCACGCCGGCAAATGCTGTGTAACGCCGGGAACCGCCCTGAAACGCCGAAACGCACCCACTAACACCGAAACAAGTTACTAGTGAATGGAGCAGGTTCTTATTGAAAACCAGCTTCCTGTTATACCTTTTTATGAAGTTTTTAAAGTGTTTATTTCAAGGCCATCTTGAGTGGCACACTAGGGGAAGAAATTACCATAATTCATGTATCTCAGAAATTGTTCACCGTAGCATTACCAAATTTTCGTCACAGAAGAACCTTATGATGAACCAGATTCGTATGGAAAATCAGCTTCCTTTTGTTATGTTTAAACTTTTTATGAAACTTTTAAAGTAATTATTTGAAGGCTGTCTGAGTTGCGTCAACCCTGATGACATTACCACAATATCTTAAAAAATGTTGACCACAGCTTTACCAAAGTTTTGTCAGAGATGCATCTTTTGATAAACCAGGTTCCTATGTAAAACCAGCGTCCTCTTTGTATATATAAACTTTTTATGAAACTTTAAAGTATGTATGTCAAGGCTGTCTGAGTGTCACGCAAGGGGACGACATTACCATAATTTCTCAACAAGGATCCAACGCAACTTCATCAAATTTGTATCAATGATGCACATTACAATGGACCATGTTCCTATTGAAAACCAGCTTCTTCTTCTTATTTTTAAATTTATGAAACTTTTGAAGTATGTAGTTGAAAGCTGTCTGAGTGGCGCACAAGTGGACAGTGTTACCAGAATATCTCAACAAGGATTCATCACAGCTTCATCAAAATTTTGGTGCAGTTACACTGTATTATGGCACCTGCCTTCTCTTTCATTTCATAGACAACAATATGGAAATTGTTTGTCAAGTGTTCTGCTGCAAAGTCTCAAAAAAATAGAAAAAATTGAGAATTGAGGAAAAAAAGATTTGTGGGCACAGAGGGTAATCTGTTCTCTGAACACTATTTTTTTTTTAAAATGAAAACCAAACATGAACTTCTTATGTACTTTACACTTGCAGTATAAACAGTCTACTCATATCCCAATTACACATACATGTACATTGGTCCCTGTCTTGAGAAACTGTAATCTGGGGTGGCCTTTCAAGACAGGTTTCATGGCACACAGATTGACTATAACCACTGGCAGATACCCGGTATGGTGTGGATACATGTCCTTAGAGGTTATCCCATGATGGCTAAACCAGTCTCCTACCCAGTACAGTTGCCCTTAGAGCCTGTATACTCCCGAGACCCAAAGGGTGGAGGGAGGATACAGCTCGAGGGGGGAACTGTACAGAATAGGAGACTGATTTATAATCCACATGAAGCCATGGGATATGATCTTAATTTATATCCTAAATGTATCTACATGTACCGTAATTAGATGAAAAATGCGAATGCAGCTTTTCCTGGGATTATGTAAGATGCTACATACCAAGTTGATCAGTAGCCAGACACATACAATTTCTATTCATGCATGTACTTCATAATTTTGTGTGAGAAAAGCCTATCTTGATCCCCTTTAGGAAGCAATAGGCCTATACTATACTCTCCTGTCAGGTCATGCATCCTGCTCGGAACGCACCCTTGCAACATGAGTGACATCATGGCATGTAATATGTCATTGGAGTCGCTGTTTACTCAGCTGTGTGAGGGATATACTGACTTTCAATGTAACTTTAATGGGGAGATTATATTTTCCTTGGGAAGATACTGGCTGTTGCTAGTGTACTAGCTGTTATTATCCATGTGTTCTAATTGCATGAATAGTTTCAGTATCCTCCCTTATAATTTGGTTTCGGTATGTCCCTTGAAAGACACTGTATGCAGGACTAAATCTGCAGTATGAGGGCAGTTTTAGTACTACATTTAGGATACATGCACATAGTGCGTGTACAGCAGTGGGACAAATTGTAAGACACTTGACTAACATACATGTGAAGCAATGAGTGTACTGAGCTACCTAGTACTATAGCCAAATGCAGTTGCTGGATCAGTGCCTGAACATGTATAAACATATTGTAAAATGCTGATCAAGGCAGCTAGCACTTTAAATGATACTGGTACATTAGTCATGCATATTGCTATTTCCTTTCAGGCACCTAACTCAAGTAATATAGAAACAGCTAAAACGAAGAACGTTAACTTTGCTTGCAAATTTCACTTTAGATGTTCTCAGAAACCTGTATCAGAAATGTCATTTCAGTATATTATTATTATTATTATTATTATTATTATTTCTATCTTATTTATCTTAGCATATATCCCTCATAAAGCTAGCAGCATTATGGGAGTACCATGTGTCCTACCAATACATGTTGCCACGATATGTACATGTGCATTCCCCTTAAATTGCTGCCTGGAACTGCAAGCATGCTGCCAGTACTTATTCTGTGGAAAGTTTCCTTGATAGTTTAAAATATATGCTGGCAATACATTGCTAACACATTAATGTTTTGACAAGCCATGTATCCTGACCGCACCCTACCGAAAAAGCCTGACCCCAAATATATTGTATGAAACAAAACAAAACCAAAAAAAAAAAAAAATAGTTTCAAGCAGCCCTTCCCTAATAAATATTGATCGACCCTGGCTGAGAGATTTTATTCAGAAAGAGGTCCTCATGTTCCCTTATATTGCAGTAAAGTCAACTCAAACAGATTTTTTATTTCAACTTTTCTGGAGTGGAGGGTTAACTTGGGCCGTGCAAACAGCATACCTGCATAGCCATGGTTGTTCGGTAAAACAGCATAGCCCTGGTTGTTTGGTGATTGGTATCATAATATTTTGTTAGGTTCCAGGTGGTCTTTCTCCAAGTTACCGGAGCAAATGGTTGTTGAAGTACTTTTAAAACATGACTTTCTATCTTAACTTTAATTTGCCCGCTCGCTTGTGTCTGAAGCCGTTATCATCATAAGTTACAAATCCAAATGTGACGCAATACCTTGAGCCCGCAAATCATGCATGTGGTGAGTCCTTTTTTGAACATGGCACAATGCACTGTGGGACAGTCACACAAAAATACATTTAAGTTGGATATCAAAGAGAATCATGGCCAGAGCATTATTATGTCATATCATTATTGATGCTCTGACATATTGCAAAATATATACTTTTGGTTTCATACATTGTAACCTCCCCAAAGATTATCCTAATATTATCCTCATGTACAAACCATTGGGTGTGGAATTAACAATTTTTGAAATGGCAGCCAAGTCCATGGGTTAGTCCTGATTGGATAGTTTGAAGAGGTAGTAGTTATGTCTCCCGGTGGAAGCCGGGGGACATATTGTTTTAGTGCCCGTTTCTTCCGCTTCTTCTTCATCTTGTTGTTGTTGTTGTTGTTGTTCAGGTTCTTCAACACTTGGTTTCCATGCGATAAGTCATGAAGAACAGGATGGAATTTGATGACACTTGGTAGTATTATGTATCTTGGCAAGACCTAGGTTGGGATTGTATTTGGATGACCTTGAGCGAATTTTCAAGGTCACAGGGTCACTTATGTGAAATTGGTTTCCGTGCGATAAGTCTTGAAGAACTTGATGGAATTTTATGAAACTTGGTAGGATTATGTATCTAGGCAAGACCTAGGTTGGGATTGTATTTGGATGACCCTGAGCAAATTCTCAAGGTCACAGGGTCACTTATGTGAAATCGGTTTCCATTCGATAAGTCATGAAGAACAAGATGGAATTTGATGAAACATGGTAGGATTATGTATCAAGGTAAGACCAAGCTTGGGATTGTATTTGGGTGACCTTGACCTAATTTTCAAGGTCACAGGGTCATTTATGTGAAATTGGTTTGTCTGCAATAAGTCTTGAAGAACTTGATGAAAATTGCTAGAGTAATGTATCTAGGTGAGAGCTAAAATAGGATTGTAATTTTCAAGCAAACTTGGTCATTTGTAATTTGTTATCACCTGTAGCTTATTCAGAGACGTAAGTGTTCCACCGGAAGACATTTGATTTTCTGTTGGAAAATCAGTCTGTTCTAGTTGAAATATATGTGTGATAAGTGTTAACGGAAGGTTAATTTGTCAAAGGAATGTAAATGTAAAATGTATAATGGGACTTTTCTAGTGTGAGTGTTACCTAAAAAATGTAAATACAATGCCATGAAATTACCAGTTGTTGGCGGTAGTGTGCCCAGAATAGGAATATTCTATCACACTGGGTGGACGTGCAAAGCCCCCCCCCCCCCATTGAAGCCAAACTTTGTAACGATCAACGGATATTTACAGCAAAATTTGTAGAAATATTTGATCAAAAGTACATCTTTGAATCCTCTTGACTCCAGTTTATTGTAAATAAATTTGGTTGTAGATGCAAAGTCCTGAAATTTAGAACAAATACGACCAAATCTCAAAATCTGTGACAAAAATATATAATATCCAATACTTTATGAAATATTACTGTCCGGAAAGGAAAAAAAATTAAACTCCTCTGTTTTCTGATAGACTTTAATACAAAACCTGTCATTAGTGACCTGAATATTCAAGTCCAAAAACACATCTCTGAAACCAATTGAATTGTTACCCTCCAAAGGGATATCTTTTGGGTAAATTTCTTTGGCAATTTCACTGAAATTTTGTACATTTACACAAGCAGTGTCATAAATATATCTTGCCTTTTTTTGATAATTTTGTAGCCATTTTTTTTCATCAATTGAATTTTTATGCCCCCCTTCGAAGAAGGTGGGGCTTATAGCGTTGCACATGTCGGTGGGTCGGTCTGTCGGTCGGTCGGTCGGTAGACTGTGGTTTCCGCACAATAACTCAAGAAGTTTTTGAGCTAAGACTTTGATACTGTACAAGTGTATTATTCTAGTCAAAAGCTAGGCAAAGTTTGAAGATAGGTGACCTTGACCTAATTTCCAAGGTCACAGTGGTACCGGAGTTAACTTTGGTTTCCGCACAATAACTGAAGAGGTTTTTGAGCTAGGACTTTTATATTGCACTTGATTATAGTCCATATTTGGGGCTAGGCGAAGTTTGAAGATGGATGACCTTGACCTCATTTTAAAGGTCACAGAGCCACTTTACTGAATATGGTTTCATGCTTTCTGCATGATAACTTATACCTTGGAGCTAGAACTTTTAGATTGCACAGGTTTATGGTTCTCTGTAAGGGCTAGGTTGATTTTGAAGATGGGTGACCTTGACCCAGTTTTCAGGGTCAAAGAGAGATTGTAGTTCGACTGTGGTTTCCGCACAATAACTCAAGAAGTTTTTGAGCTAGGACTTTGATACTGTACGGGTGTATCATTCTAATCAAAAGCTAGGTGAAGTTCGAAGATGGATGACCTTGACCTCTTTTTAAAGGTCACAGAGCCACTTCAGTGAATATGGTTTCATGCTTTCTGCATGATAACGTATACCTTGGAGCTAGAACTTTTATATTGCACAGCTTTGTGGTTCTCTGTAAGGGCTAGGTTGATTTTGAAGATGGGTGACCTTGACCCAGTTTTCAGGGTCACAGAGAGATTGTAGTTAAACTATGGTTTTCGCACAAAGAAGTTTTTGAGCTAGGACTTTGATACTGTAAAGGTGTAACATTCTAATCAAAAGCTAAGCGAAGTTCGAAGATGGGTGACCTTGACCTAATTTCCAAGGTCACAGTGGTACCTGAGTGAACTTTGGTTTCCGCACAAAACTGAAGAGGTTTTTAAGCTAGAACTTTTATATTGCACAGGATTATAGTCCATATTTGGGGCTAGGCGAAGTTTGAAGATTGATGACATTGACCTCATTTTAAAGGTTAAAGTATAAAGATATGTGACATTGATGTATGATTAACCTTCACTAATTTTGTAAGGTCACGAGTGCCCCTTCTACCACTATCAATAGGATAGCGAGGGCAAGGGTAATGAGGGAGGGGGGCATCTATGTTTTACAAACATATCTTGTTTAATTTATTTTTTGAAAAAAATTAACATTTCTTCATCTGAAGAACTACTTGGCCAATTGTTTTGATATTACACATAGGGTCACCTGCGGTCCACTCCTACCTATTTTGCCCGCCAGGTGACACTGCGATTTTTCCTATTTTTATATGAATTTTTGTGTGTTAAGGCTATTTTCAACTTCTTATCCAGAACGGCTGAACAGAATGGCTCAAAATTTTATCAGAATAAAGTTGGCCTTTAGACAATAAAATTTGCGAAAATAATGGGGATATATTAATTTTTGACAAAGTTACAGGATATCAAACTTTGCAACTAAGTGAGTGCTGCCACTGTATATGTATATATGGCAATACAGTGCATATATTGCACTGTTGTATTTTATAGATTATAGCATGCTTTGTTGACGATATGAAGTATATCAACGAGCACTGGATGCCATATGGCAGAACGAGTTTTGCGATATGGTATCCAGTGCAAGTTGATTACTTCATATATTCTACACAGCATGCTATAAAATTTTGTCTCGTGTTTAGGTCGATTTGTACATTTCAATACACAAAGCAAGAATAAGAACGACATTTGCAGAAAGTTTTACTCCTCATCATCACAATTACTGATGAAACCGGAAGAGTACCGATACCACCGGAAGACTGCTGATACCACTGGAAGAGTACCGATACATCATATTGCGGCACTGTAGCTTGTAGGCCTATGATACGGTATTTGTACAAGCCTGTTATAATACTAAAATGGACCCAAACATGAGATAAACATCATTGACTTATTCTCAAATACGGATGCTTGAGTGTTACCACTGTACATGTATATAGCTGTATAAACCGCAGTGCATGTATTGCAATACATGTATTGTAAAAGCAGATTCCAGTCAGCAGAGCACAGGATCATCATAATCCTCTTGTTTTAGACACGAGTACCATATTTAATTTGATATTACAAGCTAACTACAGTGTATGTTAATTTTTGAACATGCTATATTTCATTTTATGCAACTTTTGCAATTTGTAATTAAAATGCAATTAAAATGGTCAAATCTGAAATCCAACAGTAAAATTACATTTAGACAAATATTTTCTTTCAGGAAATATATACTTTTGATAGTCTTGCATGAGAGCCAAATGAAATAACAAAAACAAAGTGTCCTAGCCCTTTAAGGTGTACATTTCAGTGCATTAACTCTTTAAGTGCCAAATTTTGACTAAGTCAACAGCTTTTCTTGGCACATATTGGAATGCACCCAATGTGTGTCGAGAAAAGCTGTTGACCTGGGTTTATTTACTCTGGAACCAGAGGCATGCTGGTAGTTGAATGAAAGGTCTTTTTACAAGGAACACAAATCTGAGATCCTAATGATAATTCATACTAGTTTGACTTCAGTACATCCACTTTTGACGTGATTGGCACTGAAAGGGTTAATATACACGTACCTTTCACTTGAAAGATACATGTAAGTTAGCAGATTTCCTAACTGGTCCTTTAAAGTACATGTGGCCCTTTATATAAACCTGTCTCACCAGTTATGAGTCAATTCGTGTGAGTCCAATTATCTGATCCTGAAAGGTGACATAGAAATGCCCTTGTATATTCGCAAAGGGACAAAGAGGTGATGAATCCTGACTGGACTTGTTTACGGTAGTAATGTATAATGGCATGATATGGCCACCATCACATTACTGCTATTTGAGTGTCTGAGAGCTAGGACAATGTCCTGTGTGGCAGAATGTTTTGTTGAACACTGTGTGTCTGAGTACGGCACTTGGCATTTTGTTGAGCCGTGCCCTTGGATGCATATCAGGTGTATTTCTTATAATTAGAAAGGTTGTACAGGGAATCATTTGCAAATACGTGTACAGGGTGATGGATGGATGATGTAACCCACTTCTTTTGTGCAAAAAAAAAAAAAAAAAAAGTTTCATATAATGGTTATAAGGTTAGAAGGAATTCAGTCTCCAGCCCAGTCTGGCCGGGAACTCTTATTTCCGCTCCAAAATGTGATCAATATTTGCAAAAAAAAAAAAAAGGAAAGAAAAAAGGAAAATCAGCTCTTAATAAGAGAATATTGTTGATGAGCAGCAGTCCGTCAAAGCTTTGGTGAGCCGCTTATGAACAGACATATTTTCTTTTCGAAGCCGCAAATTCATAAGCCAGGATGGGGATTTCAAGATAAGCTCAATCAAGTGGGCTTGCGATGCTCTATTCAGAAATGCCTGAAACCTGCTACCCTTGTAGGAAACCTCAAAGGCACGACAAGTTAGTCTTGATGCTTGGCGTTTCTGGATTAAAGACAAGAGAAAACACTCTGCCACTACTGGGTATTAGTATATGGCTGTGTTATTAATGGTGCAATCCAAATTTTTGACTCAAATGTTATAATCTGAGGATCAGTGCATGCTAATGTCAAGCTCTGTTTGTTATAGATTTGAGCAATGTTGGGAGGAAAAACCTCCGTGAGAAAGAGTGGGTGGTTAAAACGGATGCTCATATATTCTAAGCAGGAATCACTTTTTTTTGGTCTGATGAGCCTCGGCCATTAACATGAGATCTGCCGCTTCTCCGAAATGAACAGCAAAAAATAGGCAGGTCTTTGTGCGTGCTCAGCGTGTGCAGCCGCTACTTCACAAATGGGCAAACTATGTGTGCCAATGTGATCTTTTAGTCAATATTATTAAAGGGATAGGTGAGTATTTCCCATGTGAAACTCGTGCAGTTACTGTATACATGTATATATGTACTGTTCATTTCTCCTGCAACCATGCAGTATGTGTATATGATTTTTTTTTAAATGGTCTTGTTCATTAGAATATGGTTGCAACTCGGGGGGGGGGGGGGGGCAAGGAAAAGGGCACATGTACGATTTTTACACTGATATGTTCAAATTAAACTCTGAGGGAATGTTCACATATAAAGAATAGGATAATACATGTATGAATTATAATGATGTGATAAGTTCTAAAAAATAATTAAAAATTAAAGCTTCATCATGGTTGTTTTTGTCCTAGAAATGGGTTGCAAAAATGTTGAGGGCCAGGACAGTTTCTGAACAATTCATATGGTTTTCACATTCTCATAGATTTGGTAAGGTGTATTTCTTCAAGTATAACAAAGGGCTGTTTGTCAGCATGTGATAAAGCTTTTTATCAGAATGGATATCTTTTGTCAGACATGACAATTCCCCTTAATACTTGCTAAAACATTGAGAATTTGTTGAAGCGCGAGATCAGACAGAAGAAGCAACGAGCTTATAAGCAATCCCAAAGACGGAAGAGGTATTTCTCTCGTCGTTTGCAGCTTATCACTATGGAGCTATTGATGAATGATATGTCAAAAAGCCAGAACATTCAGCAGACTTTTTTGCTAGTATTTTTCATGCTATTAATCCAAGAACAAAGTGGAAAATATGGATGTTTTCTATCTTTGACTACTTTTTTTTTCTTTTTGGGTAACACATGCTATCATAGAAATGATGGATGCAGATTTGATTGTTCTGCAACCAGAAGAAACAGAGGGTTTATGTTTTTAATCCATCTGGCTGCATGCGCTTATAAATTATAATTTTTCCTCTGGCAGAGAAAACACATTTCATGGCCAACTCACATGTGCTCTGTCTATTCCTCAAATTGGTGATACTTGCCAAGGAATTAATTTCCTAGTGAATGAAATATTTTAATTTACTGTTGTTTGTGCAATAAGTGTCTGTATCAGCTATCCTTAAACCTGGTCCAGGTGAACCCTTTCAGTTCCAACTGCAACGAAAGTCAAAGGATACTTAAAACAAACTGCTCTGAATTATAGAAAGGGTGTTAGATTAATTTTCCTTGTAAAACGACAAGTAGCAGCATGCCTGTAGTTACTTAGAATATGATGGTCCAGGTCAACAGCTTTCCTCGGCAAGCTCTTTGGGTACCATGTGCCCAAAGCACACTGAGGAAAGCTCCAAAATGTGGCACTGAAAGAGTTACCAGATGATTGAGTCCACAGCTTACCTTGGCATGGGTTGGGCGCAATGGGCCCAACCTATGCCAAGGTAAGCTGTTGGCCTCAGGCATGCTATCATTAAAACACTAAAAGCCCAGAAAACATCTTAAAGCAAACTTTCTTCTTTAATTTAGTCTTATGGTATCTTATTTAAGACTCTTAAGATGGTCTAAGATCTTTTTCCTGCCCAGTCAGAAAAAGAGAAAGTGAGTAAGACCCCGTAAGAGGAAATCAAGTCATGCTATGACCATGAGGGAAAGGAGCAGAGGCAGTCAGTCAATTTTCAGACCAGGTAAGACCTTCAGTGGCTGCCTCATTAGCATAATGAGATGATAAGAGTATATTCAGACTTGGAAAGACATTTGGTACCTGGCTCATTAGCATAAGAGAAAGGCCTGGGGGTAACAGAACTATTATAAGATCTGGTAAGATGTTTTGGGGTTAGGGTAATTAACACAAGTAACATGATCAGATATAACAAGACCTTGTAATATGTAGGCACTAGGATATCCACAAAGTGTCACAAAACAGTATACTCTATGTATGCACTATCTTACTGAGCAGCAAATCCACTGATTTTTCATTCTCTGTCCACCTTTTCAAAATCAACTCAGAATCGAGACCATTATATATCTACCTAGCTAGAGATACACATGCACAGTACATACTCCCACTCATGTATGTTGTACCCACAAACTTTACCTCACCTGGCCACTATAGTGGACAGTGTATTCACAAGGCCATCACTGATGGAGGGCAATGTGTTGAAAGTTTAAACAAACAATACTTGTGGTCAAAGAACTGTGACAGCACATGTATATATGCAGCCATCCATTATAGCCTATCAACATGCAATACTATGTGTATGGCTGTTTAAAAGCCTTTTTTTTTAAATTTTCTGTACTGTGTGCCAACCATTATTTGTACATTTTCTTACTTTCTGTACCTTATACCAGGGCAAAGTTGTTACAAGTACCAGCATATATACTAGCCCCCCCCCCCCACTGCAACATGTCTTTGTTTATTTTAAATTGTGCTGTTGTTTCAACAACACACTGGGGGATGTAATATAACTACACCTGATTACATCTGGATGTGGCAGCAACTTTACAATTTGCTGGTCAGTGACAAAGAGATCAACCACATGTACATATATATGGGCCATTCAACATTATCAGCATTTTAACATTGGTACACAAAGTATGCGGGGGGGGGGGGGGGGGGGAAGGGTCAAGAGCAATGTACATTTTCACTTATTATTGATAATATTGATAAATTTTTTGATCAAAATCAGCATTTTTGCAGGCTGTCAGGACCACCTCCACATTCAATAGAGTGGTAGTTTGGGCCACACAAATGCAAATTGAAAAACTGCAATACTTTTACACATCCACAAAGTACATCGTTGTATGTGGTGTGATGAAAGCTATTATGATGTTTAATCTGCCACTGCAAAAAAAAAAAAATGTTGCTTTTTCATAAGTTTTTTAAAAAAGAAGAGGGTTTGTTCAGCCTTTCCACTCATATTTGTATGAGATCCTTTCACTATCAACAAAGAGATACATTTTTTCATGCAAGGAAATTTAACCAAGTTTAGTCACATCATATGTAACAATACTATGGTCTCAGCATTTATGGACAGTATTTCTGGCAAACTTGTGCAACTAAATGTGGCAAGTTTAAAGCTTTTTTGCCATGTAAATAGTCTGAATATATTCTTATACAATGGGGGAAATGGAGGCACATTGTGTTGAATGTAAAATGATCTGTTATACTGACACAAAATGATTTAGACTAATCATGTATTATATATGATATCAAGTCAAAATTCACCTGTTGAAATATTTTATAGAACATTCATCATTCAATAAATTTTTGATGTAAAAAAGCTCATAATCACCATGCAAACAAACCCTGTTAAGGGAAATGCATGTGTGGGTTCAGTGTGGTTACAAAATAGTTCTGCCACAGCTAACTGGCTGGAGATCTGAATTTTAGTTAGACAAGGTCCACTGACTGCGCAAGTCTGTCTCAAAATGTGCTTAACTGAGGCTGGTGGAATGGAGTGGTGCAGAGGTAGACAACTCCCATAGGATCACTGCCTCAGCACTGGACAAGCATGTTTGCACAGCTGTGTGTGTGTGTGGGGGGGGGGGGGCGGGGGCGGGTAGAGTGAGCTGACAGAAATTAACTAGAAAAGATTTGCTTCACAGCAACTCTGTCTGGGTGCCTTCAAAATGAAAACAGTTTGAAATGCTACACTTTGCCATAGTTTAACATAATCTAAATTTCGTGTATTAGCCTAACTTTTATAAATTAAAATGTTACAGTTTGGTTCTTAGTTCATCGAATGTGGCCATGTCACAAACTTAGAAAGTAAAGTTTGAATAAAACTACTTTCTATAGTAGTTTTGAAGTTATTCAACATTTAAATTTTGTGTATTTGCCTAATTTGCATAAATTAAAAGCCTATAACTTTGGTTTATGTTCCCTTGGATGGGGCTATGCCACAAAGTAGGAATGGCACCTTTATAATAGTTCTGAAGCTTTTCAAGATTTATATTTTACATATTCATGGTTCGTTGGATGTGGCTTTTCCACAAATATATAAATTAAAGTTGGAATGACATATCTCTATTTATAATAGTTTTGGAGATATTGGACTTTTAAATTTTTCAATGCCCCTTTATATTGGCACAATTTGAAATTCTACAACCAATATACTGTCCATTATATTGGCAGGTGTCACAAACCTATATGTGCACATTGAAATTTAGAGTCTGTCTGCAACGGTTTGGAAGACATGGAGCTTTTAAAATTTTACTTCCCCCGAATTTGCATAATGTTAAACATCATGACTATTCCAAATGAGATGCACAATTTCACTGGTCAGGTCAGTCACCATGCCAAGTTTGGTGGTTTTTCGAAAAATTGGGTTGGAGAAAAACTCCTGACCAACTTGGGGAGGAGACAGAGAGAGTGCTTACTCATACAGTGAAACCTCTCTACAGTGAGCACCCTTGGGGCCAGAGAAAAGTGCCAACTGCTCAGAGCTTCAGCCCTTCTGGGCAGTATGGATGAGAACACTGTGAATTCATTTAATTTTGCGGTGTTCTTCACTTATTTCACTGATGCTTCAAAACCGTGAAAATTAGAACTCAGTGAAATATATTTTTAAGATGGCATTGACAGGAATTATAGCAAAAACATTGAATTTAAAGTTTCAGTGAAAGGTCCAAAGTTCAAAAACCGTGAAAATTAATGCTCGTGAAAGTAAATGTATTCATGTACATATACATATACATATACATATACATATACATAATTCATACATGCACATATACATGTTCAGTGTATACATATTGTAATTCAAGGGGATGTGAATACATGCAATACAAAACTGTCTTTGTTCCTTTATTACCTAAACAAATTTTTAACAGATGCTGTCATGAAACTACATGTACAGGTACCTGTGAACTGACACAAGCACTATTCTTTCTCAGTACTGGCTATGAAGAACAGGCTTCATCTCACTGGTTACAAGAAAATGAATGAAAGTGTCCACACTGTGAGATGACACAAATCCACACAGTTTCAAAATTCACAAAGTTGTGTGAACAGTCATTGAGGACTGGAAGACCATACTTTGATGGGTCTAGCCAACTCAGCAGGTAGTCCATTTTCAACTGTGGGGTACACTCAGGCTTGTGCTGCCTAGAAGTCCAATGCCTGTGTTCCCTTGGGACTGATAAGCCAGCAGACTCATAGCCTCAGGCAAAAAAGGGACCAGCTAACACGCCAGTCTCAAGAATGGTGCGCAAAAAGCTCTGTCTACCACTAGTGGGAACTATAACCTGCCTAGTACATATTGCAGCATGGAGCAGGTCTGTTCTTGCATGAACAGAAAGAGATTCCCTGTATTTTATTGACAACCTCGTTACACAGTTGTTGGGAGCGTTCGCCCCCACCCCCCATCCCATTTGCTACAAATCCCAAACCTTCCAAACCATCCCCCCTAGCATGCATGGATAGAAGGCTGCCTGTGAGACTCTGTGTCTCCATGGCAACACAGGACAGTGTGGTAGATATTAAAGCAGATAGCCACAGAAATGTTACCACATGTGCCCACAAATGCACAAAACCATTCCTAAAACATCCCCAAACCACTGAAGCATCACCATTTGAACAAACGTGATTGACACCCACTCATAGCACATGACTACCAGTTTAAAGTGATTCTGCCCAGCGGATTTCAGAGAAGTTGCAACATGTGAATTGTTGATACCATGGAAAGCAGACTCCAACAGAACCCCATACTTTAAGCTTAGCTGACTGACAAGTCAGCTAAGCTTAAAACTTAGGTACATGTATCTCGGGTACAGACCTGCCCCCCCCCCCATTAGTGTACAATGTAACTGTTAGACTGTAATAGATAACTGCATATATACATGTGTTGTCACAGTTCTGGACCACAAGTATGTTTTGTTTTAACTTTCAACACATTACCATGATTACCATCCATCAGTGATGGCCATGTGAATACAATGTCCACTATAGTGGCCGATGAGGTAAAGTTTGCGGGTACAACATACATGAGTGGGAGTATATACTGTACATGTGTATCTCTAGCTAGGTAGGTATATCAGCAGTGATAAGCTTGTCAATGTGCTATCCACTATAGTGGCCAGGTGAAGTTATATAAAGTTTGTGGGTACAACATACATGAGTGGGAGTATGTACTGTACATGTGTATCTCTAGCTAGGTAGATATATCATGGTCTCGATTCTGAGTTGATTTTGAAAAGGAGGACAGAGAATGAAAAATCAGTGGACTTGCTGCTCAGTAAGATAGTGCATACATAGAGTATACTGTTTTGTGACACTTTGTGGATATCCTAGTGCCTACATATTACAAGGTCTTGTTATATCTGATCATGTTACTTGTGTTAATTACCCTAACCCCAAAACATCTTACCAGATCTTATAATAGTTCTGTTACCCCCAGGCCTTTCTCTTATGCTAATGAGCCAGGTACCAAATGTCTTTCCAAGTCTGAATATACTCTTATCATCTCATTATGCTAATGAGGCAGCCACTGAAGGTCTTACCTGGTCTGAAAATTGACTGACTGCCTCTGCTCCTTTCCCTCATGGTCATAGCATGACTTGATTTCCTCTTACGGGGTCTTACTCACTTTCTCTTTTTCTGACTGGGCAGGAAAAAGATCTTAGACCATCTTAAGAGTCTTAAATAAGATACCATAAGACTAAATTAAAGAAGAAAGTTTGCTTTAAGATGTTTTCTGGGCTTTTAGTGAAAGTATCATCTACAATTCTTAGTAAAAATGTTTCATGTTGACCAGACATACATGTATGTAAAAAGATTGAGGCATATGCCCATTTATATCCAGGGGCTTTGGGGTGATTTGAGAGGATTAGGGAAAGGGTTAAATGGGTACTTTTACTGTGACAAAGTCTGCAAAGGTATATGACAGTTGGCCACCGACCAGTGTGTAAAAGTCCCTGGGGTAAAGAAAGAAATGGTGTCAAATTGACCTGGACCACATTAAATACATTATTTTTGTATAAAATGACTGTGACTGGTGGAAATATTCAAAAACACATTTTGTAGCTCATAAAAGATAATGCTACTGATTTTGATGGATGTTAAAAGTAAAAATAAAACATACAGTGAAACCTGGGACTATACCCACAGGACCTGTGAAAAATGGCCCCTTAAGGCAAGAAAAATTAAACTAAAGTATGCAAATGGGGAATGTTGAGACTGGGCCTTTAACACAGGTGGTCCCTTAGCAGAGGTTGGCTCATAGGCAGGCTCTACTGTACTAATTTGCAACAAATGTGCCTGCCTGCATAGACAAACTCAGTGTCAGAGGGCAGAAGGTATGCTGTACTCAAGGGGTACATTGCTGGGAGCCAGAAGGTCGCTTTGCAGGCAACAATGCATGCCAGAGTTTCCAAATGTTGTTCCTTTCAGGGATAATGTGTTCAAGCAAATGGAAACATAAGCGATATATGAAATACAGATACATGGTACCTGTCACCAGAGACCAGTCTTAGGGAGGATCAAAATGTGGTCTAATTATGAGAGGTACATGTACAAATAACAAGAATATAATTAAGTAAAGTATGTTAAAAAGTAGTCTTAAAAGGCAGGTGGTCTCTCATCGAGGTGGTCTTTCATGACAGGTTCTACTGTACACGCACATATATGTTTGTGATTTGATCAGTGTAGAAACATGTTTTCATATTTTCATGCCAAAGTAATCCCCCTCTAATGAGGCCCCCTTAAGAGAGGCCACCCTCTCTACAAAGGCCGCTTCTCTCTTGTCATAAAGGTGGTATTTCCAATATATTGTCCCTCTCAAGAAAGGCCACCCCTCTAATCTGGCCACTTTTTGGTTGCATTTGGGGTGGCCTAATGGGGGGGGGAGGGGGACAACTTTATTGATACTGGGCAAAAAGACTATACTTATACTGCATGGGCTAGAAGACTACATGTATACTGATACTGGGCAACAAGACTTGGTATTATACTTTATTCTTACTTGTGAAGTAGGGTAAACCATGAGCATAACTAACTGAAATGTGCAAAAAGTTTTTTGTTTTTGTTATCAGACGCATGGCTGAAAAATCACTTTCTGCAGTTCCACATTTTTTCATGCTGTGAGAGGAGAACAATAATTTTCCTCATATATCTCATGCCACTTAATTGTCTGAATTCTCCCTTTCCGTGGACTATGGTGGAATTCTGTGGAGATATGCAAGTGTAATAAATTTCCAGACTGCTCAGTATGTATTTGCACATCGAACAAAAAAATTCTCATGGTGAGATGATCATTTAACATGTTTAAATTCATCTGTGTCTCACTATTTGTGTGAGGAAATAATCCACAAAACTGCATTGAGAGCTGCTACATATACCTCTTTGTTCTTCGTAACACATTTTCATACACAATTAAAGTCAGTGGCAATAAGTATCTCCATGGAAGCATAGTGAACATTTTTCCATGGGAGCCTTTTTTAAAGTAGCAAAATCCATGGAATTCTGTGCAGTTTCTACATAAAAAGTTTCCACTGTGAAGATGCTGAGAGTTCTATGGGAATTTTAAATACTCTCAAACCTTATACCACTTTGTACAGGTTGGCTGTACAGTAATCACAAAATAGGCCTTAATTTTGCATGCAAACATGTACTAATTTGCAGCTGGACGCATATGCATGCAATGCTCGTGGGCATAAAGTTCTTCCTGACAAATTTTTGTGTGTGTTTTGTTTTCAGCATAAATACTAAGTCAGAGCCCCTTTTCATTTGTTTGTATTACATTTCATGATGATCAGTCTGTGGTGGAATTTTATTTTAATTTTTAACCTCATGAAAGTGATAGTTTATTTCCGGGATTGCTGTTAAAATGATTGATAGCATGCAAGCGTAATAATTTGTAAGAGAAACATGCTCATACCATCAATCAAAATGTAGTTTGAAAACTTAAAAGCGCTGAATGCTTTTGATGCATTAACTGTTGACACACACTTTTCATTGTTACCTTTACAGTGTATTCAACCCAGAAACTCATCCACATGTGTGCAAAACTTGCACACGTAAGTTGATCTTTTAAATTAGATTTGTCCGTAAGCGGTAAAAATATCTGTACAGTGTACTTAAGACTACCAACCACCTACCTGTACCTCTTGTGACCACCTGCACATCTTTCCAAGACCACTATTTCATGACACTAGAGTCTATATTTCTTGTATAAACTTCCCTGTATTCCCCCCCCCCCCCCCCTTAAAACTGGCCCAAACCGGCTGCTGGTCAAATGTTGTCTGCTTCAGTGTTTTCAGCTGATGTCAACAGCAATGAAAAAATTACAGATGAGACCTATATAAGATGACATGACCCAGGTCAACAGCTTTCCTTGGCATGGGTTGGGCACAACCCATGGCAAGGAAAGCTGTTGACAGTCTTGAATCAAGAAGGAAAGGGTAAAGATCTCTTCCAATATGAGACCATATTTTGCTGACAATATATTGGACAGACTTAAACACAAAGTACTGCTGTACGTTTTATAGCAGGGATATACATACGTGTAATTGTTATGAAGGGGTCGCCATGGCAGATACAAGTTCTACAAGCATGCAGAACAATTTAAAGCCATCCCACACAGAATTCCCAAAAGTGGGTAGCCCTTTCTGAAAGATGAGCTATAGCTTGTAAGCTGTACATGATTGTCAACAAGCGCTTGGTGCCCTTAATTGGAGACTCTGTAGATGGAATGCTTAATGTACATATGGCAGAACTGTCATTGCAGGCATCCGTTATGTACATGTAGATCATATAATTTTCATACCTGTTGTGTTTATAGGTAGATTTAGTTTGCTAATAAAAAGTACTGTACATGTAGAATTACATAGAATAAAGAAAAACACACTGACACACACACGTATGTATGTATGTATGTATGTATGTATGTATGTATGCATGCATGCATGCATGCATGTATGTGTGTATGTACAGTGTATGTATTTTATGTTCCGAACGAGCGGGAGTCGAACCTGCAACCTTTGGCATCAGTCGCCTAGCTGAAATGGGAAACGCACATATCCACTCGACCAAATCCCAAAAAAAAGAATAGTTCAATGGAGGTAGTTATGTGCGAGTGCCATATCAACACAGTTATACAGTATAAGTACTGAGTTGGCATTTATTTCCAGAATCGGGGGACTTAAATCCACCAGCATTAAGGAAATGCCAAAAATATATATTTTATGTTTGGAACAAGTGGGAGTCGATAGTATGTATGCATGCATGCATATATGTATCTATATAGTAAAACAGTATAGGCTGATTAGCAATATAGGAATATATATTGGCTAGGGTGAATAACACCTTGGAAGACTTGTGTGTTGCTGCTATTGAAACATATTAAAGTATATGATGAGTGGATTTTATTTTATCAGCAGATAGAGTTTTTCAAAGTAAAGTGACATGCGAGTGAAAACTTATAAATTCTTAGAAAAAAGGAGAGAGAGAGAGAGAGAGAGAGAGAGAGAGAGAGAGAGAGAGAGAGAGAGAGAGAGAGAGAGAGAGAGAGAGAGAGAGAGAGAGAGAGAGAGAGAGAGAGAGAGAGAGAGAGAGAGAGAGAGAGAGAGAGAGAGAGAGAGAGAGAGAGAGAGAGAGAGTTACCTTTTTGTTTCATATTTTCTGACTCATTGCTGGGTGTTTTTAGTCCATTTTACCCCAGAGATCATATACAGGCAGACGATAAAACCTTGCTTTGCCTTGTAATGTAAATATGGATGCTGCAACTTAAGTAATGTACTTCATTTCATTTTTGAAGAGTAAAAAGCTAGCTGTAAGGCTTAATGCATGCAGGCTTTCTCCTAAAGGATTTTTGAATATCAAAGGGAAATGGTGTACATGTATCTGGAAATGATCCACTTAATTTTGTATTTAAACTGCAAAAACTGCTGTCCTTGTCAGATAATTTAGCATAAGTGTAAAGAGAATATATTGTCTGGAGGAAAATATTATACACACCCTAGGTGGCCTTTGAAGTGCTTGGGATAAACCTAGTGCGTGAGTCCACTGTAACAGATGGGCTGCCTGTACAGGCTGACATGCAGAGTTCAGTCCATTAAAGATTTTGCCATGACTTTAATGATGACTGCCCCAAGTGTTGCATGCTGTTGTAAATTTTGTTTGGATATACATCTTTTCTCGTGGCTTTGAGGCTCCTTGCTGTTTGACATATTTTCCTCTTTGCACGAAAAGATGATTGCGCATTGTGATGCTGTCTTCAAATAAAACGGTTGCCTAAGATGTGGTGGGAAGAGCAATAGAGTTGGCTTCCTTTCCAGTGTCGCCCCAGGGTCGCACCTCTTCTGGTACAATTTCCACCCATATGTCTTGTTATGCTGTGTCAGAAGAACGTGGAATAAGGGGAAAATTACCCTCAAGTCAGGTGATTGTGAAAATTATCCTCATATCTGCACTTGGGGGCTTGCCAAGGCCTTTACCAGCTCAATCTCCGCTAAATGGCCCAGTAATATCAGCATAAATGCTTTTTCATTAGTTTCTATTCTATGAATATTTACATACATTTGACCAATATTGTAGCTGATTACAATTTTTGTGCTGGCAATTTCAGTTGATTTATATAAGCCTCTTATTTTGAAGGAATTTGACATCCATTTTCTTTGGATTTTGAACTGATGATTTTTTTTTTAATCAGTGTCCCTGTGTTGTTTAAAAAAGATAAAAACTCATTTGCCTCATGACTTTTGATCTTTTTACCCTTTACTGAACATTCAAATGCATTCAGATTAGGCGTGGTCAAAGTTAAAATGTCAGTTGGTCAGTGCTAACCAGGTGACGTGCAATACAGTGGTACCTGCTCTAAAGACCACCTCTCGTGAAAGACCGCACTAGTTTTTATGACCGCCATCTCAAGACAATGGCCTTTAATTTCTTTGTAAGGTTACCCTGCAGTGAAAGACCACCTGCCATATGTGACCATTTTTGTCTGGCTCTAAGGGTGGTCTTAAATAGCAGGTACCACTGTACTGGCAATTTGGTACCATCATGCGCTGATATACAGCTACATTCTAAGCAGGATTTCACTTTGGTTGTTGTTTTACTGTACGTGGCCTCTAACTGCCCGGGCTAGATGGCAAAAGAACCACACTCACCGAATCATGTTATCAGCAATTGTACAGTGTGCCTTTAATTAAGTGTCAGTAATATGGGATCAGCACTGAAACTTATGGTTGTGAATCTCTCGTCCCGATATTCAAGCCTAGTTGCCACATATATGCACACTGTGTGCTGTACTGCTTCTCTTGCATTCACTTACTGTAACAATATTTATGATCCTTCCATATGTACTATTGCTTTTTCCACCAGACAGTCCATCACGTAGTTGTGTTTACGCTGTAACTTTTCTCCTCTGACTTCATTTCGTGAAACTTCACATTCTCATATATATGGGGCGGTGTGTTTCGTGTTACAATCATTTTGAGCACATCAGCTACAGGGGGATGGGGTTGGGGTTAGGGGTGCAGTATTCTAAAAATATGTTTGCTCTTCAATTTTACATTGTGTTTGTGTGTACAACTCATGCCAATCCATCTCACAAGCTCATGCAGTACCCTAACGATGGCCTCAATAAATGTTTTTGCAAATTTGGCAAAATGGATCCTCTTTTGGGCTTCCTGCATAACTAGTGCCTCAGTGCAGTTGGTGCATTTAGTCCTGATCCCATTAGTATTAATGATATTTTATGGCTAAGTCTATTAATATAACCCCCCTCCCCCAACACTGGTCAAGAGAGAAGGCCCGTCTCCTGTAACCACATTTGGTGGTTTAAGGATAGGTAAGACACCAAAAACCTTAGAATGGCTGATTTTTAGATTTTAACGGTTTTTACAAGAGGAATGTCTTTTCTATTAGTTGTCAAAAATTCAAGTTTTTAATTAAAGTGGAAATATGAGAAAAACGCCCCAAACCACACAGGCATGTGGACATCCCAACGTCCATGTGTCATTCTTTTGGTTTTCAGCTGCCAAACGGAACAATGGCACCCATCAATCATACTTAACAGCCTGTCACGTGGCTGCAGGTAGCAACGGCCTATGGCAAAAGGAGAGTGGTATCAGGGTGGCAATGTGAAATAAGGCGGCATGCTGAAAGTATGTTTGTGGGCACGCAAAAGATAAAAACATGCTAACGTATCATAGCCTTAGTGGTTTACATTATAGTTATCTTGCTTGTTTTGCGTTCTAATGAAGGGAGACTTTAAATGTTCAATAGGAGCGGAAATTGTCAGATGATGTACCTTCAAAGGCCGTGCTGCGATGGATTACCTGAGTGGTCCTGCACACCAAAGACAGGCAGAGAAAAAAACTGGCACCTTAATCAACAATACCCACGTACATAATAATATTTTATCGAAACCCGGGGATGAGGAAATAAAAGTACAAATAAACACATCGCAATAAGTATAAACATGAACAGCAGAGAAAACACACAAAATAGCATTACAAAACTCAGGTTGGAAAGAGAAATGAAACTCATTGAGAAAATAACTACAAAATAATGACAAGCTAACTAAGTAAAGTGCACAGACAAGTCTACCAAGCTAACTACATGTACATTAAGTATACAGATAGGAGTAAATACAATAAAATACTATCCCTAAAAATGGGATGAAGAGGTAGGGGGACCAAACCTGCCATCCATGCACTGACCATGAGCGGCCATAAGCCGCCCCACCGAAGCAAGGCAACACAATTTTCCTTGCCAGGCTTGAGGTCATGGGGCCCAAAGGTCCGCCTCCATGAGGTCACATTTTGAAACCAGACTGTCGCTGTTGCTGTTTGACAGATCGCTGATTAATGTTTTCTGTACTTCAAAGGCCCTTTTATTCATGTGATTGGCCAAAAATTGATTGACAACCTGACCAAATTTTAAGAGACGATGTTTACTACTTTCAATTGTTTATTCAACAATTAACATCACAGACACCCGAATATGCATATGGGACATATAAATTTTTTGGAGTATGACAAGTACACACATATATGATATGTTATCCTAACGCAAATACATTTTGAGCTAGGATTGACTATTAGTGGGATTTATTTTTGGTGTCTTACCTGTCCTTAAAAGTGTATGTGCCGTAATTGTTATGAATGTAAGCAAATTCCATTTCATTTTAGATCGCATTATATTCACAAAGTGGTGGTGGTGGGGGATGGTGCTCCCAGATGAGAGGTTTCATTGTATGAAATGTTGTGTCTGTTACTCTGAAGTGCATGTTGGCTATAGTCCCTTGGCTCTAGTATCTTCATTTAAGTCCAACATGAAAGGTTTGGATCAATTTATCTAATTCACTTAAGATCAAATCTGCTACAGCACTATAGGTGCCTTCTCCAACAAGTTGGACTGAGCCATGGGTTATAAATACATGTATAATAGATATCACTGGCAGCAGTACATTAACTCTTTTGTGTTACGATCAATTTCACCTCTTGTTAAATGATTCTGGGTGACTCTTGACTAACACTGAAAGGGTTAAATAAGAGAATACACGTACATATATTGGGCTTTGTCAGTGGACAACAGATCAAAGGTTCAAGAGTGGGATTAATCAGAAGGTACATGTAGGTGAATGAACATTTTTAACTGTTGTGATTTGTGCTCACATATCAACAAATTGTTCAATTCACTTTTTTTTTGTTCTTTCAGGTTGGATAATTTGTTTCATTTGGCAGCCTGCGTGTTTGTTCCATGTAATTTTGTGGAGCTTGATAATTCACGTCCATGCTGTCTGATGACTAAGATGACAAGTAAAACCATATGTACATGTAATAATATTCACCATAGTAGGAGGAAAGTATTGTACTAGCTTTCCCCATTTTGTCAGCTGAGGTACTGAATTACGTTTTATTTAGAGATTTGTTGAGGGTACCGGTTGATCGTACCAGTTTGTGGCGTACATGAATACATACATGCAGTGTATGTACCGCACAGTTGGTTGGTGGCATTTTACCAATAGCCAGACTTATGAGGCCAAGTGTACACTATTAAGTACAAAATGTATAACAAATATAAGATGCCTCTGAGTCATATGACACGAAAGGGCTGCAAGATACCCAAGATGTCAAGTACTGGTACGTACATGTAGGATAGAATTCATGGAATTAGAAAGTTCTGGTCATTAAGGCTATTTGGATTGATGAGATAAATGATTATTACACTGTTAATTATTTAAATCTATCAGGGCAAATTAATATTTACCATAATGCAATAGAGAGTCATGGTTTCCTGCTCAGCAAGCCTTAAGAAGCCCACGTCTTTTGTGTGATTTTGGTCTTCATTTGAAAATCAAGGATAGAGAATCCAACATTGGCAAAGCATATGCAGGCACCAAGAAGTGTTTACCAATGGAGTTCGGTACTTAGGCACTTTAGTTTGCGTGTTACATACATGTATACATACAGTGGTCCCCCTCTTTAATGAGACCACCATTCATATAAGTGCACCAGAAATATGGCCTCATGCTGCATGGTGAAGTGGCCTTTATAAAGGGGCCTTCTAAGAGGGGGAGGACTATAATGGACAACGAGAGTCCTCGATTGAAAGGTTTGTGTTGTCAGATGTGGGTATAAGTGCACACTTATCATGAAGAGGGTGAGATGCTGTGTGGGCAGGCAGATGTGGTACAGGGAGCAATAACATGTATTTGTACAGTCTTTAGACTTCTGGGATATTATATGGGATGGTCATATGAAAATTGCGATGTTTGCCACACACTTTATCCAATCTTGATTGGGACAATCATGGACGTTCGAGGAAGATGTGTGCAAAGTATTTTTGGATATCCTCAAAAAGCTTTACGAGTGGGACTCGTGCACACTTAGTACCAAACTCGTAATTTCAAAGGTTTCCATACTATTGAATTTTTTGGTAGTTCTAACGAAAAGCTTCAGTTTTTTTCAAAAAATGTCTAGCAGTCTACTGAATTAGAAAAAAAATCCTTTGATTTTGTGTGCACATTGTAGAAAGAAAACAACATATAATGAGCCAGGAAAGTTTGGTGCACACAGACAGAAGTTGCAATTCATTGGCCTTTTATTTCTTTTTCTTTTAAAAAAAAAATTTTTTTTTGGTGGGATTTACATCACTTTCCTCGTATTCAATATGAAATATCTACTTTACAGCACAGGTCACTGCATACCCCTCCAAACTGAGGTATAAGTGGCAAAAATCTTCGAGCTTCTGGACCCTTTGCCCCAAAGGACCCCCCCCCCCCCCCATTAGGGAGCCTTGGCAACCCAACACCAATGATTTACAGAATTTAGTCACACAATTTGGTCATAACTACAGAATTTTATCTGATTATGTTTCAAACCTCTATAACTTCTTAACTGAGTTTTTATTTTGGTACACACGCTTAAACCTATCATGCTGGCTGGAGAAATGAGGGCTGGTCCCTTCAGACTGCTGACTCCTTAATGAAGATGGGTGCAAGGACATGCAAGAAAAATGCAAAAAAGAATGTCAGGGACTAATAGTATTAACTCTTTCAGTGCCAATCACATCTAAAGTCGATCTGCTAAAATCAAACTAGTCTGAATTATCATTATTAGGATCTCAGATCTTTATTTCTCATAAAAAGACCTTTAATTTATTCAAGTACCAGCGTGCCTGTAGTTCCACAGAAAATATCCCAGGTCAACAGCTTTTCTCAGCATGCATTGCACCCAATGCACAGTGAGAAAAGCTGTTGACTCAGTTCAAAATTTTGCACTTAAAAAGTTAATGTATACATGTACATATATAAATATTTCAATGAAATGAGTGGAAACAAAGAAGAATCTGAGTTGCTCCTAAGTCACATGCCATGCAATATGATATGTATGCCTGTTGAGGAGTTGGATTTTTCCCAAATATGCAAATAATTGGTGGCTTGGCATCAGCTCAGAATGGACATCATGCAAGAATTCCCTTGTTTCATAAGCAAATTCTAAGTAACAGAAACTTACAACTTACATGTACATTGGGGTATTTTATAGACATCTTCTGGGCTTTAAATGCTAATTTGAATACCATGCATGGCAGGTCAAAGGTGATTATAGCCAACATCGTTGGAAAAGCAGATGGGATCAAACATGACCAAAATGACTGCCACACCTATAATTGTGTATGATTTAGGCAACCAGTCCAGATGGAGGAAAGAAAGTGTTCTTCATACTTTTTATGGCCAGTGTTAAGTATGGCCTTTACATGTTGTGATGCATGGTACCTTTGGAGGAGAAAGGCTAAATTGCATAAGATATCACCTAAGCATCACTGTGCTCATACATCAGCCATTGTACACCGTCATACAACTAGAAGGCCAGGGTAGTGTTTGGCCCAAAAGGCTAGCCTTTATTTTAGGAGACCTAGGAGCTAGGAGTGCCCTGCCCCATGTCTCCAAGGTTCCCCAAGTGGTGGATGCCACTGGCAGCTTGAAGTCCTGGGTGGGTCTGCCTTCGTGGAGTCCTGACAAGGAAGCCGACAAGTCTTGCTAGGCTTTACTGGGCAGCAATGAAGGACTCCAGACCTGACTACAGAGATCAGCGTGCATTGTTCAGAGGTAATGGACATTCAGGTTGGTAATCAGGAATTTCCAACAGGGATGAGGAGAGTTTGCAGAGGTTGTTGGAGGATAATGCATGGAGGAAGTCTTGGTTTAGGTGGGAGCAGGGTTCCCTTTCATGTGATGCATTTTATAGGCTTGAAACATTGACTGGGCTACAACCCGGGATTTGAGGGAAAATCCAGGGTTCGGTATAATCTTAGATGTATCCCTAAGTGTTGTTTATGCTAATTTATCTGATAAGGTGAGTAATGATCCTCCAGTGTGCTTACTGGTGCTGTGATTTTACTCAGATTGAGATTGAGATTATTTGACATAGAAGTGAATATATTGTACACATTTTGGTAATTGCGCAAAAACATATATGACGAAAAAACAGGATAGATAATAGTGAGGATGGAATTACCATACAAAAATTGTAGTCAGGATGACCCTGCTCAGGATAATAAACATCCGCTTCCGCAAGGGCCACCTAGAAAAAGTTTACTTGTATGTTACACCTTGTTTCAACAGAGGTTCGGTCCATTACATAGTACAGAAAAACATGACCAATTTCTTAAAGTCATGGAGACATTGCATTTCAGGAAATGAATTTTTTGGTGCTGGTCATCAGATTATATGTGAGCAGAGCACTACGTCCATGGACCTTTTGTTAGTAGGTTTTGTGGCAAAAGTGATAACTTTTCAATCCCCTTGATAAAAATTTGAGCGAGTTTGCTACAGGAACAAGAGGGGTGGGGTAGAGTTCCACCAAAGGCATATAACCACCCTGGTTACAGGCCTAATACTGGCAAAAGTTTTCCGGCACGGAGATATGCTACTAGCATGAGCATGTGTGTAAAGTTGACCTGCAATCTTGGTGCTAATTGATTTGTCCCAAGTAGCCATGACAATTTCTCGGACAGTTATGTGTCCAAATGTCAGAGACCTAGCTATCACAGATGCCGGGTGTATTGATCAGTCCAAGTTATTCTTGCTACATTACTCCATTCCCATCTTGGGCATCATGAGGTTCAGCCATCATTCTCACTTTATGTAAGTCATTTTATTATCCTCAGCACATAAAGTGCCGGAGGGTATTGTCGTCCCCTGCATCATCTGTCCATTTGTGTGTCCATCTTGTCGATGTTACTGCAATATCTCGAAAGATATTGACCGTAGCTGTACCAAATTTTTGTCTGAGATGCACCTTATGATGGATCAGGTTCCTATTAAAACCAGCTTCCTCTTATTATTTTTAAACTGAAACTTTTAAATCATTTATTTAAAGGCAGTCTATATGGTGCACAAGGGGTTGACGTTACCCTAATATCTCAAAAAATATGCGCAGTATCTATACAAAATTTTTGTCACAGACGAACCTTATGATGGACCACGTTTCTATTAAAAACCAGCTTCTTCTGATTATATTTAAACTTTTTATGTAAATTTTAGTGTTTTTATTTAGGTGGCATCAACCCTGATGATGTTACCGTGATATCTCAAAAAACGTTAACTGCAGCTTTACCAAATGTTTGCCAAAGATGCATCTTATGGGGGACCAGGTTTCTATTTAGAACCAGCTTCCTCTTTATATATATTAAACTTTTTGTGAAAGTTTAAAGTATTTATTTCAAGGCCATCTGAGTGGAGCACACTGAGACGACATTACCATAATATCTGAACAAGGTTCCGTCGTAGCTTCACTTAATTTTTATCAGAGAAGCACATTATAAGGGACCATGTTTCCTTTGAAAACCAGCTTCCTCTTATCATTTTTAAACTTGTGATAAAACTTCCTAAGTATTTATTTGAAGGCGATCTGAGTGGCACACAAGTGGACAATGTTACCATAATATCTCAAGAAAGGTTCATCACAAGTTCATCCAACTTTTGGTGCAGTTACACCATATTATGCCACCTGGGCACCTGTCGTAAGGGGAAAACAATATGCAAATTGTATGTAAAGTGTTCTACTTGTGAAGTCTAAAAAAAAAAATTGCAGATTTGAGGAAACAACATTGTGGGCGCTGAGGGTAATCTGTTCTCTGAACGCTATTTTTCATCATGGCATCGGTTTGCCCACCAGGTTTGTCTCTTTGTGCAACAGTTTCACTGTCTTATTTAAAAAAATGGATGTTTTATAGGTTTTGTTTCATAAAAAACAAGCCATACAGTACTGTGTTTGCCCCATCTTCATAACCAAAAATAAATTCAAATAAATTTGAAGTTGTTGACAAGGTGTTGTTGCTCTCGATCCTTGATTTGTAACTTCTGGGGTTTTTTTTGTTTTTGTTTTTTTTTAATTTCAGATATTTATCAATTAATGCAAACATTCTTGTTGATGATTGTATGTTAGTCAATGGGGATTGTAATGGTGATTCACATCTTCAATGTCTGCTCCTAAGTCATCAACAAAATTCATTTCAAACTTAACAGGGATGTATGTTGGCTGGATGTCCACTCAATTTGTTTAAACGGTCAACCTCCAGTGATTTTTGAATTTTAGTGATCGATCTTGTTGTTCAATTTCGGGCAGATCTAAATGATCTTATTCTCCAAAACCGCTCGTTCAATTGCTCTGAAATTGCAATTAGGAATACTTCTTGGTACCCCAAAACCTTAATTTGCGAAAAAGTCGTGCTGCAGTTTTAAACATTTTTTAAATACTTTTTTTGGCATAAAAAATCTGGTTTTGACTTCTTGTTAAGGGTCCGGCCCATGGGGGGAGCCTTTCTGTTTTCAGGTAATGTCCGTCAGTCCAGATGTCTGTCCGGATGTGCACATTCTTGTTATTGTGATATCTACAGAATGCCTGCATGTATTTTGCTCAAATTTAGCATTATGCTTACCTTACCTGGGAAGATGAACTGATCAGGTTTTGGTGTCACCATGACCTAAAATGAGCAAATGACAGACCCTTCAATGCTTGGGTTGAAGGTATGTGGAGTTCAGTGTGAAGCACAGATTTCCTCAACAGTGTTGGAATGGAGTCTTTATCCCTAATTAAATCAAGTTTGTTCATTTGATTAGGATATTTCAATTATTCTAGGAGTTGTGTGACAAGCACTGGGTTAATTAAGCCACTGTCAGAACTCAGACTTTTTACTTGTTCTTACCCAAAATGTTTTCTTGTCCTGGCCCACAGGGCTTACCTTAATGTCAAGCCATATAGGTACATATATCAGGGCTAAGTATGTGTCATGTAGTTAAACTAGGTCTTGGAGTCAATATCATTTATAGCTTTGATATGGAACTGTTCCAGTTAGGATTTTGAAATATGGCTGAACATTGTCCTATAGAAGAACTACCTTGTCTGCCCTTGTACATATGCATGCTAGACCTGTCAGTTACTGGATACAGAATCAGCTGAGCACAAGAGTGCCACAGTCCTCTTGTCTGCATCTAGGTGTACTTAATTCATTGAACTGATGCCATGCAATATATATGACTTAATGAATTGTCATATTAGTATTATGCTGAAGCAATGTTGTCTTGAAGCATATAAGCATTGACAAGTATACCACTTAGCAGAATGATGGCAGGATATGTTTGAAAAGTGCACCGATTAATTACTTTAACCCAATCCACCTTATACCAGCCAAACCTGACTGTCATTAAATGTTGTCTTTTTTAATGTGTTTTTTTTTCCTCATGAATTTCAATGTTAATGAAGAACAGTTTGAATGAAAATTGCAGATGAGCCCTATCAGAGTTTCCATGGTCTGCATACATATGTGTTCATCAACAGGTTTGCATGGGGTGGATTGGACGCTTAGCTTAGCACCCAACATGCCACAACAAAAGCTGTTGACTCAATTTTAATTCAAGGGTGAAAGGGTTAATGCATGCTGAATATTGCCGTGTTGAGGCTTTTGTAGATATGATGCTGTTTGACAGCAATTTGATTTGTATGTAATGTACAATACATGCCGTCCTACTCTCCATTAAGCAAAGGAGGGGATAGTTGCAGCCACACTAGTCTGCAATCTTAAAATCCAACCTCCTGTCTGCCCATATGACAAGGACAGCTTGCTTTGTGATCAGTCGGGGTGTCAACCCTGGCTGGCTAGGCCTGTGAGGCCTACATGACATATAACGAGCGACTGAACCAATAGCCATCATCAGCTCACTGGGATTGGGGCATTATTGATGAAGTTTGTGGAGTGTTTATGATGTGGTCAACAGCACCTCATACCATTCAGCATTTACATAATTATACATTATCATGTAGATATATCACGAATTTGTAAGTTAAGTACATGCTGGAGAGAGAGAGAGAGACACATTAAACCATTGGTGCGACCATGCGCACTTGATTAACCCCATCCGTAGAGATGCATCCTGTGCAGAGATAATTCCCCTGGGGTATAATGGAAATGCCAAGATAATCCAGGTGTACAAATGTAATCACTTGTTGGAACAAATTGACTCTTTGCCACTGGCAAGGTCAAATTTGTGGAAAAAATATGTGACAGTGTTGTTTACTTGTTAATAAAATGTTCTTGCGGTATGTGGAAGGTGAGGCTTGGTGAGTCATCAATAACTGTCAGACTGGTAAAGGGAAGAGTTGTTCACAATGAGACATCTAATTAATGTCATATTTAACCTTGAGAATCCAAATGCAGTGCAATAGTATGCAGAGTTTTTTACAACATACTGGTAAACCATGAGCTGCGTATGTTCTGTGGCAAATGTGTAGCGCCGTCACGGTTCTTTTATGGCACGTTTCTGCATTCTCACTAAGTTAGACCTACTTTTGAGACCCCCACTCATGGGGCAGGTCTAAAAGTGGTCACATAAAGCAGGTGGTCGCTCATTGGAGGTAAATAACATGAAAAAGAGACATGCGTCTTAAAGGCATGTGGCCTTCCATATGGAGTTGTCTTCATAATGTTGAAAATGTGACTATAATTATGGCTGCGCATATATAGTCTGCTATGGCATTTCCACCTGTCATTTAGCAAAGCTCACTACCTGTCTATCCTTCTCACTATCCTCATTTCTTGTGGCTTATCTGGTAAAGGTATCTTATTTGCATGTACGTATACTTATGAAAAGACGGCGATTTGTGGGTACTGTTGCATGGCTGATCTGTTAGGAATTTAAACCTTTCCCCCTTGAATTAAGACTGAGTCAACAGCTTTCCTTGGCATGGGTTGGACAACCCATGCCAAGGAAAGCTGTTGACCTGGGGCATGTGATCTTGATAAGTCTCATGTACAATTCTCAATCAAATTGTTTTTTCATAACTGTTGAAATTAGTTAAAAACACTGAAGCAGACGACATTTGACCACCAGCCGGTTTTGGCCGGTTTGAGGGGGAAAGGGTTAAACTTGTGTTAAAAGTTTCCTAGGCCATAAGAAGAATCCGTTTTTCTGACCACGGGATCTTCAGTTACCTTTAATTAGTCTGAAATACAGATCCAAATATTCATTAAAGATTTTTCTGTTTTGTAAAGAGTTCAGCAAGAAATTTATACTTGAAGTTCATGGAAAGGATTTGACCTGCACCACCAGGCTAGCTACAGTGCCGCCACAAAGTCTTGCACCATCTCCTCTGGTGACCCCTGCACGTGTATGGAAGTTGTACTGTTCAATAATTCACAAAACCCTGAGTTTTGTGTACAAAACCCACGGTTTTGTAATACAAAACCCTGGGTTTTGTACCAAAACCTTGGGTTTTGTAAGCAAAACCCAGAGTTTTGGTACAAAACCCAGGGTTTTGTATGTAAAACCGTGAGTTTTGTAAGAATACCCTGAGTTTTGCTTGCAAATCACTGGGTTTTGTCACAAAACCCTGGGTTTTGTACACTACCCAGGATAACAGAGCAAATATCAGAATTTTAAATTTTTGTTCAATAATAGACACAAAACCCTGGGTTTTGTCACAAAACCCAGGGTTTTGTAGACCAAACCGTGGGTTTTGCTTGGAAAACCCAAGGTTTTGCCACAAAACCTGGGGATTTGCACACAAAACTCTGGGTTTTGTCACAAAACCCAGGGTTTTGCTTTGTTATCCAATCTTTTCACAAAACCGTGAGTTTTGTCCTGATAACCCTGGGTTTTGCAGTTGTTTTGTTCTTTTATTTGCAAAACCCACGGTTTTCTGACGTCAGAAATCCCACGGTTTTGAATAATTCGCAAAACCCTGGGATTCGTGACGTCACAAAACCCACGGTTTTGTGTTTTACCGCCAAATTGGTCATATGGATATGCCTACCACTCACAACACTGCTTGCTTTCTGAACTTGCTATAAACCAATATCATGCTAAGATGGCGGATCTCGGAAAATTTCCATCGATTCCCGACTTAAAATCTCATGTATTTTATCACTGTGCGCACTTCATGAGCTCATATTTTAGGTACTACAAGAGAAAACATGTAAGATGTATAACGTGTATGTGATTTTAAGAAATTTAATAGATTAAGACTGATTTTCAGTTTCTGGGACCGTGCGACCGGCCCGGGCGAACGGGCTGAAGTTTTCGCAGCATAAGGCCTCTGATCTGCCGCGTCGTTTAAATCCACCGTACGTTGTGCCGCTGCCTGCAGTAATTATGCGACCGTTGATTACAAAACGACTGCCACATTACATCGTGGTGATAATTATCTCAACACGACTAATTCTTAAATTGTTACATGGTATTCTTTAACTCCACCTTCATTCCCACCATTCAGAATTTTGCATCTATTTCTGTGTCAGCTCTGGTGAAAGATTCTAAAGCTCTTCCCCGGGAGCTCTGCAACTGGAAAGGTGAAAACCCCGCCTGTAACGGCATGTTCCTGTGCCAGCCACTACCCCCATACAAACTACCTATTCCCACTACTAAGTTTTGTGCAAGTTTTTTGTTGACAGGCGCTGGAAATAACGCCAAGACAGCTTGGCACCTTTTCATAAACTGTCGAATGGTTCAGTGTACACACGCACATCCACCAATTGATAAACAAACACAAGAAGCGAAAAGGCAGTTAGACATTTTCTGGCGTCACAGTATTGTTCTTTTACCAGAACCAACAACTTCAACATTGAGAAATATCCAAGTCCAAAATTTCTACTCGATTAAATAAATTAATTAAAAAATTTAAAAGGACTTCATGGGTATCGATCCAGCCACCCCTATACTGGCAGTCTAACACGCTGAGCATGTGGCCACGTTCGCCAGTACTAATCTAGGAGGTAAGGTTTTCATATTCGATGGTGGTCGGACCACGCGGCTTTGTTTATTCCCTCACATCTAGGTCACGCCAGTCGAAGCCACGATGACCTCAACCAAAAACTGTTGAACATTTCAGACAATAATGGTTGAAAAATAGGACCGAAAACGCTATTTCGACAAAAATTTCCAGGGCTCTATCATATATCGTGCGATAAGTTAATTATTTGCAACGGATCGAATGTTTTACGCAAATTAAAGAGCTCGAGGCTGTGCATTCAATAGTCCATGTGGCTCTTCAAGCCGGCGTGTGGATTATTTTGAACACTGGATGCACAACCTCTCGTCCTTTAATTAACTAATACATAACTTATATTCTCATCGTGTCGCAAAGAGATAGACTTTGCGCGTGGTAACCAATAATGATGTTATTGATCACAATAACTGAGCCACTTGTAGTTTGACGCTATTTTTAAGTTGAGTAGCCTAGCAAGGCCTACCAAGTATTGAAGTAACAGCTGTCATGATTGGTTGGTCACAAAACCCTGGCTATTGCACCTTTTCAAAACCCTGGGATTCGTGATGTCACAAAACCGTGGGTTTTGCAATCTCACAAAACCCACGGTTTTGTTCTGTTATTTCAAAGTGTTACAAAACCCACGGTTTTCTGGCTAAACCGAGGGTTTTAGGAACAAAACTGTGGATTTTGTTCAAAAAATAACAAAACTGAGGGTTTTGTGATCAAAACTCGGAGTTTTGCTCTTAAACTGTGGGTTTTGTGCTCAAAACCCAAAGTTTTGCTACAAAACCCACGGTTTCGTACCAAAACCCTGGGTTTTGTTCATGAAACCCACGGTTTTGTACACAAAACCCAGAGTTTTGTAGCAAAACCCAGGGTTTTGTCCAAAATGATATCAAAATTCAATAACTGAACAAAACCCAAGGTTTTGTAACAAAACCCTGGGTTTTGCTAACGAAACCCAGGGTTTTGTGATAAAACCTATGGTTTTGTTAGCAAAACTCAGGGTTTTGCTACAAAACCCAGGGTTTTGAAAAGCAAAACTCACGGTTTTGTGAACAAAACTCAGGGTTTTGTGAATTATTGAACAGTGCAACTTCCATACACGTGGTCCTCCTCGGGTACACATTGTACAAGGGACTCCTGCAGAGAACGCTGTTAGGAAGGTTGATGTTAGTTACTCAGTGTGCTTCTTGCACCTACATGTGGCCCCCATTGGCCCTAAGCTGGTTGTGTTGTTGTTAGAATTTTAGTTTTTTATCACACTTTGAAAAGTGGTACCTGCAAGTGGCTCCACTGGTGACCCCCCAGAGTTTTGGAGCAAGACTTTCTGGCAGCACTGTAGGTCTCCAACTCTGTACTTTTATGAGGATTCAGAAAAAGCACAGCACCAGAATGTATCATGTGTGCAGTCTTATCTGCTGTTGTGTGTATATGTCTCCATGGTCAGGCCGCAAGTGTTCTCCACATAACCTCCACCACGTGGAGAAGCCCGAGGCCTTTCCCATAATACTGTCATTGTATTGTGGTTGTGTTTATGGTGACACTAATCACTGGAAGTCAATGGAATCCACAGGAAGGCACCTGATAAGGCTGTTATGACAGAGCTGCTTCTCTAAGAGTGGTATGAAGCTATATTGCATGAGAAGATATCAACATGCTGTTGTGAAAAGTTATATACGTGCTTAAAAACTTGTTTTTTTCCAAACACTTATCCGACACAGCTGAGTGATGAGACTGACCCATGATGGGCATAAATATTATCTTGGCCTTTTCTGTAAAGTGGATAAATATTTGCTCTTGTTCAGGCTGATGGAAATTTCATATTATAGTGGTCAGTGAAAGATTGAATAATATAGCAAGTGAGGAAGAGATACAAGGAGCAGCTTCATTCAGTAGCTTTGTACTTATGCCATCAGGGCCTCAAGGTTTAGATATATCTTGACTTAACTCATTCCATACCAGTCCCTGATTTTTCCGTTTATTTACCTAGATTTAACACGACAATTGCATATTTAAATTCTCCATGAAAAGAGCTTTCGTTCAAGTATCAACATGCCTATAGTCTCTGGTCAGTGGTTCTGGCATTGCCTGTGACCATGGTATGGAATGAGTTAACCCTATTTCAAGAACCTTGGCTTCAAATTTAATTAGTGAGTCAAGAGTGGAATTTGCAGACTACATATTTTCAGGTGAAGTAACTGGTGTAGAATCTACTTTATATTGTTCCCAAAAAATAGGAGTTAAAAAAAAAAGGAGTTAAAATTTCAGTTTTGGATAAGCTGTCAGATATATGATTACCTTCATGGAAAACAGAAGGAATGCTCGAACTTTCATTTTGATGTAAAAGATATTGAATATAATTTATTATTGCACTTGTACTCTGTTAGTTTAACTGTTTCAGTCCCAATCACGTCTAAAGTCGATCTACTAAAGTGAAACTAGTCTGAATTATTATTAGGATCTCAGATTCTCAGTATCCTCCTAAAAGGACCTTTCATTCAAGTACCAGCATGCCCATAGTTCCAAAGAAAACGTCCCAGGTCAACAGCTTTTCTCGGCACACATTGGGCACATTGCGCCTTAATGGGCACCGAGAAAAGCTGTTGATTCAGTCCAAAAATTTGGCACTTAAAGAGTTAAGTTGCTGCTAATAATGGTTTTGGACTAGACAAAATGAGGCCCAGGAGTAGCTTTCTAAGTTAAGATCCTTTGACTTGACATATTTCCTTTTAACTTGATGCTTGAGACAATGAACTTGGGAGTTATGCAAAAGTGCATGTAAGTCACAGGGGCTAACTTCAGTACTTTTGTTGGGAATACTCTATCCAATTGTATGTTTATCGTGATAATACACATTTTCTCAATGTAAACCTATGTATACAACATTATGGTAGAGACAATCATGGTGATATATATATATAGACAGTGTAGCCGTGCATATAAGCAAATGAAATATAAACATTGCAAACAGAAACTGACTACCATACAAGTGACTATATTAATCATACACTGTGTAGAAACATAGGCACACTGCCCAACCAAATGGAAACGATGGAGAAGATACATCATGGGAAGAGTACTGAGATGACTCCCTGTGTAAAACAGATAGTCAGAATACATACCAAAATGGTAATTTTCTTGTTGCAAAAAGTAGGAGTTAATAGCTCATCTTGTAAATGTGTAGCTGAGATATAGTTTATTGAAATTTTCTCTCTGACTGAGCGTGGTTCCAGAGGCTCTTGGCAGCCGACTTCTTGAGGGCTTCAGGGCTTCCTTCCCTGGATCACTGCTTTCGACAGGAGAGCTCCTAATTACCCTCCGAAGTCTAGCAATGGCTGCAGGTATTAGATTTCTCCATGCATTAGTATGCTGAATGCAGTTATTTTTCTGTTGTTAATAAATATACCGGGTTTAAATTTCATGCACCGCTATCCATCTCATGGAAGTCTCTGTTATATGTGTTGCAATATGTCTAGTAACATCCTGTGTTTCTTGTCCTATTCCACCAAAAGGATTCATGTGGGGCTTAGCCTTCTTTCCCAAGTGTTTTTTTTTAACTGTTGTTCATTTATATTGTATGCAATCTGCCAGTGAAATATGTTTAAATCAAATGCTTCTCTGCAGGATACAAAAAAGCAATTTGTGGGCTAGTAAAGACACCTTACAACTAGGCACCAGATCCAAGGGTCTTTTTACATCAAAAGCAGATTAAAAAAACAAACAAACAAGCAATGGATTAAGTTAAGCACTGCCTATTACTCTGCAGAATATTTGAAGTTTTATTTGTACTGTCCTTATTGTATATCCACATACCTGATATCTTGGTTAGCACTGAAATCTCAAATCCATTGTCAAAGTGCGAGTCCAACACTTAATTCTGATAATCAAATGTTATTGTGTCAATGATGTCCAAATATTTGAATTTTGTTAAGGACTGGTAAGACACCAAAAACCTTTGCATGGCCGATTTTGAGATTTTAACGGTTTTTACAAGATGAATGTCCTTTCTATTAGTTGTCAAAATTTCAAGCTTTTAACTACAGTAGAAATATGAGAAAAACGTCAAAAACCACACAAGCATGTGGACATCCAAACGTCCATGGGTCATTATTTTGGTTTTCAGCCGCCAAACGGAACAATGCCACCCGTCAATCATACTTAATAGCCTGTCACGTGGCTGCAGGTAGCAACGGCCCATGGCAGAAGGAGAGTGGTATCAGGGCGGCAATGTGAAAAAAGTCGACATACCGAAAGTATGTTTGTGGGCAGGGGAAAGATGCAAACATGCTAACATATCATAGCCTTAGTGGTTTACTTTATTGTTATCTTGCTTGTTTTGTGTTCTAACGAAGGGAGACTTTAAATGTTCAAGAGGAGCGACAATCGTCTGACGATGTCCCTTGAAAGGCCGTGCCGTGATGGGTTACCCCAGTGGTCCTGCACACCAAAGACAGGCAGGGAAAGAAACTGACACTTTAATCAACAATACCCATGCACATGACAATATTTTATCGAAACCCAGGGATGAGGAAATAAAAGTACAAATAAACACATCGAAATAAGCATAAATGTGAACAACAGAGAAAACACTCAAAATAACGTTGCAAAATTCAGATTTGAAAGAGAAATGAAACTCATTGACAAAATAATGACAAGCTAAGTAAAGTGTACAGACAAGTCTAACAAGCTAACTACATAAAGTATACAGATAGGAGTAAATACAATGAAATACTATCCCTAAAAACAGGATGAAGAGGTAGGGGGCGGAAGACCAAATCCGCCATCAGTGCACAGACCACGAGTGGCTGTGGGCCGCCCACCAAAGCAAGGCAACACAACTTTTGTTGCAAGGCTTGTGGTCACGGGGCCCGAAGGGCCGCCTCCATGACATCACGCTTTGAAACCAGACTGTCGCTGTCACCGTTTGACAGATCGCTGAATACTGCTTTCTGTACTGTACAGGCTCTTATGTTCATGTGATTGGCCAAAAATTGATTGACAACCTCCTCAAATGTTAAGCGACGATGTTTTCTACGTTTTGTACAAATATCAGCTCAACTTGAGCAAATGGTATTGTTTCAGAGGCAAATGATCAACATCAAAGGCCTTTGAAGCTTGTTTTCTCAGAAAGGATAATAGGACGAGAACCCCACCTAAGAATGGTTATTCCAAGAAAACGGCTGGGCGAAATTTAATCCGGTTGACGGCTTTTGATTGTGTAATGTCTAAACTGGAAAAGTGATTCAGCGATTTTCAAAATGTTGCTTCGTTCTTTTTCTATGAAATGAAGAAAATGAACATCCTGAAAATCAAAGGGAAAATTGAAACGTCAAACTTTGAGGATGGATAACAGAAAAACGAAACCAAACATAAAAAATCGTAGGATCGCTTTTTGTTGCCAATATGTCAGGATTAAGATGCAAGTGTAATTATGATTTTATCACAAATAATTAGTGACTTATATCGACATTTATGGGGTGGATGCTTTGCGGTCAACTTTCAACTGTTTATTCAACGATTGACATCACAGACACCCAAATACGGGCCATATAAATTCTTTGGAGTCTGACGATTACACACATATATGATATGTTATCCTAACGCAAATACAGTTTGAGCTAGGATTGACTAAAGTGGGATTTATTTTTGGTGTCTTACCTGTCCTTAACTGTTCCTACTATTTCACTTTTAATGTTGATACTGTGTAGTAGGTCTAGCACTGGTATACCTTAATTGGCTGCTACTACATTGCTGATATTCCAACTATTTAGCATTCTAAACAAATGCACAGGCCTACTGATTTATTGCCTTAACACTTAAGTTGATAAATATTCAAGCTGTTTATGGAAAAAATTATTAAGCTTTATAGTGTGAAAGTATATGGAGTACGTAAGATCCAAAAATTGCCAACTGGGTTAGCTGAGGTAATAAAAACTTTGAAGTTTAATGTTTTATTCTGTACACAAAAAAGTTCCCAGAGCATTCAGTTTTTCTCATTTATTTCATTATAATGTGCCAAGTTACTGAAGGGTTAAGTAAATTACTTATGTAATTTGTTACTGGTCCAGACCTCTGATCAAAATAAAAAGACCGAAGCATGAATTTAAAAGAAAAGAAATAGTCACTTTGAGAATACATGACAAGGCTCCAAGCAAATTTCTAGTTTTATACATTGTATTTTCACTTAGTGACCTACCTACCTACCTACCTACCTACCTACCTACCTACCTACCTACCTACCTACCTACCTACCTACCTACCTATCTGTCCATCTTTTGCTTGGCCGATTGTTTTGCTAAATTGATGTTGCTGTATTTGTGTGGGCCAAATAATGGTTTCCTACACATTGTATTCTTATAGTGCATTATTGATCTAGAATCGTGTGAAGCAGCTTGTAGGCATAAAAAAAGTTCCCAGACCACTCTGTTTTTACTTATTTATTTCATGATATTGTGCCAAGCGAGTGGTGCGCTAGGTCATCTTTCATTTCTTGTTGGGGCAGAACTGCAACAACAATAATAATAATAATTAAAAAAAGCCCCAAAACATCATGATTATAATTTTCAAAATCGAACTAATCAGGTCAAGTGTGTATATTTCTGAACAAATTCATGGCTTTTTTCTCTGTCCACTTACTGTTTGGCTAAATATATATCACCATATTAATATGGACCAGAGAATGGCTGCCTACATTGCTGCATTGATCTAGAGTTATACAAAGCATCTTATTCTTGTGAAAAAATAAATGCAAAAATGATCCATGCAGTGTCATCAAGTTAAGCTGCATGATTCTTTTCGTAAACACAATGATCTCTCTGATTGGTCAACAGCCATCCTCAGGCAATTAACCCTTGGCACATTATGCCCAGAGTGCACTGTGGAAAGCTCTTGATCCATTTACGTTGTCATCTCTTAAGTAACATCTCAGACAGAGTGCAATGAGGGATACTTTGGTACTAATTTGACAAGGTTTTGAGGTAATATCCAAGCAGTTTGGTTAATAAATTTTTCTTCATTTTGAGGTTTTGGTAGACATATCTGTTGCGTGTCCAAATTTGCACGTCTTGGTTCCAATACTATTGAAGAAGAAGAAGAAGTGAACATGATACTATACTACTAGTAACATGGCGGTCAGTGAACTGTGTTAAATATTGGTTGCATACAAAAGGTATTGGGACTGAAATGGCTGTTTTACATGCATGGATATGTAACAGAAACCAGTTGTTGGATTTTACCTAAATGTAAAACTAATCTGCTGTGTAAATCCTTAAGGGCAGAAAACAGAACAGGGATCTTCTCAGAAAAAATTAATAATCAATTCTTTCTTAAGTGTCAATGTCTATCAAAATGAAGAGTTTTGCCAACTTGACCATTTTGAAAAACAGATATTTTTCTATTTTTCTATCACATTGAAAAAAAAATTCTGTTATGAAAAATATTTGATACATTTTTTGTACTTACAGTACATATAATGAGATTGTAATAGTAGAAGGTTGGCCATTTTATAATGGATATTTTCAAGATATGTCCAAAATTTTATTAAAAAAAACAACACAACCCCCCCCCCATTTTCACTCCAGCCACTTGTGTTTTTATAGCAAAATGAAATTTAACTTTTCGTGCAGACAGATTCTGCACAGCCATGCAGTGAGTAGATTATGCACGTTCATTCAGTCAGGACTGCATGTCTCTGCAACATTTGGTCTGCATGGACTGTCAGGCCATTTGCTCAGTTGTACATTACCTTAATAGGCCAATTTACTTTGTCAAATTTTGATCTCTGTTTCTTTGTAAATGTTAATCATTAAAGAAATAATGAATGGGTGAATTTGAAAGGACAAGGGTTGATACACAATGCATGTATGGATTACGAACATCAGGAGTTATGCCAGGCACATTTGGGTTTTTGTATAATTGTCACATATTTCATGAACCATATCCAGCTTTGAATATCACTTAGCTGTAAAAAGTGCACAAATAAAGTTTGTTCAGCTCAGCATAAAACATTTTTCCTGAATGTAGTGCAACAGTGAAGTGAATATTGGTATATTTATTTTTTGGCTATTTAACCCTCGGCCAGAGATGGAGTCAACAAGTTTTCCTTGGCTCTCTGTGGGAACAGTGCCACCAGAGTGCACACAACAGAAAGCTGTTGACTAATGTCATATTATTATTGATGAAGAAAAAAAAACAAAAAAACAACACTTTCTGGTAAATTTTCATGGAGAAAAAAAAATGCTGAGAAATGCATCAGCATTAGATCAGTCAGGGTTCATCAGAGCAATGGCTGTGACCAAAATAAAAGACAAGGCCTTTGTGATAGCTTGCCAATGACACAGCCTAATGTTGGCCGTGCGTTTCCTCTTTAACCGTAATCAACCTAAAGCTGTCAGACCTCAAGCGGATTATATATCGTCATCACATTATTTCATTGTTGTATTTGTTTTCAATTTTTGAAGCACCAATGTGTTAGTAATACATAGAGTATGATACACACACGTATGTACTTCAGTGTTAATTACATGTATACTGTACCAGAGGCCAAAAGAAAAAAAAGAAAAAAAACAGCACAAAAAAGTCACAGGCAATCTGACCACAGCAGCTTGTGGTTAGCTTTTAGCATCACATCCATAATTCACAAATATGAAGTGTCACATCGAATGTTATATTGAAACATTCATTTAAATTTGTATATATGTTTTGACATACTGAAAGACGTCATAGATTTCACCTGCAAGGCTGACCTTTATGGTCACATTATTTCAGCCTCTTCTTAGTCTTATAATTGGGGCTCTCTGTTATTTTTATCCTTGTTTACCTTTTAACTCATTCCATACCAGTCCCTGATTTTTCCATATATTTACCTAAATTTAAGAGACAATTGCATGTTTAAATTCTTCATGAAAAGAGCTTTTGTTCAATTACCAGCATGCCTATAGGCTTAAGTCAGTGGTTCTGGCAGTGCCTGGCAAGTCATGCTGCGGCATGACTTGCCAGGCAGTGCCAGAACCACTGACCAATGCCTGTCACCATGGTATGGAATGAGTTAAAGTAAAGCAAGTATGTCACTTTTGGAGATTGACATGGTGTGAGTAGGAAGTCAAGAGTGCAGATTATGTTCCTTTACATGTGTGGGGGCCGGACTAATTTTAAACGATAACATGAGACAATACTTGATCCAGGTATAGGAACACCACACATTAATCTAATACATGCGCAGACAAATAGAACACCAGTTGTTCTGCAGCTTAGAATTACCATTATTAAATAGAACTTATATCATTTTGTCCTGCTTGTACATATACTGTCATGTATGATTTTTATCTTTAATTCGAGCCACAGGGAGGAAGAGAAATTTTGCATAATGTCACATTTTGGTGCGGCTGTCTCAAAGTAAGTGTTACAAATTGGTACCAAAATGAAGATGTTTGTAAGACTGATAATAATCAAATTAAAAACAAAAAAAAAAGGCCACACACATGTGAAAAGATCATGGGAAATTTTCAGATACATGTGTATGCAACTTCACAAAATAGTGTGTCGCACAGACAAAGAATATTTTACAGATAAAATTAGAGATTTCATCATATTGCATGAATCATACAGTGTTAGGATTTTTTTCGCAGCTTGACCAACTCCGTATCGCATAGTATTGCACATCCTGAGATTTTGCCAACTGAAAATAGCTGGGATAAACATATTGGTAAATTATACATTGATGAGACTAGGAGATGGTGACTCATTTGCAAAGTGGAAAACTCCCTTTGCATTTAGATATATGTATCGCAAAAATTTACAGAGTTCAGATGAACCGTGTAACCTAAGATAATTGATGATTCCCAAATTTCAACCTGAACTATCTTTGCTCTAGTTGAAAATGATGGATTTGAAGTTTAATTGGAGTGAAAGGTTGATGATCAATTTGTGCAATTGCCAGGTAGATCCTCCTAGCTAAATAGTTTCTTAATGGCACTATAAACTGAACCTCACATTATCTTTCTGAAAATACCGCCTTATGGCAGTTTATATTGTGGTCTAGTGATCTTTATGGGGCATTAAAGTAAAGGTCGCAGCTAAGTCTGACTGTTAGCAAATGGCAAAATATGTACTTATGCCAGTTTACCTGCTGAAATCGCAGGATAGCCAGGACTTGAGCAGGCCACTTTGTATGTCCAATAGAGAATAATCCTTTAGCTCTTAACCAACAGAAAAATCTACAAACATTTTTCGCTGGATGTTTTTCGAGACCACCATGCATGGCAAAATATGCGAACAGGTAAGGGATGTTCGTGGGAGATTGCGGCAAACAAATGAGAATCCCATTGAAAAAGTTTTTCATTAACCGTAGAAAAAAAAAAAATGTGGCGTCATCTGAAGCCTGTTCCAGCATTTTTGCTGGATCAGATGCAGGTGAAACCCAATAGACCCATGGCCCCTTGGGATGCTTTTTGAACTCGTATCATACCATTGCCATTTATATACATGTACTATACCTACAATACTTTATTTGCTTTACAGAAATCACATCAGTATGCAGGAAAGAAATGACACCACAAGGTAAGCTGAATGTTTTTTTGTTTTTGTTTTTTTTCATATGTCTGCACATAAATGCTGTATTGTGTTATTGGAGCTTTCAACCTGACTGAAAAAAGGCCCGAGGTTTGCTATACACCTTACATGATTTGTCATCCAGCTTGTGGTAGACAACTTTATGTCAATGAAAAAGTCTGGTCCAGGCTCAAGTTATGGCAGCCGTTAATATGTGCACCTCAACAAAAGTAAAATCCTAGACTGGGCCATTCATATTATGTTGTGATTTGAAACTATTTGGTCAGCGTCAAGTGACAAATTAAGGTAGTAGCAATGTTAAAAAGTGTCTACAATTCAAAGCCAAATAACTTGACAACATTCGTCATAAAGCTAATCAATGCACACACACACACACACACACACAAACACACACACACACACACACAGACAGACAGACAGATATATATATATATATATATATTTATATACACACATATATATATATACACATATATGTATATACATATATATGTATATATGTATGTATATATATATGTATGTATATATACACACACATATATATGTATATACATATATATATGTATATATATGTATGTATATATATATGTATATATATGTATATATATATATATATATATATATATGTGTGTGTGTGTGTGTGTGTGTGTGTGTGTGTGTGTGTGTGTATATGTAATTGCAAGACTCCAGAATGCATGAGTACCAAGAACAAAGCCTCACAATATAAACTACTGTATAAACAAAGTGATAATGGGAATATGGGTATGCTTCACGATTTTGTTATCTACATGTATCTTGAAAGCTGTATGATTAAAATCAATTCATTCTTGAAACATGTAATTATGTCCCCCTCTTAATGGAGGAGGGGCATATAGAAATTGCTTTTTTGCTAAGTTGAATGAATCTTTGCACATTTTTGCAGCTGGACATAAGGGTGTGATGTGGCTGCTGTTGCAGCTTCCATCTCTTCCAACTGGTCTGGCTCTACATCATTTATGCTATAAGAAGCTGTTCTACCTGTTTGACTTTGATTGATAACCTCTGGCTCATTTTGAGCATGCTGTTGTTGCATGGCATCTAGAGCCCTTTGCACACCCAGCCTAATGCCTTCTGCCACTTGCTCGGCTATGCTGGCTGTACTTGGGGCGGTGCTGGCTGTAGGGGCGGAAAGGGGCGGGGTGTTGGGTTGCTCGGGTCTTGGCGCTGTTTGATACCGTGCGGGCCTTGTTGTGGCCCTCCTCGATCGCCGCCTGGCTGGCGTTGCAGGTAGTCGTGGCATAACTTGACCTGCAATAAAAGGCAACAATGCCCTTGTAAACGTGTTCTTGTTCTGAAATGCAGAACTAAGACTTGCCACAGGGGGTGCACATCCCCTAATTCAATATAGATGTATATATAGAGATCTTATATATGCAGCTGTTAATTGGGTCAATTACACACAGTACTATGTGAAAATTTCAGAACTTTGATATACCCACTCGGGACATAGCTGCAAGGTTTGTTATTACTTAGCCATGACTCTTGGGATGGCTGACCTGCACCAGTAGTAAACATAGAAATGCACACCTGAGTGTGTGATGACAGACTTGATTGAGAAGTTATATTTGTATAACCAATGGAATATTTGAATGGAAACTACTATAGTCCCCACATTAATCTAAAAAAGTCATTACCTGAAAAACCGTAAACAGCACTGTACTGTGACTGCTATGACGCCCTGATCAAGGTGTAAACGTATGGCTGTACAGTGATGTGTTGCATGCATAGTGCAGACAGCTGTAACTTAAGCATGACTGCCACAAACTTATTGCTTATATGCATGCCTACTAAGCAAAGAAAGGAGTGTCTTTGGACGACACCCACAGGCCACACGCAATTGACGCAAAACAGGAGCAAGTACATGCAAGGGGACACCCATACTCTCTAAGCAGGGCATACCAACTGGAATCCCGTGGCCCTAACCAGGCTTTCACATATGTTAAGACTTTCAACGCCAGTGGGAACCTACCGGCGCACACACGCCTGCCCTGAGCGATAAACCAGTAAACTGTGGGTTTTTATGTCACATGTCGCACAACATGGAAGCCCACTTCCAGTAAAACTCGGGCGTGATTAACCACGACCGAAAGACAAATACTTCAAAGGCGGACGTCCAAAGCACTGCAACATGTGAAGTTGCCACAAGTCAAAAGCCAGGTATAGCTGGCGTGGCATTAAACTCAATGTGGCCGTGCCCATTACTGGACGTTACACCGGCCGTCCAAGGCCCCGCATAAGAACTAATCGATCACTTCCTTCCCAGTTGTAATGAAATAAAATGGACGAAACCGTCTTACCTCCCCTGACTCGGGTTGGTCAGCTTTACTGCTTTGATAATTGCGCCCCGGACCACTCGCCAGTATTTAGGCATGCCCACGTCGCTCATGTGTACCCCATCCTTATCGAATATCGGTAGAGGGCTGTTTTCGAATCGCCTGAAGTCCCAGGTGAAGGCCTTGCGACGCAGATCTGGTCTGGTCACGCGAGCATCAAGAAACTTATTCACATGCTGACGGCGTTGTTCATAGAGTTGAGGAGAGATGTACCTGGGCCTTATCCTGCGGAAAACGTGGAGTATTACCACTTGTTGCACAAAATCAAACTGTAGTAGGGCCGTAACTAATCTGAGGAGAGAGTCCTTTGCGCGGGACCCTTCTTCGACGCACAAATCGTTCCCCCCACACTGTAACACAACCACATGTGGTTCGTAGGAGCGCACGATGGAGTGGCGCGAGAGGACATCTTTGATGAGAATATCTAAGCAGGATGATCCTCCTCGTCCCTTAAACCGTACGTCGCATTGAGATAAGTTCATTTTGTGCTGGAGTTGGCCATTGTGCAGTGCTGCTTCAAGGCGATGAACAAAGCTATGCCCTAGGACAAGAACTCGGGGCCTTCCCACCTGGTCGTGGTTTGCGGCTGCCATCCTACCGGCTCGTGGTCCAGTGGCTGAGAGATGGACGATAATTTACTCACTGAAAAGCTCCTTGGATCCGTAATAAATAAGTTGGGAATCTTTGATGGACCGTCCGACTTGAACGGCGATACAGAACTTGAGAGATCTCGCAGAAATAATTTAGAAATAATTTTGTAGAGGAGATCGGGTTTTCCAACTTGAAATCACGTCCGACTTGTTTGCGAACTAAACTGGGAATGGTTTGCAAAACCCGCGCTCCAGCCTGACCCAATCGGGGTGACGCCTAAGCGCACACAATGCCCCGTGACTAGATTCAGCCACTCACAGACCTTTGAGCAGAACACGTGTCCGGAGACATCTGACTGGCATGTGGAGCGTGACCCTTTAACCTCCTCTCCGTCCCCTGGAAGTGCAATAATATAGGGACTTCCCCGCATAAAATTTGTTATTTCCATAACTTTCCTATATGTGTGTGTGTGTGTGTGTGTGTGTGTGTGTGTATATGTAATTGCAAGACTCCAGAATGCATGAGTACCAAGAACAAAGCCTCACAATATAAACTACAGTATAAACAAAGTGATAATGGGAATATGGGTATGCTTCACGATTTTGTTATCTACATGTATCTTGAAAGCTGTATGATTAAAATCAATTCATTCTTGAAACATGTAATTATGTCCCCCTCTTAATGGAGGAGGGGCATATAGAAATTGCTTTTTTGCTAAGTTGAATGAATCTTTGCACATTTTTGCAGCTGGACATAAGGGTGTGTCATGTACCAAAATTCGTTTGCTAGGTCAAATATCTGGGTCACAGTGACCTATTCTTGTAAAATCATATCAGGGCTATTATTCATTTACTACATAACTTAGATAAATGAAACTTTATACACAGATGCATCTACATATAAGAGTGTGTAATGTACCAAAAGTAGATCACTATAGCTAGCTTAAGTATCTGGGTCACAGTGACATATATCCTTGTAAAATCGTGTCCAGGCTTGTATTCCTTTAGTGTTTAACTTAGTTTCATGAAACTTGACACACATATATCTGGACCTAAAGCTATGTCATGAAACAAAACAAGGTCACTAGCTCAAGTATCTGGGTCTCTGCTATTCATGTCTGGGCTTTAATTTGCATGTCCTTCAATGTAGAATAATGAAACTTTACACATATGTGCATCTGGACATAAAGGTGTGTTGTGTACCAAAAGTAGGTCTGTGGGTCAAGTATCTGGGTCATAGTGACATTCTTGTAAAATCATGTCACGGGTATAATTCCTTCGCTATTTAACTTAGTTTCATGAAACTCACACACACACATATTTTGACCTGGAGGTGTGTTGTGAAATAAAAATAGGTGACTAGGTCAAGTATCTGGGTCACAGTGATACGTTCATGTAAAACTACGTCACACTTTATGCCTGGGCTATAGTTCTGTTGTCTCTTGACTTAGAATCATGAAGCTTTTCACACCTGTGTATCTGGACACAAAAGTGTCATGCATAAAATTAGATTAGTAGGTCAAGTAACTGGGTCATGGTGATAGCCTATTTTTATTGACTACAGTCATCTCAAAGTGAGACTTGTGATTAGCAAGGTTATAAATGAGTCAACGGGGCATGGATCCAGCAATCCCTTATTTCCTTTTTATTGATCATTATATATCAAATTTCAAAATTGATTTTGTGATTTTTTATTTTGTGCACCCATTCTCTCATGACGGGATGAAAGTTGTAGCTTGGCCTACTCTTTGATGGTTCTGAGACAAAATGACTTCTTAATAATATTGCATGCCAATATCTTCTGCAGGAAATCAATAAAAAAAGAATTCCTATCAATACCATTTGGTTCTCAAGCGTTCAATGTTTAAGTGAGTCTTTGAGGGAAATTGGAGAAATAGAACTTGAGGCAAGGCAAATTCCCGGCCCATCTGCAAGTGCATTTCGAGAAATAAGAGTTCAAAGATCTTCCCTGTCCATTAATAAACTTTATTTTGCAATAGAATTGCTTGGGCTGACTTAGCAGAATTTTTTCCAGCCAGATAGGGAGTCCTTGATATACTTGTTTACAGTGCAAACGGACAAAGTTTTTCTCCCTGTGGAAGGGTTGGGAATTGTTTCTTCAAATGTGGTTTGTGCCATTCAACTTCAAACTTAAAGGCACTTGTAGTTTCAGCAGGGATATCACTATGGATGTCATGCTTTGAGCACCAGCTGATGTTCATGCAGTGCTTGCTGGAACCATGCCCTGTTCAGATTGTGAATTATCCTTGGAAGCAAATTTTCTCTTGTTTGTTTTTGCTTCCCTTGAATTACGCGAATGACATTAAAAGTGGAGTGAACTGTCAAAAGTACAAAAAAGAAAAAAAAATGTAAAATATGAAAATAAAGCAACTTACAGCAGGTGCACACTTGCAAGAATGCTTTGTCCCTTGACTTAGAATCATAAAACTTTACACACCTGTGTATCTGGACACAAAAGTGTCATGCATAAAAGTAGGCCAGTAGGTCAAGTATCTAGGTCACGGTGATAGCCTTTTTTTTTATAGACTACAGTTTTTTCAAAGTGAGACCTGTGATTAGCAAGGTGATAAATGAGTCGAGTGGGGCATGCATATAGCAATCTCTGATTTCACTTTTTAATCAATCAGTGTATAAAAAAATTCAAAAATGCTTTAGTGATTTTTATTTTATGCCCCCATTCTCTCATGACAGGGGATGAGAGTGGTGCTGTGGGTCATAGTGATAGATACACACAGCCTGAACCTTGCCGTGAGCAGGTGCTGGTTGGTCATATTACTTCATAAGCATAGGCTCAGTTGTTAGTTCACCTTCTAAACAATATGAGGAATCATTTAGGAATTATTAGTGGGCCACTGAAATTGTCCCTCAGGGAAACTGGTCTTACAGTGCGTAGGGCCTACTGCCAATACCACACTGCCCAATTGTTTGATCTTTTATAATGATTTACAGTCACTTTTGAAATTCACAGACATGGTCAGATGCACACAACCATATAAGGCCAATTCACTGTGGGCCGGTTTAAGTTCCACAATAACATTGCAGAGATGAGAAAAAGCTACACTGATGGCTACAGATCTCTGCTACATTGCCAGCAATGCAGATTGCCACTAAGTTAGAACATGAGACAAACTGACTAACAGGATTTGTTTCAGTTCATTGAGTGTCATTTGTAAATGATAGCATACTCACTGTACGGTTGGCAAATCCCAACTTAGTGATATGTAGTTGTTCCAAATTTCAACAATACATAGATAATGTTTGAAGCTAACCAACTCCACAAATATTCAACAATGAGCTGAAAAACACCATCACTTTTGGATACCTCAAGACCATAATTTGTTCACAAAGTAGCACTGCCATTTTTTTGTTTGTTTGTTTTTGTTTTTGAATGACTTTTTGTGTGTTTTCATTACATGCATTTCAAATTCTTCACCAAAATCATCACTCAGGTTATGCAGAAATTCTGGAAATGTACCTTGCGGGAGGGTAAAATAAAGTTGTTCACTAGGTGGCATTGCTGTTGATACCTGATTTTTAACAAATATTTAAATCTGGGCACTTATCCATTTATGGATACATTCCTATTGATTATTACATGTATATAAGTCAATCAGGACTGCAGTTGTAATTAACATTTTTGACTGCTTGAAGACAGTCAGCCAGATTATTTTCAAACTCATACAGCTTATGTGGATCACTATTGAGTTTTGTTCAAATGCTCTTGCTCAGTTCAGCTCAGCATGAGCGGTTGCCACAGCCCTTAATGTTTTATGAATATTTTGAGTCGGCTGAGCATGGGCTGTTCACCAGCCCTCTTGCTTTTTGCTTTCGTGTTTTTCATCAAATGCCTGGAGAACGGTATTTCAGAGAAAGAGAAAATCAGGAATGAATAAAGGAAGGAAGACGCATGACATTGTCTGTAAATTAATAAAGCCCCACCACCAAGACCTGCCGTACATCGTTTGACTTAATTCCCCTGCTAGCCCTGCAATAAACTAGATGATTCTGCATGATCAAATCTTTGTTTTTCTTCCAATGTCAGACAATCCCCACAAGTAATTACTGATGGTTTGAGGAGCATATCATGTTTACCCAGCAGGAGTGGAAAGCCAGGTGCACCGATGTAAAAACTTGTTCAGGATGTCTTGAGTTGGAGTAGAATTAGTTCTTACATGTATGTGATTTATCATGATATTGTGAATCTTTTGTTGAAAACGAAGTTGGACAAGTCTTCCATTCACTGGTCATCGTGTACAGGGCACTGCGTGCATTTCGGGGACACTGTATGTGTAGACTGTTAAAATCACAAAAGACGTTCGTGCGCAGTTTATTTCTAGTACAATCAGGAGCGATTTTTTCCAGTAATGGCTCAGTGAACAAGGTACTCCAGTGAGCATAATATAATGATTGCCAGACAAGTGGTTTGATCACATTTAACATTTAGACCTCAAAGACCAACAATGGATGGGGTAATTAATTCTGAAAGGTTAGACGGAGGATTATTACAGCCAGTACCCGCATGACTGTGCACTGAATGCAAAAAAGAGGAATTGTAAGTTTTTGAGTGGTGATTATGCAGTTTGACCATGCAAGCCTTATTTGCGAGAAAGCTGTTCAGAAATCACTTGAGCAAAACTCGGGCCCAGAGCTTCACATTTTATCAATACCTGAAGGAGAGTTAAACCTATTATTACAACAAATTGCAATGTTTACCAAAGAGCATGATGATATTTATGCATGCCAGGGTTACATTCAGATTGATCCTTGCACGCATGCATGCAAGGCCTCGCATTTTTGCTCGTTACATGCCTTAAAGCTAGGTTTTTCTCCAAAGTTGCAGTCTTGTAAATTGTTCCAGCAGTTTGGTGATCAGCATTTCTTAATCAGGTATCATGAGGTGGTTTTGGTTGGGTCTGTATCAATAAAAAAAAAATGTTCTTTCAGTGTAGCTCGTGTCCCGGTTCAAGTAGTTTTAACTAATGATCATGCTGACAAAGTCAGTGTGAAGCCCATTATCTTTGCTATCAATTAGCATTGGCTTGCAGTTGCAAGTCATGCTCCTGTTCCCCTACAACAGCTGGAGGATGACTTGGCAGCTTTTCCATGAAAGAACCCCACCCAGACTGGACATTTTGGCATTTCAGTTGACTATTCCATAGCCAATTTTGACAAAAGTTGATGTGCACTGAATGGAGGATGTGCTTTGCAGATGGGTCCACTGGTTACTTACATGTAGGCTTGGTATCTATAGCTTCTTACAAGTGGAGCCACCTGGTGGGTAAACAAATTCAGCCTCACAGACTGGCTACTGGCAGTCCAATGGGAGTGGTGTCACATGCAATTTACCTCGTGAAGCATACCCTCCATTGACATATGATACCAGCTTCATACATGTGTTGTGTGTCAACTTATTTTCCATTGAAGCAGCATACTGTATGTACAATGGCTTGAAGACCATAAGAGTGGTCCAGGTGGATAACGGCTTCCCTCTGTGTGCTTTGGGTGCATTATGCCCCAAAATAACCCGAGGAGAGCTGTTGTCTCATTGAGAACTTAATTTGGGACCAAAAGATATGAAGAAATGGTAATTTCCATTGAATGGAGGATACTTGGGCAGGTAAATTGCATGTAGCACTACTTCTTGATAAACTTTAAACCCCCCCCCAAAAAAAGAAGAAAAAAAAGACAACCATGTGACACCATTTCTGGTGGACAACTGGTAGCCAATCAGGTTGGATGTGTTTACCCACCAGGTGGCTCTACTTGTAAGAACTAAGCTAGTTACATGTACATACATGTACCAATGGCACCATTTGCAACACACACCCTCAATCCATTATATACACAGGAATATCAGTCACGTGTAGGAGATGAATTAAACATGACAAGACTGTGTCCTTGATTATGCTAGATACATGTATGCAGAGACTCCAACGTGCAGACCCCAACAAACGGGAGATATATGTAGTTTAATGTGAACACCGCTGCGCTCAGCGGAAGCCCTATTCACTTACTATGGGGTGAACTGTCAATCTGGTGGGAGGTTGAAAAATTTGATAGATTTTCATGATGAGAATGCGGGAGATCTCCCGCCCAAGTCGCGAGGATTGGAGCCTCCGTGTATGTGTATAACTGGTTGATCCAATCAATATCCCTGTTTCTGCTTTCAAATGTATGGAAAAGAAAGAGTCGCAAAAGTTTATTGCTGGCACTGTAATATTATTGAGTGCTCAGTGCAACCTTTATCATTGTTTATATTCAGGCAATTTCCTTGCTGTACGTGCTGCAGGATCATTTTCTGCAACAGGTTTGTGGTTAGGGGTACACAACTGACTTACAACTGCAGGATTACGTACAGTTTAAAAGGTTTTCTCATTTGTCAAAAAATTGGGAAGTCCCTTCTTGCCCTGAGCTTGGTGATTAATTAATCTACTCATACTCAGTTTGTATAATGTGTATAAGGTGTTTAAGTTTTTTACCTGTGGGTTTTTGTGTGTGTGCATGTGTGTGTGTTTGTGTGTGTGTGTGTGTGTGTGTGTGTGTGTGTAATATTACTTACCTGACATAATTCCCCCAAACTAATGTAAAGTATTTGTGTACCAGTTGTTAAAAGAGCTGAGTTATGTAATTCCATCTGTAGTATTACATTTTTGTCTATAATCAGCTACAGTTTTGCTTATAGATCATGTGGATGATGTGGTTATTAAAAAAAAAAAAGAAGAATGTTCCAGAAGGGACGAGTGAAGGGTGACATATGGATTAAATATTGCTCATGTCAGTATTACGGGACAGGTGTACCAGCTTCTGCCAGTGATTAACGACTCGGAGAAATGTAATTTCTTTTGCATTCTTGAGCACATATAAGGCCCAACATTTTATGTATTGTGGTTTACAGGCCTGTAGAATCTGAGTTTTTTGGCCAAAGCAAAAAGAACAAAAGCAAAAAAAAAAAAAAAAAAAAAAAAAAAAAAAAAAAAAAAAAAAATTCAATTGCTTCCAACCACAGGACATGACAGAACAAATTTTAAAGTTAAAATCTAGGAAGTAACATTTTTTATTTTTGTGGATCATATAAAACAATAGTTTCTCTCTTCAAGTATACTGACACTGCACTTAAAGAAACAAAAGACACAAAATAGCAAAAAAGTTCCTCACCAGTCTTTTTAAAAGTGGCAACCTTGCTTATCAATGCATGGAGCTCCTTGACATCCATATATATACACTGTGGGTGTATACAATGTACATATTCTTGGGAGCAGACCTTACACACTTGCTGGTCACCATTTTGTTTCCCTGAAAATGATACGTGTAAATCATTTTCTCCCAGGATGCATAAAATTAAACATAATTATATTCATTGTTGGTGACCATTTGCATGATAAAAATCAACAAAACAGCAGTGGTTTGGATGTCTTTTTCGTGCTTGTCTTCAGTTGAATTTTGCTGCCAGACATGATGAATTTGGTATCAGTTGAACTCATCACCATCAGGAGATGTAAAAAAAAATCTCTTATTGGCTACAATTTACTCCTTGATAAGTTTCCAGTTTCACTGCTAAGGATTGTAAGATGGATGAGTGTGATTGGATGTGAGACCTTCAAGGTCATATGTTATTACAGTAGTCCCTGTCACGAGAGACCCCTGTTGTGAGAGACCACCCTCTTATGACAGACCGCTTTTCAGATTCCCAAGTCCTATTATTCCCATGTTAATTTACCTGTCATGAAAGACCACCTGTCTCATAAGACCACTTTTTTGTCGATGTAGGGGTGGTCTCTGGTGACAGGGACCACTTTACTCCATGTAGCTGAATAACCATGTCGCTCTGCCCAATTGTGCTGGGCACAAACTTTCTCATGCCAGAAAGCTCATAAAAACACAACTTGTTGGAAGACATTGGAGGACAAATGACATCATTAGATAAATATTTTGGGCTGTTATTGGGAACTACAGGAAAATTGTGCTGTACAATCCAGTGTCACAAATTACAAGAAGTGCACCATCAAACTCTTTCACGGAAGGTGAAAAATGTCACAGCTGGGCATAGGTCATGTACCAACATGAAAACAGCAGAATTGCTGGGAACTGCAATTTTTTACAGATGGAATGCACAAAGAAAAGATGCTTTGAAACAGTATTATTGAACCTGTTGTTCAAATGTAGAAAGTATAGTTTTGCAACCCTTCCTCAATCTATATACAGTTGTAGATTGATTGTGAGGCTATCAAAATCTTTGTCTTATTTCAATGAAAGAAAGAAATACCAATTTTAATTTTTTACTCTATTTTCTGCTCCTGCCCTGGTAATTGTTGCCCCCCCCCCCCAGAAAAAAGACGATTTTTTATGATATTCCTTCAGACTCTGGTAATTTTTCGACAAAAATCTCTGTAAACCACAAAGTAAAAAAGTAAGGCCTGAGTTGTTTTAATACATGTTTCTACAGAAACCCAGCAGCCTCTATTTTTTGCTGTTGTTTTCTAAATTAATCTGCCCTTTAATTATAGATCTAGCATGTAGTGATCTTTACTGGGTATAATTATAAGACCCAGAGCATTAGAAGAATATGGAAGAGAGCTATATGTTATGAAAGGCTATTTGTGTCTGTGATAAAGTCATAAAGACAAAGGGTTGAAGATCTGAAAAGGACAAGTTATTGAATTTGAAATAATTGGTATTATTTATGCTAATACATATATTATCCAATATATGTATTGTTTTCATAACCACATTTTTTACATATTATGGGCACACTTTAGGTAGGAAAAGTGTCAGATTTTATATGTGCCAGTAAACATGTCAATTAATCAGGAATATCAATATAGTTCATTGACATGCTGGTATTATGTAATACTATGTAATCTGTCCTGTGGTAATTGGTTTTAGATTTGGAAAAAGAGAGTACATTAGGCCCAGTACTGTCTGTGTGATGTTTGCTGTACACAAAACGTCTGCAAGTCGAAATTCCAGAATGTTGGTAGGATTTGTCCTTTTTTATTTCCTTCAGTATATTAACCCCCTCACAACTGGCATACATCTTCTGGCTGGAGATGGGACTTTGCTTATGTACTGACAGGAATCCTATTGGCATCATCATTTAGAGGCTCATTTGTCTAGAATTCCATTGTTGATCTGCCAGAGCCTCTCTGAAGATGTATCAAACTAGCTGAGGAAATATGTCATGTACTTGGACTTTATAGTAGAATCAATGAGAGTCTCGCAGCAGAAAGCTGTCCTCACTGAAGCAGTTTAACCCTGTTTGGTCTTAACCTGCCTCATTTTGAGATTTTGAGATTGTGGTCTGTGAGCAATTTCCTGTAAGGAAATATGCATCAATATAAACTTTCTGTCATGTATATGCAGCTTAAATCTCTTAAAGATATACATTGATTGATGTTTAAACATGAATTGGCTTTATAATACATGTAAGGGGGACAACACCTATTGCAACCCTAGTGGATGACCTTGAAGGTATAATTTCTAAAAAAAAAAAGAAAATGTACATCAGCCATTATCAGATATATATCCATGATGTTTATCTGATAATGGCTGATATGTTGAAACCTGTTTTAAAAGACCACTGTGAGGAAACCCCCTCTTTTTCAGACCATGTTTACCATGTTCCTTTTGCTATCTTTTCCATGTTATTGCACCTCTATGGAGACACCAACCACATGCCTTATGTGACTACTTTTTGGTCTGACCTAGGGGCAATCTCTCAAAGCAAGTTTTAATGTATGTGTGTGTGTGTGTGTGTGTGTGTGTGTGTGTGTGTGTGTTTGTGTGAGTGTGTGAAAGGTACGGTTCATAAAGTTGTAGTTCATGGTGGTTTTAGCAGTGAAGGTTGTCCAGTTCTTATCATTAGTACTTCAAAGGCTCACTAGGGTGTATGTAGATAACATCTTTGTTCTATTCCTTTGTGTCTGTTCATGCTAATTAATCAGATAATGAGTTGTTTTCTCAGTTGGAAGCCTCTGTTTGCTGTGATACATGTAGTGCACAATCAAGATGTAGCATTCAGTCATTTTCTGGTCATTATATGCCTGGCTAGTTAAAGTGTTTGTCAGGGTCCCATTGGGGATTAAATATTGCAGATGAAACATGCAGGGTTTGTTTGCGAGTTTTAAAGGGACTTTACTATCATGTTGAGCAATGGAAATTGTAGTGTATACAAGTGTCATGTCTTATCTGGATAGTAAGAGTCACCAGCATTTTCAAGAATAATACATGTATGACCAAGTCTTTCTCTCTTGCCTTCAAACTTTAAAATCTTTTAAATATTATCTCTTGCCATATTAAAGTCCAATTGAAGTTTGCAATTCATAAGTCTGTTGACTCTAATAACCAGCCTTGAAGCAGATAAATAACTGTGAAAAATTTAAAGTGTTGCGAAATAAATATTTTGAACAGACAGAGTGTTAAATGTTTTTTTTTTTTTTCCGTGGAAAGTGAAAGGTGACGATTATTGTGTGCAAAAGAGTTAGCTTTTAACGTAGAAAGTGAAAGGTTATGATTATGGTGTAGAAAAGAGTTAAACTTTGTGCTCGTGCACTTGCCATGCTGACAGAGTGTTGCACACACGCATGGCACAGGTCAAGGTAAATCAGGTATAGATACATAGTCAGGATTTGAGGGGTACAGTGGAGAAATGAACAGGGAAAGAAGGACTGGATGGAAGTACGTGTATTAAAGTGCCTGACCACGATTTTTGTCATGAATGTCTGCGGGGAGATCTTGGCATGACTTCTGTGTCTTAATGAGTTGACATTGCCATTGATATCTGCCAGATATTGAATTTTGAGCACAGCTTGCAAATGTCCAGGGTAGGTAGCTTGTGGATGTCTGAGCATGAAGGAAGGTATACGTGCGGCATTTGGACCATATTTTTGCATCTTGACAGAGGTATTTTGTGCGGATATTTCATGTTCATGTATCAGGAAGTTTGAAATGTATACCTTGCAGATATTAATGTGATGATCCAATGGCATTGTAACATCCCATATGTTGTTGATTTGGACTATTTTTCCTAGATTTGAGCTGTACATGTATCAACTGCACTAGAATATGTGCATTTGGAACATTAGGAAAACTGTAGGAAAAGCACAAACTTAAGAACATTCACATATGTTACTAGATCTCTGTCAAAATTTGCAGCAAAAAAAAGAAATTGAACACTTAAATCATATCATTTTCCAGGGGAATCTTCATTTTTGTAAGATGCTGTCAATTGTAGTGTGCCTTGAATGTGTAAAAGAAAATGCATAGAACTTTAGCATGTAGTTTGATACATGTACTGCACAAATATGTTGCAAAGACAATGTAAAATGCACCTGCAGCTGCATGTATGATCAACTATTTTGCACAAAGTGACCAAACATACATACTAATTTTTGGAACAAGGTAGTAGAATGTATGGTGGCTCGATGGTGCCAACCAAAAGTTTTTTTTTTATCTCGTAATTACGAGATAAAATCTCGTAATTATGAGATAAAAACTCATAATTATGAGATAAAATCTCGTAATTACGAGTTTTTAAGATTAAAAAAAACAACTTTTGGTTGGCACCATTGAGCCACCATATATGGTGGCTCAATGGTGCCAACCAAAAGTTTTTTTTTTATCTCGTAATTAGGAGTTTAAAATCTCATGATTATGAGATAAAATCTCGTAATTATGAGATAAAAACTCGTAATTACAAGATTTTAAGATTAAAAAAAACTTTTGGTTGGCACCATTCAGCCACCATAAAAATGGACCTGGTAGCAGTTCAGTTGTTGAAAATGTCACAATATGGTCAAATCTTGAGGGTCACATACAGTATAGCCTTCGCCCTAAACACCTGCTTATAATAAGGCATGTCAGATACATCAATCGTTCTGCATGGTAACAGCACCTGCTTTGTGTGTCACATGGTATTTTCAACCAATGAATGAATCGCTTTTTTATTGGCTCTGCTGACCTAAGGTTGTAGAGCTAATGGGACTGGTCGTGACTCTCCATCCATCCGTAAACTTTTGCACCTCGTTGCGATACCACCCACAGTTTTCAAGTTAACCGAATATAACTTTCAGGACTTACAGGGTGTATGAAAATATAGGTCTCTTTTAATTTTGGCGGTGTCACCTACAGTATTATGTAATAACAGGGTTGAAATATGAAAATCTTGTGAATGCTGTAGCATCTTTAATTTTTAATGGATCTTCATAAAATGGGGTGGGATTATGGTGGAGGTCAAAGTCTAATTTGCTTGTGATGCTGGAGGTGCCATCTGTAATTTGACAGAAATTATGAGCCAAAATGTATTTTAAGATATAAAATTCCTTGTCAGGAAAAGTAATTGGATTAGACTTGCCAAATTTATAGGATACATATGTATATGTATATATATATATATATATATATATATATATATATATATATATATATATATGTATATATATATATGCATGCATGCATGCATGCATGCATACATACATACATACATACATACATACATACATACATACATACATATATATATATTGACCATGTCCAATTCTAGAATGTTATGTAATGTCAGTGATCTTGGCGTATTTTTGTGAGGTCACCATGCTTGTAAAGTTGAAAAGAGGTGATCTTGTAATGGCAGGGTGTAGCTTCGACATCAATGGGAAAGAGAATTGAGTCATGTCATGTATTACGTGGTTGAATCGAAATAAGAAGTATTTTGTTTCATTTAACACATTTGACTCATTATAGTTTTTGGGCACTTTTTGGGATGTAAGCTGCGTCTTGAGAGACATTTATAAATACATGTACATGTACATGTATCATTAAATCAGCACATGTTGTAAGTCCAAACTTTATTTATACCCGACTGATTCTCTCAAAGTTACATGATATGTGTCCATATTACTGATAAACCATGGAGTTAACCATGGGCAATGGCTTGCACGTGTGAATTAATTATTTTCCCTAAATGCCCGTTTTTCACAGTCATGTTGTTTACAATGTATCAGATGGGTCAATTGTCTCTGCTAAATACAAGGCAGAGGCAAGGAGACATTATCGGTAGACACACGTGGACTGATGAGACTCAGACAAATCTTCTGTCTTCAATTACCTGCTGATGACCCATGTTTTGTCATGTACCAGAGGGCGCTGCACACCTCGGCTTCAAAAATAGCTTCCTTGTGAAGAGTTGGTAATTTGTACTAAAATTATAGCTGCTTGAACCAGTCGTGTATAGTCAGTGACAAGAATGGAAAGGAGACTGTTGTTTTACATTATCTACTAGATTTTTTTTTTTCAGGCAGTATTTATTTCTGTTAATTCATTTGATATATAGTGTGGGATAAGTTCAACAATTATAATTTTGCAGTTGTCAAGGATGCGTGTTATGGCATGTACCTATCTGAAACTCTTGAGATAAAAACTGACGCACTATAGCTGTTAAGCTATAATAACCATCCGTGAATGACATTACAATAGGTTTCGCTGATTTATTTTTCATAGATGACATCAGATGTATCGAGAAAGCGGCACTTCCAGTATCTGGATCTGAAGAATAATGTGAATTTGGAAACACTGCAGACAGAAATAAGTGGCATTTTGCCAGGCTTTAAGGCTTGAAACAAATCTATCAGCATCTAACACTAGGAAGTTCATTGATTACTTCCATAATTACTGCATAATCTGAGCTGACTCTCTGAACTTTTCATACAAAAAGAGCAATTCTTCAAAATTAGAGTCTCCAAAATCGGCATTTGCTGGTTGTTTGGAAGGGATTGAGATGTGAACAAGGAGACAAGAAAAACTGGATAATTGAGCCAGAAGTGTTAACAAAGAAATGGGAGTGAATCATGAATACTCCGTAAAGTGTGATGAAAGGTGTAGAAATAAATAGGGATAGATTACTCGTACGTCAAGCGAAACAGGGTATGTGAGTGCTATGTTCTCATTTACACTGGAGCTGCCAATTATGGTCTTAATTGCTTTGTAATTGCTGAAATGTTGTATAGACCCCTTAAGATGAACAGTAGGAAAAATCCTTGTTAGAAACGCAATCATGTGTTCTCCTCACAAGGATATAAGGGTGGTAGTTTTGTTTTGTTTTGACTTTTTATGCACCAAGGAGTACAAATTTTTGCTTGAAAGAAATTGCGTGATGCATCACTAGTAACTTGTTTTGGCGTTAGTGGGTGCGTTGTGGTGTTTCAGGGTGGTTCCCAGCGTTATACAGCGTTTGCCAGCGTGAGACAGCATTAGCTGGCATTACGAACGCTGGCAAATGCCAACTAAGGCTGGCAAACGCCGACCAACGCTGGCTAACGCCGAGCCCCAAAAGGCTTAATTACATTTTGGCGTTTCCCAGCATTTGTAACGCCGGCTAATGCTGTCTCACACTGGCAAACGCTGTGTAACACTGGGAACCACCCTGAAATGCCAAAATGCACCCACTAACGCCGGAACAAGTTACTAGTGTATGTATATGTACATTGTCCCTAAACTGGTTATGGTGTAAGAATTATAATTTTTATTACACTTTGAAAAGTGGTAGCTGCAAGTGGCTCCACTGGTGACCACCCACCCCCACCTGACCACGAGTTTTGGAGCAAGACTTTCTGTCCGCACTGTACATACAGTTAAGCCCGTCTTAAATTAAACAGCCAAATGCATTTTTTTGTTGTTGCAAAGTGTTGTACTGGGGTTTGTAAAAGTTGTAAAAGGTTTGCAAAAGGTTGACAAAAGGTTTGTAAAAGGTTGCAAGCCATTTCAAACCATTTCAACATTTTAATCAATAAGGTTGAGAAAGTGTGTGAAATGGTTGTCAACCATTAGAGAAAGGTTTAGAAGTGTTTAAAAAGGGTTTTAATGCAATAAGAGGAAATGGTTTGAAAAGCATTAGAAATGGGTTTGAAAAAGGTTTGCCTTTCACTCAAAAGGTTGGAAAAAGGTTGCAAAAATTGATGCGTTTGATGACTGTTGAGTTTAACGCGGGCTAAGAACTGTAGATCAATACTAGCCTGAGCTAGTAGCTTTCAACAGGAAAACCTGTCTATCTTCATGCTACTTGTGAAGCCAATCATTTGCCTAATACACATTTAATCTCACATCACTTGTGAGATATGTCGTCAGAGCAGACCACTTTCAGATCTACCTGTGTGTGTATATGACTGTTACTAATAGGCTAGTGGATTTTGAAATTTCCATGTATTTGTCGTGGATTCAGTAGTAACTGCTGTGCAACTCTTTGCAGAGGATGATTTCTGTGGACAAGCCTGAGATAAGTTTCAGTGCACCCATTGTAACATACACATGGGAACTGCCAGGCGTCGTGTGCAGCATCCAGGTAATTCTGGGTAATTTGAACTGCAGATCGTAGTATCAATTATGATCAGCCAGCCTTTTGTAGTTTTGTGGTGAGATTGGTCATTGTGTCAAAGTGCATTGATCTAATTATGATGCTTCCTGACGTAATTACCAGGCGTAGCGCTATATGTACATGTATGTCTCTGTGATGTTGGACAGATCGACATACAGGCCAGTTGTGACAAAAGCCATTTGAAGGAGGGCCACATGTAATGTGAATAAGGTGGCCACTGATTGAAGGACAATAAAGTTTCTATTTAGATCAGAAGGTGCCACACAGAGTGATGCTTCAATGCATGCAGGTATCTCTTTGATATTAGACAACATGGGATATGAAATAAATGGTTAAGCGTGTATATGCTGAAGACAAAAGTACTATCTAAATTGCACTAATGACATCAATGGGAAAGGCAAGGACAGGTCAATCTGCTGTGGTGGTCACCTGTAAGTGGTCCCCCCCCCCACGTCTCCATGCTTTAATATTCTTCTACTGTTGTACCTGTTCAAAGTCGACCTCTCTGGAGAGAGAGAGAGAGGCCACAGATCTTTTCAAGACCACGCTTTTTTATGACACATATAGATTCATTTCCCAAAGGAATTTACCCGTATCTTAAGACCACCTGCAATATGAGACCACCTTTTATTGGCAATGGGGGTGGTAATTACATGTAAATTGCAGGTACTATACAGTACCATGTTACATTCAAATTATTCCCTTGAAGTAAACTCCATGGGAGGTTAATTCCACTACCTGGCATTGTCAGCATTGTTGCAGCAGCCCTTGCCTTGGTTAGCGGCAACATCAGCGTGACAACTTTGAATATACAAACGGTGCAACGAGTTAAAAAGTCTGAATGGCAGTCTGCTCTTCTCAAGCCAGATGGTGAACATGCACTTTTTTTAAGTGGCTCAGTCATGCACATGTTATTTGTGTATTTGTTCCCAGATATATCTGCCTGCTATTCATGACAAAATGACAATATGACCAGATTGGTTGGACTTATTTGAAGTGCTTCAGCAGAGGCCCAGGCCCTTCAAGTGACCTCTGAGGTCGTCACATTGAAGGTAAAAACAAGTTTGGGTACTATTCAGTCTGATTATCACATGTTAGAACAAGTCCGTGAGAGCGAATCTTTGTGATTCAGTTGAAGCCCCTATACTTGCACTTGTAGTTGTAATAGCCTTACCTTGCTACAATGTACCACAAAAGGTCACTTTATATCTGTTCCCCTGGCTATATTTCTGGGCTGGCGAAGATGTGTAACTGGACCATCTCCATGTGCATGCATGGTGCAGCTTTTATATCAGATTATAGTGTACTTTTTACAAAATTTCGTGATAAATTGGTACCTGTTCACTTACATGTATGTGGAGGATTCTATGAATTTTTGCTTTCGGCAGAATATTTTCTTTGGTTCAAATATTGATCAGGTCACCTTGGTTTTAAGCATTTTATTAAAGTAAAAAAGCTTCCAACCAACATCGGGCATTTTCCTGTACAAGAAGTAGTAGCTCATCCTGATTTAAAACATCAACAGTCTCTTCCAGTGAAATTAAATATAGAATTTTCTCGGCAACAAAGTTTTAGCAAATCTGTGTTTCATCAAAATACAGTGGTCCACTTTGGTTTATAGGGCGTTAATGGTTATATTTCGAATCATTCTATTAAAATTGTGAAGGAGAAGGCTTACTTTCTGGGGGATTTGGAGACTATAATGGACAATCTGAATGCAGAAAAGTGTGGGTCAAGAGGTAGGGACAGCTTTGTTATATGGCATGATGTATTCACACGCCAGTTTAGCCTGAAGCTAACATATTTCACAAGAGAATAGGTAAACTGCAAAAGAAGGTGATATGGTAATCAATGCTGAATTAATGTGTGCTCAGCCACTTCAGGTTCTTTACAAGTGTATGATATAATTGCATTTTGTTTGGGGAGTCCATATCAAATTCGTATTTGAACTGATTGTGAGTCAATACCACTCTCCCTGTCATTGTAGCACAGAGGATCATGGGAACAGCATCTTGCTAGACTGCATGAATATTGGTTTCTTCACAGGGTATAACTCTGAAACTCATGATGGGAGGTCCCGGGTCCATCATGTACTTTAAATGACATCACTTATGATGACTAAGCTTGGCTTCTTCAAACAGTATGACTTTGAAACTTAAGATGACTTTAGGGATAGTTCAAATTTTAATTATTTTTGAATTAGTACTTTCAGTATGCAGGGGGTGGGGGAGGGGGGTAAATGGACCTGTACACTTCTACAGATCATGAAAAATGATGGCCATTTGTAACCCACATTTTGTGGTATTTTGGTATTATTTCTTGGAAGATCTTCATTTTAAAGTACTAAGTTGGAGAGAGGGAGGGAGGGGGGTCATGAAATTTAGTACCCTAACTACTAATTCAAAAATGATGATGTTAAACCATCCCTTAACTATTAAATTGTGGGACTCCAAAACTCCTTGCTGCCTTTGCTTCTTTGAATGTCGTACTGGTGATTTTGATGACATTGCCATGTAGTTGTCCCTGTACATGTTGCCTTAATGTGCTTGTCATCTGTGGATCTCTAACACTTACGCTGAAGCTACATAGAAAACACAGCACACATTTAACCTTTATAATCCACCTTTAAATGTGTCATGCTCTGAAGAGATTGGTCAACTCAAATATATGCTTGCACATTAAAATATCAAGTTAAAATGCCACATTTTATGTTATCGCTTTGAAATTTAAGGATTCATATGAGGGCAGACAATTAAGACACAAAAACGACTTTTGAGTAATTATTGGCTCCTTAAATCATAGAGTGAAAAAACTTAATAGAAACATGCAAAAAGTGCATATTTTTGGAATGAACATTGATTCTAGATAGGTATTGTCATTGTCATGTTTGTGTGTATGTGTGTGTTCATCTATGTATCACCCATATGGACGCGAAAGCTTGTGAACAAATCAAACTAGCATTATGAAACTTGTACTGTAGAAGTATCTTGTTGGATGCTTGACTGAATTTGTCATTTAGTGACCTTGCCCTATTTTTAAAGTCACCAGGGGTCATTTTATTTTTACCCCAATGGATGCAATAACTTTAACTTTTCAACATATCTAGTTATTACCATGAAACTATTGTACTGTAGAACCATCTCATTGGATGTTTGAGTTTGAAATTCCAGGACCTTGACCTGTTTTTAAAGTCACCAGGACCATCACATTTTTACACATGCTGGAGCAATAACTTTGAACAAATTGAGCTACTGTCATAAAATGTGTAGGAGCACCTCATTGGAAGCTTTACAGAGTTTGACATTCAGCGACCTTGACCTTTTCTAAGGACACATGGGGTTGTCATACTTTTACTCCTGCCGATGCAATATTTTTTGAACAAATTGAGATACTGTCATGAAACTTACTGCAGAAGCATCTCATTAGCAACTTTGCTTAGTTTAACATTCAGCAACCTTGACCTGTTTTCAAGGTCATCAGGGTTCATCAAAATTTTATGTTTGCTGAGACAGTCTTATGGCCGCCGTGACCAATATATTTAAATGTCTTCATTAACACTTTGCAGTCTATTAGCCATGATAAGTAATAGTTGCCAAAAGGTGCCTTTAGTACATGTGTTTAACCTGTCCTTCAGCAAAGCATGTAATCTCGTGTTTGTGATGTACATATACAGAATCAGATCCCAAAGCTGAGTAAAATTCAGTTGTCTCTACTATTTGCCATTCAGTTGTCTCTACTATTTGCCATTCAGTGGGCCCTGGTACTGCATGCAGAGATATCTTAAAGATTTCTTGCCCAAACAATTCCCTTGCACATTTGAGCTATACTAAAAGGTAACACACATACATGCATGTATATACATGTATGTGCCATATATATGTAAATGTAGGTGAACATTTCAGATGATTGGATAGTGACCTGAGTCTGACAAGTGTATTTTTTAGCAAAAAAAAAACAAAAAAACAAACAAACAAAAAAAAACAGGTTGTCATTCAATACTATGTTGGTAAAACGTAGACTTACATGTGAGCATTGTCTAAGAACATGAACAATCAGCACATGACTTACCAGACAATGCCAAAATCATTGACTTGATTTAGACTATAGATAATGCTGATCCTCAAGTGAGTTCAAAGGTGTGTCTTTAAATAATCCAATATGCAGCCTTCATGTTCAAGGTAAAAAGGGGAAAATCAGGGAATGGCATGGAAAAAGTTCGAAGCTACTAAACGTAAGCACCAAAACGTAACAGCAAGCTGTTGTTTTGTTCAGACCAGGTGTAAACCTACGAAGACTCTTTGGTAATTGTGAATCTATTCTAGTGCAATAATAACAGGTTTGAATGTTTAACACAGCATATAAGTATTGTTGCAATATGCCAAAGTGAAACCAGAGCATCGTGTTTCACTTTGCTGCATGTTACCATGACAATAGCTCTGCAGCATAAAATGCATTTGTTGTGGAGATTATGACATGGCCAGCTTGAAATATAGGCAGATGAGTCCAACTGGGAATGCCGACGGTTTTTCAAATAAGTGCTGATGTGGGCTGTGAAGAAAATACAGCACGGTGAGTCAGCAAATTTATTCATTTATCCCACACCTATTATCACCAATTTCTAATGCCCCAGATAGAATTGTGGCTCAATAGAGCTGTGCCTGTTGGGACTGCCATTGCCAGTGGCACGATGCAGATAATGTACGGAAAACAAGATGAGGCTAGTTTCCGAAGCAGTACAGTCACATGATGCTATATGGAAACACATTGCCACGCGGAGTGTGCAGCACAGTATCCTGTATGTATAATGATGACTTTGTATTTCTGCATTAGAGATTAATTAGCAGACAAATTTAAAGTCTTTCCAGAAGCTTTATGTTTGCATGCAACTTTCGTAATAGTGAGAAAGTACAGAAAAGCATGTAGAAGTTTCTGGATTGTGGTTGATTACATATATACATATGTATGAATGTATATATACCGAAGCTGTGAGAAGGGGTAATTGGATTACATATTATATATTCAATATTTTGTGTTGAAAACTAAATTGAAGTATGAAACATAAGGTATGGGTTGCATGGCTTCTTTTAATCATAATGTCAGGTAGTCAGCCCATGTTTGTCAGTTGTTACAAGAGGTTCACATCTCAGCTACCGAGCTTCTCACTTACGTCTACTTTACTTCTTGGTACAAAAATAGAGGCACAAGTTAACTTTTTGAGAATGGCTTTTTATGATCAGTGTATGCATTTAGTCAAGCTTATTCTCAAAATTAAAATGATTACCATGTTTTGTCTTTTTTAATTTAAATTTAAAAAAAAAGTCCATGGAGAAAAAGTTATCCAGTAGCACTAACCTACTGACTTAAGTACATCAGCGTGTATCTCATTGATTATTGAAGATAATGCTGTGAATTTTTTTCTGTAATGTATGGCTTTGTGTAAGTTTTTGTGTCGACTTCTCCAAAACAGCTGGCTAGATCATTTTCAATCTTGGTTCGGTGTACCATGATCACCAGGTAGCAGTACTGTCATTTCTTGGTTTTTGACATATTTTTTTCAAATTAAGTTATGCATGTTTGTTGGGTCTTTACCAAGTTAGTGTAATAGGTCATGCTTCAGTTATTATGGAATTTCTGAATGATCTTTGTTTTTTTTTTTTTTTTTAGAAAACCTCAACAGAGGTTTTTGTATATGTGCTGGGCCAACTGCAGTCATTTTGCACATGGGACCACTTTTCAGTTACCCTAGACTGCAGTTTGTTTGACATGTTGCACTGCAATTTGGACAAAATAATGATTGTAAGTTAGAGATACCAGAAGCCATTATGGCTTCTTCCAATTTGCAGGCTGGATTCTTCTCCAATTTGTTGGGACATAAACAAAACAAAATGTAATAAGAAAACTAAGACATGTTCACCAGGTGGTGCTGCTGTCATTTCTTAATTGTTGACACCTTTTTGAATTTATGCAATGATTGATTAGATGACACATTACCTTGAGTATAAGTAAAGCTCAGACATGAGTGAAAAACACATGTGTATGCAGCTTTCTCCAAAATGTTGATCAAATGTTCTTCAAACTTGGGTAGAGGTGTACTTTGGGTAGGATTCTTTTCAGTTTGTTTAATACACGATGCTTCACAAATTTTCGGGAGCTTTATTTTAGTTACAGCTTAAAAAGGTCTTGTTTTCTCTTTACACAGATTGCATGGGAACACTTCTGGGTGCTGCAGTGTTGTCCCTTTTTTTTTTTTTTTGCTTGCATAATTAAAAAAAAAAAAATCAATTTCTGCCAAACCACTAGGTTTACCTGAGGACCTTGAAGAAATGTACCTCCTTCCTTGGTCTCTTTAGCAAGTTTATAGGAAAAGTGCCATTGCTTTCGTAATGTGGTATTTTGGAAAATTGTGAAGTGCCATAGTTATTAGAAGCAGACACATTTTAGCACAGTACCATAGTGAAGCAATACCACTGTAAATTCTTTGGTTCAGTAGTTTTCTCCAACTACTATCCTTCAAACAAAATGGAACGTATATCATCTTCATGAGGCGAGTACAGGCTGTTCTCAAGTCAGAGTGTTCCATTTTGATTTTGTTTGTTTTGGTTTTGTTTTTGTTTTTTTGCTTTTTTTTTCCCCCCACTGGAAGAGTGCTTTGCCTGTGGAAACGAGCCATAATTATTGTTTACACAGATGCGTGACTGTCTTACACTAAAGAAAGGCTGGAAGCACAGATAGACCTGTGAAGTGTCTATTCTCTACAATGTAAATCTTGCCACACAATTGCGAGGGAGTGGTTGTATAATAACAAAGAAATTCAGACAATGTCTACAAGCACTTTCACGCAGATCAGCTCTGTTGTCTACTTCACCGCATCACACCAGCTGTATTGTCTCACACTGTCCATTCCTTCCACAAATTTTCAGGTTTATGTTTGTAGGTTCTTATATATATATATATATATATATATATATATATATATATATATATATATATATATAAATGTTTACGTTGTAGCTATATATAGGCATACAGGATATATTTACAATATGATGCAAATGGTCCAGCCTTTCTTGCTTGATCGTCATGTGCAATAAATTACAAAAGTAGTTTGGCTTGTATTAAGTTTTAAATGAAATCATTCTGTTGCATAAATGTGATCTGTAAGGGCGTGATTGACACTGTGCAGAGTGGATCCTTGATTCCAAAGGTTGTATGTTAAGGGCCACCTAAGTTAATTTCCCTTTTGATTGGATAACTTGAAAACAATTTAAAGGAGTACATTAAATTGACATACACCTGTAGCACATGATTATGGTGTTCTATGGGGCTAGTATGGCATGGCAGACCTTCGTGTATTATGGGGCATGTCAGATGCACTACTCTGTATGGTGGCAGCACCTGCTTGCTGTATCACATGACATTTTCAACCAATGAATGAGGCAGGTTTTGTTCATCCCCCAGGTGTCTTTACCGGCAACAGATGGATATTGGGAAAGTTGTCTGTTGTGCCCCATACATGTACATGACTGTGCATGTACAGGTGGTATGTTCCATTCCCAAACTCCAATATACTGAACTGTGCCTGTGTATCCTACGATCTTTCTTTGAGGACTAACCCTGAAGCACATAGCACCAAGCCACTCTCAATTTTCAATTTTTTCCACAACAAAATACCAGTAGGTTCCAGGATCATAAAGGTTCTGTTTTCATTTTTTCATCAAGAATGATCCATGAGGTCAGTCAACAGGTTTTGCTGGGAATACTCTGGACTTATTACACCCGTAAGTCCACCTAAGGCTGTTGATTCCATCCTATAGGGATGACTAAATCCCTCATATTGTTGTGAAGTTGGATGTACATTATAGAAAATGGATACTTAAGCAATGGATTCTTATTTCTTCACACACAATTATTTGCCCCAAGTATTCTTTGTCTGGGCTGCCCCAGCTTGGGGGTCAGATACTAACAAGTAACAAGTAAAAGCCTTCAATTGGTTGCCCTAACTTGATTGTATTAGCATTGTGGGACCTCTGGGCCTGAAAACAGTCAGCAATTTCATGGTTTTTTGCTTCTTTTTGGTCCTGTCTTCTTCTGTCAACTTTCTTATGTGGGGAGATGTATACCTCCTTTATTTTTTTTTGTACAGTTGATTGCTCCAACTTGTGATTATTATGTATACACAATGAAAACTGCCTTGACTCACCACCCCAGGCATGACCAACTGGTGACCTCTCAAGGCAGATGGTCTCTTATGGGAAGTAGAAATGACATGCCCTCATGTACAGAGCAAAATGTCTTGAAGAGGTGGTCTCTCAAGGGGGTGGTCCCTTTGAGTTGGAGCAGACTCTGAATTAAGACAGGTACCACTACATACATGTATATATATATATATATATATATATATATATATATATATATATATATATATATATATATATATATATATATATATATATATATATATACAGTGTATATATATATATGTATTACTGTGTATATACATATATATGTGTACATGTATATGATATATATTTTATAGATAATTGTCCCTCCTTTTAGAGACCACTCCTAGGGCCAGTCCAATTGTGATCACATAAAGCAGGTGGTCTCTCAAAAGAGAAACTACCACATTATACATGTATATATATATATATATTTATATATTTATATGTACTCAATATTTGATGTGACCTTTGTATACCCAAAAACTCAAATTCCGTATTGTCTGGTCTCTATTTTTGTCCTTCATTTTCTAACTCAATCATCGTTTTTTCTATTCATGTTTTCAAAGTTTGTGAAGCCAGACACTCAATGTATGAACATCATGGCACAAGGAGAGGCTTCCTGATTGCTTTGCGGTCGCATATATCTAGTTTATCATGTCTGGTAACTGATCCAAGTTCCAACAATATGATCACTCAATGATATTTTGCCACTAATGGCATCTTTGAATTTCAGTAAGTGTTTGCAAAAAAAAAAAAAAGAAAAAAAAAGTGACAAACTGATAGAGGAGGCCCAAATTTCAAGGTGATAATGTGGTTTAGATATTTGCCATTAGCTGTTATGATAAAGCACTTGAAACACGGAGGGAGATTCTAATCAGGAAAGAATTAATGGCCATGGAGTAGTTGATATGTTGTACAAGCAGCAGACATGAGCGGTCTGGCAATCCATCAGGTCTGTCATTCCACCGGGTCTAAGTGCATCTCAAATGACACCAGGCAGATAAAATTTAGCATAGTGATTAGGGGATCAATTACATAGTTTTTGTCTTTCTGTAGAACAACTGTAGAGGTTTTAGCAAACAAAATAGATGAAAGATGCATGGCCTTGGTACCACGGCTGTATGGTTGTCAACTGACATTTATGTAGGGGTTTCATCTGGCTGTTGGGAAGAACATTTATCAGATTATGGTATTGAAGCATGTAAGCTGTAGTTGAAACTTTAATAAGTAAACAACACTGGAGATGTTTTTCTCTTTCAGTGAGAAATTAACCCTTGAAAACAAATAAATCTGAGCCTTTTTTGTTTGTTTGTTTGTTTGTGTTTATATGTTGTGGCTCTCACTATGGTTTTATAAATTAAGATACTGGCGGTGGCCCTGAAAGACTTGGAAGAAACACTGTGTATTTTTTGTATACATTACGTAATTCCCTGTGGGACCCTTATGTGCAGTTGATAACCAGCTAAGCCTACCCCCCCCCCCATCATGGCTGAGTCAACATCTTTCCTTGGCATGGGGCAATTGATCTTGATAGGTCTAATCTACAATTCAGTCAAATTGTTTCCGTTAGTGATGAAATTAGTTAAAAATCAATAAAACAGATGACATTTGACCGCCAGCCATTTTTGGCCAGTTTATGGGAGACAGGGTTAAACAATTAATATGATATATTATGACCACAGTCTGACTGGATAATGCATTTTAATCATGTACCACCTGTTTGAAAGTAACTAACGCCCCCCCCCCCAGTAGGAAAGTGCCTCTCCTCATTAGATTGATTAGCACCCACATACATGTAAGTAAACACAAAGGAAACAAAGCAAAGTTGTCATCCGCAATGTAGTTGGCATTCCAAATACTTGCAGCAAGACAAGTGTAGTTTTTAAGCATGGTGTAATCATCATGAAAAGATGGAAAATATGCTTCCTCCCGTAGTAGGGATCAAGGCAATAAGTATAATATGTGATTATATGGGTACATGTATTTTGTACCTTTTAGGAACCTCGATATGCAATTTACTGTCAACAGGGCCGGCCAGGCATCAAATGGCATGATAACCCTGCACATGTGAAAATTAAAGTATTAAACTTAGTTATTCACAAGGATGTCTGGTTTTCCAATTTTCAGTCCGAGAAGCATATCGGTTGTCCGAAGATCGAATGTGTGATTGGTTCGAAACATATGCCAATGTTAAATTTCTTCACCTGTGAAACGCATGTTGCATTTTTATCTGCTGTTGCTGGTAAATCTAGCAATTAAAACAGCGAGAATTTAAATTAACAAGAGACTATTGAGTACACTGCAAGAATCAGTGTATATGAAAATTTGTGCTGTAAATTGTTGTCAGAAGGACTATGTGTGTGTGTTTTGTAAGCCATTTTTGCAGCAAGTAGAGAGAGCCATCAACAGCCAGGCCTTATTGAATGAGTCAGCCAAGGTGGAACGCAGACTCCATGTCCTCTGCTGATGCTCACGTATTCCTCTGTTGTTCAGTCAATTGTTTACATAGAAAGACAGTAGACAACCCAAGTGGGGCTATGGAACTGTTGAAAAGATCAATTTGTCTCGCAGTAGCCACCAGACATGATAGCTAAGGACTTAAGGCAGAAAGGTCTTTGCCTGAACAAATAGCAGGGGAGGTGAGCTGATAGATGTTTCCCTCCAGTCGTGGGTGCCGAGTGCGTACTTGCCGTATAGTACACGTCTTTGTTCCCACTCAAAGTCGGCATTAACAGTCCTTAGTTTGGGTTTGATAATTGGGACCGTACAATCTCTACGAAGCCTGATAACTTGTATTCGTGAGTGTTACTGTTTAAGCTGTGTATCTTGTTTTTCTCGTTAAGTTCCATCTCATGTCTAGATACTGGTGTACGCCCCCCCCCTTCCTGCTTATAACGGATAAATCCAACCCAAGTGCAGTCAATAGGTGGCCCTAAAGAAGGAGTTTCCTCTGTGGAAGGGAAAATTTAAAGTAAATACCATGCTTTCTGTGTGAGAGGGTGGCCTGTGGTGAGTGGGTGGACTACGCTGAGAGGGGGCCTTATCAGAGAAGACCCACTATTCACATGAACTGTGAGCATGGTGAATTGTAGCATTCGAATGAAATGAGAATTGTGGTCTTTTTATGTCCTGTGTCCATGGTGCCTCCCCATTCTGCCAGGGGAAATACATTTTGGTAGCGGGCAAGTTACAAATTTATGGAAATGATGTTTTGGATGAAAGATTCATCATGTATGTGTCATTTAAATTGACTGAATGTAAATTATCACATGCATACCTGTCAAGTCTTCCCTATTGGCAGGGTCAGAGTCTTCCACTTTTAGACTTCAGTTGTTTTTTGTTTTGTTTTTGTTTTTTTCTTTTCAAGAGAAATTTAACCTTTCTTGGCCAATCTTCTCCATGAAAATCCATTTGTTTCTGCTATATTTTTTGTCAGATATAAAATATACAGGATAGGCTATGAGTTAATTCTCCACTGTCCTAATTATGTACATACCACCCCCCTAGGTGGAAATAATGCCGCATGTCCATCTCCACATGAATCAATCTGATCTGCAATAGTGGGACGTTTGCCCATTCAATTTGAAGTGCAAACATCAATTCTTCTGTGTTCCTGCTGTGTGTCTAACCTATAGATACAATACCTCAACATGTCCCGTAGGTGCTGCGTAAAGTTTAGGTCAGGCCTGGTTGCTGGCCATTGCATGTGGACATAATCTTCATTATTGGCATGGTAATCCCATGACAATCCTGCCACAGTGTGATTCGGCATTATCATGCTGCAGGATAAAAAAAAAACCTGCCCCTGCAGCATCAATCCCAAGTGGCACGTACCACAGCACTGTCCAGCAATTAAGTCTGTACGTGTCTGCAGTCATTGTGCCATCAATGCATGGTTTCCAGGCTGGACATCTTGTTCTGTGAAATGGCTTCTTATACCATCACATAATTTACTGCCTGCAAACCTGTCTACAGAGAGCATGTTCTGTCCTTCATAACAGGTGCATTTTTGCATCGCCACAACCGTACCCTTCCGTCATGAAAGTGAATGTCGAAGCTGGATTCATCCGTGAAGCATACGTTACACCACAGTACGACACTCCATTGATGGTGATCTTGACACCAGTTAAGTCTGCTGTCTCTGTTGACGTCAGTCTTGATGGGGAAACATGCTGGAGAGCAGGACTTTTTAACAGCTTCATGCCACTGACATTGAACCATTCTCTCAAGTACGCTATGATCTGTTGCTACCCATGGATGGTTTTGGCCTACCACCCCATAGTGAATGGCTCCTCAGCAACATACTGGGAAAGAACAAGATCATCTTCATCTGTGGCTCTAGCCGGAGTGAAGGCTGCTGCTGACATCTCCTGTCTCCCTGCTTTGCCGTCAGTGGTAAGATTACAGAGCGGTTGACACCAAATTCTGCTGCAACTCTGGACTGTGACAAGCCTGTCTAACCACATAGACCCACTTTTTGCCACAGGATAAGGGTCATCTTGCCACGACTGGTCTCTGTGGAGGTACATGTACTTGGTCCTCTGCCCAGGTGTATGTTTTCTGTCAAACCTACATTGGCAGAGACTTGCCTCATTTCCCCCCAACTTGGGTGGGACACAGGTCCACTTACAGCCCATGCCCTGTACAGAACAATGAAAACAGGACACTCAGGGCCCCATCCAGATTAGTGGCTTCTAGCTGTCAAATTTCTAGGCTCCCGCTTTGTTGCGTTTGCACCGTCTTTGACTCACATACAGGGCAATACTGGATCAGTTCTGTGGTTGCATGTTCAAAAAGGTTATGTAAAGATTAAAAGTGGAGTGTTTAAATAAACTATGGTGCCAAGGAAACAAGTATATAGGGTATCTTTATATTGTGTTGCCTAACTTTTGTCCATGAGTATACTCTAATGGTTATCACTCAAGGTTATTTTCAGGCTGTAGACAGTGTACTAGAAATTAAGAACAAGAAAGGAGCTCAGGTTAATGTGTAATGGTTAATTCCCATAGGGGTTCCTAACTGCATTTAGCAATGAGAAAAGCTATAGAAATAATTTTATATATATGCTGGTAAGACCTTCCCCAACTCAGACAGAAAAAAACTTGTTTTTCCTCAAGTTAGGGACAAGAACAAGCAGCCACACTGCTGGAAAAACAGTGCTAGTTTCATTTGATGAATTAGCATACACACAGCAGACGGCGCATCAAAGTATGTACCTCTACCCTGGACATGCTTTGACACCTTGGCTGAAAGGACACTGCTATTTATTAGGGGCAGAAACCTTCATGTTGTTTTGGGTTGCTATTTATATGGGAGAAAAGTGGGGACACGCACAGGGACAACATCATCCAGGCAATACAGGACATTGACATTAGCTGCGGCACTGCTTTAGCCCCTGCTATGTGACATGCTTTGACACCTTGGCTCCACAAAGAAAGTACCGGTACATGTATCTACGTGTGGACAGGTCTCTGTAACAAACACGGCAAAATATTTTGCTCTTGAAAAAGTAGCGTTTTGGATTAAAATAACTGTTTAATATCATTGTCACGTTCTCCAAACACACATTGAGCCAGACAGAAAAAATAAAGCATTGTCACATGTCTGGAATTAGTTTTCTATTTTCTTACAGCTGTTAGTAAACGTACTACACCCTTGGTTTTCCATTAGCACATCTCAAATCACCGCATTTGCCTATTGGCAGGGAGAGAGATTTTGAAGGGAAGTAAATATGCATGTCCTGTGTTGTTCTGAAATGTGTGTGAACAAGACAATCAACATCAGGGTGTGTCCAAATTTTGTATGATCTCAGTACAGTTGTTGGTGGCTGACTGGATGGGAAGGGTCCCCTGGCACCAGCAGTGTTGTTTGTGCACATGTGCCTGGGCAGTGTTGGAGCACATGTGCTGGGCAGTATTGTTGGAGCACATGTGCTGGGCAATGTTGTTGGAACACATGTGCCTGGGCAGTGTTGTTGGAGCACAAGTGCTGGGGATTGTTGTTGGAGCACATGTGCCTTGGCAGACAAAGTCAGAGTGGTGCAAAAAGAAATATGGAGCTTTCTCTGCTTATGAGGCATGAACTTGATCTGTACCACTTTCTGAATTTAACTTTTTTGATTGATGCACACACACACACTCACATGTATACATGTACATGTACGTTATTCAAATATACTTGTGTGTGATGATATATCAGTTATAACAGCATATGTAAAAAATGAACATCATTCTACAAGTGCACACAGTACCAGAGAAAAAGTCTGTTAAAATAGACAGTGTTCTGGGAGAAAAAGCTGTACTTAAAAAAACAGTTAATAGTCCAATTATACAATAACAATAGGAAGTACGTGCTGTACAGTTTGAACAGGCAGCTTCTGGAATTTTTTTTATGTGTTCTAAGACATTGGGCACACAACTTTATGCATTCCCATGAAGAAAATTTCATTAAATCCATGGTGATAGATTTTCCACGCTTCAGATGCACAAGATGCTAGGCACAGCACGAATTCATGTAATTTCCTTTCTTGGCTGTTTGTAATGAGATGGCATATGTGACATGGATTTTCCATATGCATGTACACATACAAAAAGTTGTCCACATGTTATTATGCATGCACGTGATTGGTTATTGTGTCACAACCATGCATTTTCACTACAATACAACAAATGAAGCATGGCACTTTTAATGCATTATGAGTTTGAGCTCAGTTTGAAGATACATGCACATGTGTGTACTTGATATTAATGCGTTATTTGTATGATCCATTTGCAGTTTCTCTGTGACATATGCACTTTCATACGGTGTGCATCATAAGCAATTGGCTCTCTGCAAATTTTTTCTGTACACAGTAAAATCCTAATGAGAGACCCCTCCTTTTGGAGACCTGCTGCCTTTTGTGACCACCTTTCTTTTGCAAAAATGCATTCCAATGATAATTTACCTCTTTTGGGAGACCACCTGCAGAACCTGACCAGTGACCACCCAAAATAGCCCCAAGAGACCACTTATCCAGCCACAAATACCCCTGTTACATAAGTAAAATCCACCAATTTTGGCAAGATTACTAAAACTGTTTTCATAAAATTAGTTTACAAAAATTAAATATGTGCATGATATCAACAGACAAATAAACATCTACCTGCCAGATGGAATTGGGTACAATAAATGCAGAAACATGCATGCATGAGTCTAAATTATGGATGGAAATTCAAACTAGAAATTAGTTGTTGGCCATGTACGTGGCACAACAATCTACCCTCGTTTGGGCAGGGAGGTGTATCTCATACACCTCCCTGGTTTGGGAGACCACCTGCTTTATATGACCACTTTTGGGTGTGTCCCAGGGTGGTGTCTCAAAACAGGTTTTACTGTACACAGTATAGTGCTTCATTTGGGGCTCCACCTGTAGGGCAGGTCTATAAACTGTCATGCAAATTAGGAGATGATCCCTCAACAAAGATCAACTAACATGGAAAAGACAGCACTGTGGACCAGATGAATGTGATATTACAAGGGTGGGTGCATGGTCAGTCAGTGGAGCGGTGTCTCATAGGAGGCGCCACTGATGCACATGCATGGCAATAAACTTTCCGTGAATTTCCCTGCATGGAAATATTCTGAAATTTTTATTCATTTTCTGTACCATCCATAATCCATGCATGATTCATTGTGATAAGAGAACAAATCTATTTCAAGCCACCAGCTTCAACACAGTATCCAGACTGAGATGTGCTCATGCACCTTGTGGTGCACTATGGTTAAATTCAGATAATGACGTAAAAGTTAGCAGACAGCCCCAGACAGTGACTGGAAGGGTCTGTTGTGTCGACAGATGATCACGTTTGCCCTTTTACAGCATGTGAGCTTATATGAAAAGTTCGTACAAGCATCTGCTCCCAGCAAAAATAAGAGCAGACATCTCGAGAGAGATGGCTCGTGTGAAAGGTGTCCTTGTGCAAACCTGCCTGCAGTACAAACAGAGTGGATGAGCATTTCTTTCAGAGGAATTGTGTGAGACTGGTTATTCTTGCAATACTTCAGCTACTCACTGCATGATGCTGCCAATATGAATGGTTGACATTAAATGCTGTAAAATCTCTAGTATCAGATGCATCACTAGTAGAAGCTGTTACTCTCACTTTGGACTTGATAAAAGGTAGCGTGTAATCTTTGACACTTAAAGCAAGGGACACTGCACCCCTTCTTTCATTCTGTTAGGCATAATCAAATTTTGTAGGTGAAAGGGCTAATAATACCATTTGACTGCATGGTGAGATATGCTTGTATCTGTGATACTTTGCCATCTTGAAAGGTGTATATATAGCCCCAAAGACCCATTGTACTGTGGGCAAGGGTCTAATAATAGATTAAAGCTACATCTATATATAGGCAGTAATTTATCAGTACAGTGCATTTACTTACAAGTATTTTGCTAATACATGTAGATGTTAACTTTATGTACATGTATGTAGGTATATATGCATATATATGTATACACCTGTATGTATACATATGTATATATATATATATATATATATATATATATATATATATATATATATACACACGTATACCATATTCATCCTAATAGTAGCACGCCGTGCCAATGCAAAGATTTGCCAGATCTTGCAGTGTTTTTTTTTTTTGGCGGGACTATGGAATAAGTATTTTTCTTGATTGAAGGTTGTACAGTTCATTTAGGTGTTAGATAAACATTAATATACTGCAGCGACATTTAATTTTTCATGTGGAAGTATAGTCTGCTAAATTACAGGAAAAATCTTGATTTTGAATCTAGACCACTTGGATTGAAAGTGTGTGTGTGGGGGGGGGGTGTGTGTGTGTGCTTGTATTAGGGCATGTGCTACTATTAGGATGAATACAGTAAATATATGTATAATTGTGTAATCAACCTAAATATTTTTATTCTACCCCATGTATTAATCTATGATGGTCATCTATGGGCACATCTAGTATGGTGTAGGAGAATTAATGCCCTGTAAGAATAGGCTCAATGACTTTTATATGAACTTGAACCCTGGCAGCAACAAAGTATTGTCCTAATATATACAAGTCCAGCCTTGTTTTAGAAAACTTTGTGAACAATGATGTGTACAGTCAAACTAATATTGTTGAGCACTGCATGGAACCACATTTTAATTAGCCAATTGAAGGGAACACTTTTGTTATTAATATGGGCATTTTTGTAAAATTAATGTACTTTTACACTTAAAAGATCATGAAGATAGCACAGCAAAACCTGCCAAGCTAAACACTTTGGGATTACTGAACACCTCTGTTACCCAAACACTTTTTACAAGTCCCAACTCTTTCGTATGTAATTTAATAGGAGATCAGAGCCATGTGTTAGAACCTGCAATCCCTGAACACCTCTCTTCTCGGAACACTGAACACTTGATGATTTGGGTCCCAAAGCAATATTTAACCTGTCAAGGCTGAACACTTACCCCCCAGAAAGAAGAAATTTATTGGGAGATTAATTGATATTTGATGCAAAAACATCACAATTTTTTATATTCAACACTTTCATCAAATTTGTGGCATTAATATATTCAAAAGGGTATCAGTTGTGTGTAGGTTCCATGACAGGTTGTTTGACAGGTATTCTTCTTTGATATGAAGCTCTGCATTTATAAGCAAAACTTTACGTATTTAGCTAATTCATCAATTGCCACGTTCATATTTATTCCTTATTATGTGGGTTGTCTTTGCTGAATATTTAGCTTAGACAAGGAGCCGCTACTCAGAGAGACATGTACGGGTAAAATGCTCCGAAACATTATGAGTATAGTTATCCGCTGAAAACCCTTTAATTTATTTGGGCTAATACAGCCTATGTCAAAATTTTACAGAGAAACATGTGCAATATGGACAATAGTAATTTTATGTATATAAGTTAGACAGGGACAGGTTAGCTTATGGAGAGTAAAGAGTTCGGGCTGCGGAATAGGGTAATGACTACTAGGAAGTGGTTTTGGACAGAAAGACACAAATTCAATGGTGAGACCTTGTACAGCTCCATATAGACAATAAACTGGTTGTTAACCTACATGTATCAAACTAGGAAGTGTATTCTGAAGTTTAGCAGTAAAAGGGTAGAATACATGCATTGTGTATTAATGTTTGACAATAAATTGATGTTATATGTCATCATATATGCATATGTGAATGCACTGTCACAGGTACATGTAGGACAGATACCCAGACATGTACATATACTTCAGTACATATGCATATAGAGAACTTTATGCATGCACCAGTTACATTAATTAGTAATGTACATAGCCTAATGATATTGAAAGTTTCCTTTTTCTGTTAGCCTTAGGTTTATGAATCCTATACACTATTTTCCGAAGAGAAAGTTCTTTTTCATCTTAGACTTTATTTTTTCGATAAAGGGTTTGTAATTCGTATAAATACATGTATATATGCATCGGAGCTCGTAAATTCCCCAATGCATGTGCATGCACATGTGCAGTTGAGTTCAAAGTTTACATGTGCAGGATGTAGCCACAAGGCTATGCCCCTGACCCTCTATTAACCGAACACCTCCGATACCTGAAAGCTTTGGCTGGGTCCAAAGGGCATTCGGCCTGGGCAGATTTTACTGTTTAACCCTTCCCCCTTGAATTCACATATGAGTCAACAGCTTTCCTTGGCATGAGTTGGGCACTAAGTGCCCAACTCATGCCAAGGAAAGTTGTTGACCTGGGGCATGTAATCGTGATAGGGCTCATCTACAATTCTCAGTCAAAATTGTTTTTCATTACTGTTGAAATTAGTTGAAAACACGGAAGAAGACGACATTTGACCCCCAGCTGGTTTTAGCCGGTTTGAGGGGGAAAGGGTAACTTAAGAGAAAACGTATGGATATGAATTCTAGACTTTTTCTCGAGATGTCTTAATTGAGCACAGTCAGTTTAGTATTAAAGACTGCCCTTTTGCCAGCAAATTGTGATCTTGTGTTGCTGGTGGCCTTGAAATACGGGTAAATATATATAAGTGAAATTGACTCTGGTGCTGTTAAAGGGCACTGTGTTAAAAAGGTCTGCAGTCTCTGATCAGATCATGACAGTTGCTTGGTCTTCATAGCAGGTACATGATGGTTTCAGCATGCTTGAAACACTGTGCAATTTTAAATCTTATCACAAGTACTTCAAAGGTCATGCACATATACCCTGGGTGATGATAATATACATGTATGTTATCTATTCCGTTGCATTCACTAGTGCTAATTGATCTGATAATGAGAGCTATTTTTGCAGTTAGGGGCCTTTCGGTTGGACGTGATCTATCTTGTACACCCTTAAAATGCATTTTCCGGTCATATTTTCATCAGTATAGGCCTCATTAGTTTAAATTAGCTATTGTCATTACACACCACATTCATTAACTCTTTTATCCCTGTTACATACATGGCTTTGGGCCCCACAGGGAATTAAATGTTGATTGTCTGACAAATACACGGTTCTGGTTCTGAGCTTAAAGGAATGTCATGAGCATGAACCACTGTCACATGGACATTTCCTGTCCTTGCAAGTTCCTTAATTCACCATTCCATCCCAGTATTTACCTGAGGGCAGCACATGTGTCAATTCAGCATCACAGGATGGGCGATTGTCCATGGTCTCTCATTTTTATCACTAGGTCAAACTATGGCCAAAGAGTACGGTCATCATGTCATGTCCCTTTGTCCATATCCATATTGTCACTGGAAGAGGTGTAAAGATAAGGAGTGTTATAATTTGACTGAGGGGTAAATGAGGAGTGTGTTGACTGAGAGGTATATGGGGAGTGTATTGTATGAGGGGTATATGAGCAGTGTATTGACTGAAGGTATATGAGGAGTGTATTGTACGAGGGGTATATGAGGAGTGTCTTGTATGAGGGGTATATAAGGAGTGTATTGCCTGGGGTATACATGTATGAGGAGTGTATTGTATGAGGGGTACATGAGCAGTGCATTGACTGAGAGTATATGAGGAGTGTATTGTATGAGGGGTATATGAGGAGTGTATTGCATGAGAGGTATATAAGGAGTGTATTGACTGAGGGTATACATGTATGAGGAGTGTATTGACTGAGGGATATATGAGGAGTGTATTGACTGAGGGGTATATGAGGAGTGTATTGACTGAGGGGTATATGAGGAGTGTATTGTATGAGGGGTGTATAAGGAGTGTATTGCCTGAGGGTATACATGTATGAGGAGTGTATTGACTGAGGGATATATGAGGAGTGTATTGACTGAGGGGTATATAAGGAGTATATTGACTGAGGGGTATATGAGGAGTGTATTGACTGAGCTACATGTATGAGGAGTGTATTGACTGAGGGATAGATGAGGAGTGTATTGACTGAGGGGTATATGAGGAGTGTATTGACTGAGGGGTATATGAGGAGTGTATTGACTGAGGGGTATAAAGGGCACAGAGCAGAAGTTCTGTCCATTTGCTTACATTCTTTTGCATTTTCAAACACAGTCGGTTGAATCCTCTGGAAAGTTGGTGGGGATGAACATTGGATGGTCTGTACAAAGTTTGTTTGATGGATCAGACTTCATTTATAACTTCTTGGAGTTCTTTTGTTGGTTTGTTTGTGTGTGTGTGAAATTTCCAAAATATATAAAAGGGCTGGGTCAATTGTTTTGAAATAACCCAGAGACACTTCAGCAGAACACACAGAGATTGTTTTCAAATTAATTTTTTGTGGGGGTTGTAATTTTGAACTACAGATGTACTCCAAACTGGTGGCTTGATTGGCATCAAAATTGACAGGAAGGCACCTTGACTTAATTGGTCTCTACCAAAGTTATATATACTCGTTTGTACCATTGTGAAATCCTGAATTTTAACAAATTTTTGAAATAGCGATATTATCAGTAAAAGTACAGGCAAGGTACTTTTGTAATGCTAGACATTAGTGTGAATGCTTGCACAGTTACACCTGCCTTAGTGAACACCTTAACATACTGAACACCTCCTTACACAGAACAGTTTCTTGGTCCCAATTGTATATTTGATGATAAGCAAACCTCCCAGTACTGAACACCTGCCTATACGGAACACTTTTGTCCAGTCCCAAGGGCGTTCTGTACCGGGAGGTGTCACTGTATTTTGTAATTTTCTTTTGAATCATTGGCATAGGCCAGATGCTCTGTAGATTAAGGTGTACATGCACCATTAATATATGCAGGTCACTTTTTCACCAATAGTTCCCTTGGGATATACTTAGTACTGGCACTAGTCGCTGCAGCACAACGATCGTTACCCAGTGTCCTTAGCGGCAGGTGGGACATCTATTCCAGAGCGGCCATTGTTGCCATTGTCACAGCACAGAACAGCACACGCCTCTGAATTGATTTCGAAGTTTTGACCTGTTTATTGCTGATGTAAGGAAAAAGATGCCTGTTTACCATTGTGCTGCACCAGGCTGTATGGCAGATTCTAGGAAATTGAACAATCTTCAGAAGTATTCATGGATGGAAGGTATAACTTTCTAGAGCTTTCACACACGCAGCTTGCAGTGAAGATCGCACCGCTGTAAAGCATGTCCCACTTGTCAAAAGTAACTGGACCAAAGGTCATCAGTGCTCATGCGTGTGATCGTTGCGCTACACTTTCGGGTAGCAGGAACTGCTGGTACTAAGTATATTTCAAGGGAACTATTTCGACGTATTGATTCCATTTTTAATGATTTTTCAGATTTGTCGTGAATTTATTTTGTTCATTTTTGAACCAAATTGAAACTGTGCATCAGTGGATCTTTATCTTCATAAAGGGTCACAGGCAGCCACAGTTACTTGGATATAGTGTTTCATAATTTGATATTGCACATGACAGTGCTTAATTCTCCCTCAAGGCTGGGTTGGGACTGAACACAGAGGCCTTGACCTAATTCTCAAAGTTCCATATAGGGCCACTATATACCTGCAAGGTCACCTGATCACATGACTGTCATGGTCCTCTTGTTACTTAACGATGTCAATTTATCCCTGTTGTATTAGAGTGTGTGCACCTCAAAGTATATCTCCAGACAATTCGATCTGCAGGAGTTCACTGTATGCACACTGCCATGCAGCAAAGTACATACACGAAGGTTGTGCTATGACAGTTAAAGCCCTGCCAGCTGATATTTGTTCTGCATGAAGACAAAACCAGATTCATCATGTATTGGTTGCAAGAAACATATAATCGTGTCTTTGTAACTATTATGATGATGAATTTTTCAATATGAAAAAAAAAAAAACCAAAAAAGACAGGCAGGATAGGAGCAGGGTTATGTTTAGATGATGTAGATTCTATGTGGATCGAATTCTTGGTAAGAAAAAAGGACCATCATCATAGTTTTGTTTTAATATCAATAACAAGGAGAAGAGTGTAAGGGTCGTAGCATATGGTCCATACACAGAAGGCCCTTGGCTCCACACCGGCAATCATAATTGAAGAATATTCAAATCTGACACATATTTTGGACACAAGTGGTAAGTAATTAAGAACTTGAACTGAAGTGAGCCAGCAAGAGACATACACATTCATGGCTCTCTGTATAGCCTCCAGCAAGACCTGTGAAGTAGCACTTTATCTAGCCACTGTCCTCTCCGTGCATATTCTACTCCTCCAGAAGTGTATCGGTAAAGATCCCTTCAGTGGAAAAGGAAGCACAGCTGAATTTGAAAAGCAAATATGAGGACTTGAGAATCTTCAGATTTGCTCCTTAGAGATCTACATGTATATATGGAAAGTACAAACACATCCCAGCTTTCCTGCCCCTGCCAGGTTGGAAAATGGTACCCTTGTCTCTGGCTTGACATCGTGTGTAATGATCTAGGAGATAAAGTAATCTACACTGAGCTGATGCTTTTTGTTTTTTGTTTTTTGTTTTTTTTGGGGGGGGGGGAGGGGGGAGGGGGACTTTCAGATGTCCATGTATATACATGTAGATTGTCAATATTGTACTACATGTTCATTGACATGAAGTTCTCTCATGCAAGCGTACATGTATTTTGAGTGCTTATCTGGCTGTTAATCATTTCATTCCATCACTAGCTGGGTTTTTATGTCTGATTTAAGTTTCTATAGTGCAATAATAATAGATCATACAAGTTTATCCTGTATTATTCCTGAACTTGCTGGAAATAAAGACTTGAGCCACAGTTTATTGTGTTATTTTGGGGGACCCCTTGATTTATTTTTGGCCTGGAAAAAATTTTACAATCTGCTTTAACAAGTTTATTTTGTTTTTTAGCGCTGCTGAACAAAGGTTGCAGAGCTTTTATGTGACCGCTCATGACTGTCTGTAAACTTTTGCTTGTCAGCGCGATACCGTCCACAATTGGTGAATATAACTTTCAGGACTTATAGGGAGTATGAAAATCTGGGCTCGATATTGGTGGTACCACCTACATTATTATGTAATAAAGGGGGTCAAAATGTGAAAAATCTTGTGAACACTCTAGCATCTTTAATTTTTGGCCGATCTTCACCATATTTGGTGGGATTGTGCGGGAGGGTCAAAATCTAAGTTGCTAATAATACCAGTGGTGCCACCTATTATTTAATGGGAATCATGAGCCAAAGTGTGTTTTAAGATGTAAAATTCCATATTTGGAAAAGTAATTGGATTAGAATTGCCAAATTTATATGATACAAAGACCATGGCAAAAGGTAGAACAGTATACAATATCAGTGACCTTGACATATTTTTGTGAGATCACCATGCCTGTAAAGTTGAAAAGGTGATTTTGTAATGGCTGGAATCGTAGCTTGGACATCAATGGCAAAGAGAATTGAGCCTCCAGATCAACATTGCACTTGACTACATAATACGTATACATAAATCTGTACTTGGTGACTTACTTTTTGGGTCACTATGACCCAGTAATTATGGCGTTTGGCTTCTGTCCAAGTTTACTGTTTTTTGTCAATAACTGGAAAAGTTATCACCCAATTTGTACAAACAGACTATATGTGGAAAGCTAACAATTTTTTAATCGGAGTTGAAGGTCAAGGTCAGATGGCCAGTTTGAATATTGGGGTCATCTCATGAATGCTCAACACCCCACAATTGAGATAGGCCCATATAACATTAAGGAGTTATAAAATGTATTAAAATCTTTTACAACATCAATGTTGGTGGCACCACCTATAGTTTTATGTAATATACAGGTCACAATGTGAAAAGATTGTGACGACAATACCGTCCACAGTTTTCACCTTAGCCCAATATAACCTTCAGGACTTATAAGGGGTATAAAAGTCCAGGGTCTTTTCGAAATTGGTGGGGCCACCTACACTATTATGCAATAATAGGATCACAATATGGAAATCTTGTGAACACCCTAGCATCTTTAATTTTTGGCAGATCTTCACCAAATTCAGTGGGATTGTGGTTAAGGTCAAAGTCTAAGTTGGTAATGATACTAGTGGTGCCACCTATAATTTGATGGAAATTATTAGCCAAAATGTGTTTTAAGATATAAAATTCTACATGTATATCTTGAAAAGTAATTGGATTAGACTTGCCAAATTTATAGGATATATATAGACAATGTCCAAAGCTAGAATTGATGATAATATTAGTGACCTTGACTTATTTTTGTGAGGTCACCATGCCTGTAAAGTTGAAAGAGGTGATTTTGTAATGGCAGTGTGTAGCTTGGACTTCAGTGGCAATGTCAGCACAGCACCAGGCAGGTCTATGGGCCTTTTGTATTACATAATCTGGGTATGTGTCCTTGATCTTCTGTCTCAAGGTCACTGAGGACATAAAGTTAAGGACTCGCTCATTGTTGTCTTGGCACATGCAACAATGTTCATCACAGGAATTGCACAAATAAGCTATGATTACATGTGGAGCGAAGTGCCATCTAGTGGACCATTTTCACATTAAATGTACATAAGCTGTATATGTTCAGAAGCCACTACAGGACTGACAACTTTGAAATCAACAGGTGCAATATAGCCACGATGCCAGCAGAGCATTAGGCCCATGGGCCTCTTGTTTGTTTGGCTTTGTATCGGGCTTAATTAGAGACCTTCTTGTTGAGTTTTTTGGGCCACTGCTCATAAACATTATATACCAAAGAAAATATTTGCACCCTTAAGGGAGATTACAAGGGAGGTGTATATACTCGTAAAAAATCACTAACGTGCGTATGAGCTGTTGACCATCACTTTAGCCAAGACACACAGTCCAAATTAAATTTCTGCAGTGTTCTGCCCTCATTCCTTCTTAACCATTTTGTCCATGTTAATTTAATTTTAGTTGATTTCATATCAGCAAAATTTTATCTCTTCATTACGTGTTGGCAGCATCCTGTCATTGCCTGTAAATTGTCTTCACTTTCCACTGCTAAAGATTACGCGGGTTTATGTAAACATGTAGTGCCATTCAGAATGCATATGCATTTTAACTCTTTTATTGCCACATTTTGGACTGAGTCAACAGCACACTTTGGGCACATTGTGCCCAGGAAAGTTATTGACCTGGACTATTATATTTTATGTAAATAAAGGCATGCTGATTCTTAAATGAAAAGTCTTTTTAAGGAATCTGAATCTAGCACCCTTGTCAGAATTTGAGAGCAGTTTTAAGTAGCTTGACTTAATATTAAAGTGGCAGTTCACACTGAAAGAGTTAACTTGACTGCGCCTTCATTAATTCTGAACATATCTGCTATTAAATTGTACTTGGGGTACGTGTCTGATTGATGCAAGCTTTCTCAATGACATGACAGGAAAGGGACCATTTAGTTGAAATAAGAAGCAATCATGACATTTATGACACCAGATTATACTTTGTGGGGTTTTTAATGGGAAAAGTTGCATGCCGATATATTGATATATTGGCATAACGTCCATTACCTTGATTCCACTGATTGATATGCTGCCACATATGACTACACAATGGTGCTTTGCTTTTGGTGGAAATGTTTCTACAGACAATTATCCATACACATGTATGAAATGGTGCATATTATTATTTTTGTTGGGAAGTTAATGAGGATTTATGCAGAAATAGCATATGGATTTGATTGTTCACCTTCCGCATGTTCTGTGAGATCAAGTATAGAGTTCACCAAATTTGACAGCTTGGCATTATCTGACATTGTAGACATATTATGCCAAGGAATAATTTGAAGGGAAACATGTATGTGTGGGGTTGATTTATGCAGTGACCATGGAGAATATGGGTACAAAGGTCTTCCACACTAAGGTGGCAAAGGTCAAGCTCAGCGCATATAAAATTGTGCTATCTTAGTCAGCCTCCTGTCTTTATTTCTTCTCTTACATATACATAAAGCTATGTATCTTTTAAATTGCAAAGATGTGGAGAATCTCTCCATATAAATAAAATATTAACACAACATGTGAAAAAAAAAATGCAAGTTCTCATTTTCTGGAGGGGTCAATTTTGACATTTGTTATGGATATCTACCAAAATATTGTGTTCAAAAACCTATTTTTAGCTCAGCTGACTTGTCAGTCAGCTGAGCTTATGTGATGGTGAGGCATCCATCGTCCGTCTATCATCCGTTGTCCGTTGTCCGTCGTCCACAATTCACATTTTCGACTTCTCTAAAACCACCAGCCAGATTCACTTCAAACTTGGTGGGGATGTGCCTTGGGTGGGTCTGTACCAAGTTTGTTCAAATGGTTACGGTCCAGTGATTTTTGGATTTTTTATGAATTTTTTTGTTCATTTTGGGGGGAAATCTTAAAAAATCTTCTTCTCCAAAACCACCTGGCCAATTGCTTCAAAATTGCATAGGGACACTTCTCGAGACCTCTAGACCATAAATTATTCAACAGGTTGCACTGCAATTTTTTTCTATTTTTTCATGAATTTTTTGTGTTTTTGCCATTTTCGACTTCTTCTCCAAAACCGTCACTCAGATTATGCTGAAACATGGTGTAAATGTTCCTTCTAGAAGGGTCACACAAGTTTGTTCCCTAGGTGGCATTGCTGTGGAACCTTGATTTTTAACGATTTTTTCAATTCGGGTACTTGGCGGCCAATGCATGTATTAGTATTGATTACTAAGTCAATGGGGATTGCTGTGGTAATTCATGTTTTTGACTTCTTCTTCAAAACTGTCAGTGAAATTCACTTGAAACTTGGTGGGGACGTGTCTTGGGTGGGTCTGTATCAAGTTTGTTCAAATGGTCACGGCCCAGTGATTTTCAGATTTTTTATGAATTTTTTTGTTCATTTTTGGGGGATATCTTAAAAAATCTTCTTCTCTGAAATCACTTGGCCAGTTGCTTCCAAATTGTATATACTGGCTGGGGTATCATCAATGTCAGAGAAGGGCAAAGTCAAAGGTTCAATTACATACCAACATGTTGACTCTGCATGGTATTAACATTCACACTCAGATGCTGAAGGACAGTTAATTGACATAACTAGCTCCACTGTGGATGACCTTGAACTTCTTCCCAATGCCACATTGCCACTAGTGTCATCAATTTGTAAGTCAGCTGAGCATGGCCTGTTCACACAGGCCTCTTGTTTTCCTAAGAAACTTTGTACAGATACTTGGAGACTGTCAGATCAGTTTTTCTGCATACAGAATTTATGATGAGATATCAAATTTTGAAGTATAACCTGTTCATTCACACTTGTTCTCTGCATTTCAAAATTTCAAATCTGCAGAAATATTCTGTCAGCATGCATGCATGGTTCTAGTATGTACTTACATTATTATTGCCCTGGTTAGCTGCTCACTAAGAATATCTCAAATGAACCTCAACTTGCCTCTATGGGGTATTAACTGTAAATAATTCAGCAAACCATTTACCATGAGAAATTATTTTTCTTTACACACATACAATCGAAATCAAACCCCAGTGCACATTAGCAATAATACCATAGAAATAACAATAAAATGCAATATATTAAGCAAAAGTTTAACATTTTGAAGGGTCAAGAAGGACAATGCACAATTACTTTTACATTGTAACTGAGTGTAATCCTGGTTATTATTTTTATTTTTGGTGTGACCTTTATAATGGTGAGGTCAGATGGATGACTTTGACCTAATTTCCAAAATCACAAAGACATGAAGATAGCCAGTTTTCATTTGTATATGACACTAATGAAGAAACATTTGAGTTAAGGCTTTTATATTACATAATCATAATCTTTCATAAGAACAGCTAGCATTTGGGATTCCAGATAGGTGAGCTGGTGCTGATTTACCCAATTCTTGAGTTCATGGAATGTTCATTTCTAGATGATTGCTAAAGAAGCATTTCAGCTACAGTACAGATGGTACTGATCACAGCTATGGTTGTTTTCTCATCACCGTCAAACATATAATGGTTAAAAGATTCCAATTCCTATGAAGATACATTTGATTCAAATACCAGCAAGCCTAGTCTAAAGCAAAAAGTAGTTTTAAGTCAACAGCTTTCCCCTCAGGACATATGGGCAAAGTGCCTGGAGGAAAGCTGTTGACTCACTTTATAACCAGTACTTAATCAGTTAAGTCTTAATTGCACCCATTTTTGAGTGGTCCCCAGGTGCCTGGACCTTACAAGAGATGTGACAGAGGTGTACGTTGTTCCTGTGTTTGAGGGATGTCCACAGGATAGACCACATTAGGACCTCTGATTTTAACTGCACTGTGAGCTATTGTTATCAGCCTGTGGTCCACACTGGGTATGGTACAACAGTTTTATTATTTTCATAACCAGGTGAACAGTAGTACTGGTGTATGGCCCCACCAGTAGGTGTGTATGATATGCAAGACTTTATTAGCACCATTACAGGAATTTAAAAGTTCACACGGACATATAGTCTTATAGAAGTACATAAAAGGGGGATGGGTTTGATGCAATTGCCAAAGTCAAGGGTTGCCTTTTCTGATTTTTTTTTATTTTATTTTTTTTTTGTGATGACAAGAATGAGTCGTGTATGGCTTTAATATGCACAAAATGATAATCCTATATGAAAGCTTCCCAGGTGGGATTGTAAATGGACGTGAGAATATGGTGCCGTTTCCAAAAGTTTATGAACAGGCTATCTTCTGTACATACACGTGTCACTTCTGGATGATATCTCAAGAAAAAATTGAACTACATGTAGAACATTCATATTGCATGTGATGATGGTTTTCAGTGAGGTCTTGCTTGGAAGTTCAGATGGATGAACTTAGCTAGGTGTTTAAGTACACAGGGTACAATAGACTTTCTTAGATCTCATTCATTGTTAGTTTTCTATTATATATATATATATATATATATATATATATATATATATATATATATATATATATATATATATATATGGTATGCAATACGACAATTTATACTACAAGTAAGGGTGATCATCATATACACTGTACATGATATAAGCATCCAGCCAGAATACAGACCAGACAGAGTGACATGAAGGAAGGTACTTTTCACTACTGCAATCCTCATAGCATAGCCTGGAGATGTCTCCACCTGTCTGACCACTTTTTTTGCAAGGGTTATTAATTATTCATGAAGTTTGGCACAATGGTGTTGTACAGTCCAATTAACACTGCTTGATTCTGCTCTTGACCTGATAAACTGCCAAGCAATTAACTTGAATGGCAAAATGTGCTACCTGCAGGTTGTACTATCAGGATACCTTTGTGAAAAGTCCCATAAAAAATGAGCCCCGTAAAATTTTGTCAGCAAAATGTTTACTTTGATGTGCATTTGGACGCGATTCAATGTCTCCCCTGCAAACCTAATCAGTGAGACCAGTGTGGTTTTGCAGGAGGAAGGAAGTGTTGCTGATTGAAGTAGAAGATTTTAATTAGTGGGAACATTAATAACAATATCAGTATCAACAAATTAGCACACCGGTGTTTACGGAGCAGCTGTCCGCTCTTTGCAATAAGTGAAGGCTGTTAATTGAGGACAGGAAAAAGTGGAGAAGGGGCTCAGCATGCTTTTTAACTCATTCCATACCAGTCCCTGAGTTTTTCATATATTTACCTGGATTCAAGACAAAAATTGCATATTTAAATTCTTCATGAAAAGAGCTTTCATTCAAGTACCAACATACATATAGTCTGAAGTCAGTGGCACTGCCTGGCAAGTCATGCTGCAGCTACAGCATGACTTGCCAGGCAGTGCCAGGACCGCTGACCAAGGCCTGTGACCATAGTATGGAATGAATTTAATGAGATTTGTGGCCTAGCTCATTCTAGCTCATTCTAGCTCAATGATTTAATCACCCTCACACCAATTATTCTGGTCCAATGATTTTATTGCATGCAAATTATATATATTGTAGAAAACTATGAAGGGGGTTTACATGTAGGAAAGTCTAAGGCAGCGTGTGCTGTTTTAGTTTGTGAATTTGTTTTTTTTCGGATGATGTAGAAAAACAAGTTTGACTCAGGACGCTAATATTACTCATGGTGGTCCTCGTGTGATGAGTCATATTTCAGGGTGCATGTGGATGATCTTGACCTAATTCTTCAAGGGTACAGACTGCCTTTCGTGAATTTCATTACAGGAGGACAGTGGGAGAACTATTTTAAGGACATGATGTTGCTGATGATGGTGGCCCGATGTAAGGGCTGTCTTCAAATTGCATGTAGTTAACCTTGATCTAGTTCCCAAGGTCACAGATCAGTGTTCTGCATTAATTAGTTTCCAGAAGCAAACTTACTTGAGACAAGTAGAGGAAATAAAAAAGAGATTTCTCAACCAAGAGTGTTTATGTTTAGTCTCACTGCTAATAAAGTGTAGAATCTATAAATCCAGTATCTCAATCTCTTTTCTTTTTGAAATGAGTAGAGGATTATAAGTCCAAGTTTTTTTATTAAATGTGTCTAAGATATAAAGAAATAGAATGTCAATATTGAGATGGTCAGGGAAGTCCCAATGTTTGCTGATGGGGGGGGGGGGGAAGGCAGGTTTTTAGAGACAGATGTTTCTGTAATGTTCTAAGTACACATCTCATATGGTGTTTGGGTTTTTTTTTTTTTTTTTTTTATGGTTTCACATATATGTTGTCAAACACATTCAAGCCTGCACAAATTAAAATTTATGCAATCCATAAATGGGTTAAACTGAACAATATACATAACCCTGTATTTGTTTTGTGTAAACCATTTTGACAGTGCTGTATGTATTTATGCCAAAACTGCATGAATGGTAACTGGGTTATGCCACTGCTAAACCTTGCAACCTCTGTGCGAACAAAATAATCTGTTATGCAATGTGATGCAGATAAGTATGTATATTGTATTTGTGTCTTTTTGCCCAGAACCACTTCCTAGTACTCAAATCCTATTCCGCAGTTCGAACTCTTTACTCTCCATAAGCTAACCTGTCCCTGTCTAACCTGTATACATATGGAATTACTATTGTCTATATTGCACATGTTCCTCTGTAAAATTTTGACATAGGCTGTATCAGCCCAAATAAATTAAAGGGTCTTCAGCGGGTAACTACTCAACATGTTTCGGAGCCTTTTACCCGTACATGTCTCTCTGAGTAGCGGCTCCTTGTCTAAGCTAAATATTCAGCAAAGACAACCCACATAATAAAGAATAAATAGGAACGTGGCAAATGATGAATTAGCTAAATACGTGAAGTTTTGCTTATAAATGCAGAGCTTCGTTATGAAAGAAGAACCCCTGTCAAACAAACCATAATTACTAAATTTGTATAGTACAGGTTCTGATAAGAACAATTTGACTTACCCCTGAACCAATATGTACCCTTTCTGGCTGGACAGTTTATCCCAGTTAAACCACCCGCCAGTGTATAACTGAAGTGGAAACAAGCTGGGGCCTTATATTCAGTCCCAGTGATAGTAAAATAAACAGTTGCAACTAGACCACCTGTACAAACCAAGGGAAATCCCAACAAGGACTGTAACAATGGACATCCTGCACCAGAAATGTAAAACAAACTCTGTGATGACACCTACCCCCCAAACAATTAAGCTCTATTTAACTGCCAACTCTGAGTCAATGTATCAACTTAATGTGTCAGGTTTGTGACATTTAAGAAAATACTGTCAATTTTGAGTAAATGTGCATTTAGGCATGTCAGAAAAGAATGAAAGTCATTAGCATTTATGTCAAAAAACATGTAATCAAAACAATTTTTCTTAACAGGATTTTGAGTACAATTAGGCAAGCTTGTAACTGTCGTCAGTAGCTGCTTGCTACCTATAGCCCCTGGGGGTTTGACCTAACAGAAAACAAGCTAGCCTAAAATGTCTGAAAGGTGAACATTAAAACAGAATGATGCCAAAAGATAAAGTTAAGTAGCAAAACCGACAAGTCTAAAAACTGTAAATTATTGTAGCCAAACTTTCTAATAATCTTTGGATATTAACAGCTAAATTATAGGAAAGTCTGAAAAGAATGAAAGTCATTATTTGTACTTAAGTCAAGAGAATGCAACGGAAATGTAATATTTCTTAAACAGATATCAAGCACAATTAGGCGAGCTTGTAACTGTCGTCAGTAGCTGCTTGCTACCTATAGCCCCTGGGGGATTGACCTAACAGAAAACAAGCTAGCCTAAAATGTCTGAAAGGTGAACATTAAAACAGAATGATGCCAAAAGATAAAATTAAGTAGCAAAACCGACAAGTCTAAAAACTGTAAATTATTGTAGCCAAACTTTCTAATAATCTTAGGATATGAACAGCTAAATTATAGGACAAGTCAGAAAAGAATGAAAGTCATTATTTGTACTTAAGTCAAGAGAATGCAACGAAAATGTAATATTTCTTAAACAGATATCAAGCACAATTAGGAGAGCTTGTAACTGTCGTCAGTAGCTGCTTGCTACCTATAGCCCCTGGGGGTTTGACCTAACAGAAAACAAGCTAGCCTAAAATGTCTGAAAGGTGAACATTAAAACAGAATGATGCCAAAAGATAAAATTAAGTAGCAAAACAGGCAAGTCTAAAATCTCTAAAATTATTGAAGCCAAACTTTCTAACCATCTCGGGATATTTACAGCAAAATTTGTAGAAATATTTGATCAAAAGTACATCTTTGAATCCTCTTGACTCAAGTTTATTGTAAATAAATTTGGTTCTAGATGCAAAGTCCTGAAATTTAGAACAAATACGACCAAATCTCAAAATCTGTGACAAAAACGTATTATATCCAATAGTTTCCGAAATATTACTGTCCGGGAAAGGATAATTAACCACTTCAAAGTTAAACTCATCTATTTTGTGATAGACTTTAATACAAAACCTGTCATTAGTGACCTGAATATCCAAGTCCAAAAACACATCTCTGAAACCATCTGAATTGTTACCCTCCAAAGGGATATCTTTTGGGTAAATTTCTTTAGCAATTTCACTGAAATTTTGTACATTTACGCAAGCAATGTCATCAATATATCTTGCGTTGTTTGATAATTTTGTAGCCATTTGAAAGTCCTTTTTCATCAATTTATTCATATACTTAAAGTATGTAAATCATGCTGCAACTTTGGCAGTGGACGTTAATGGAAAAAGCAGGATGCCTAGGAGCTGCATTTTTCACAGGCCATATGCACAAAGATTAGATGCTTTCAATTAGTATTGTTAAATTTTACTTGAAAAAAAATATATTTCTCCCTTTACCCTGCTAATTTTTGACCAGGAAAAGAAATAAATACCAACTTCATATTTTACTTTGTTCCTTCTATCTCTGGTAATATTTTGGCTAAAAAAATGTAAACTGCAAAACCAAGAAAAAAAGGCAAGGATTTATGCATGTATGCAGTGGTTAATTTTTTTTTTTTTTTGGGGGGGGAGGGGTGTGTGCATACTTTCACATTGCCATTAGTTTGATGCTGGACTAATTGACATACTTTTGGACAATGCTATACATTGTAAGTGACTTACTTATATGTTAGTTTGTCTCATTTTGAAGGTGTATACTTCTCTCAGGTTGAGAGTAACCGTACACTTTTACTATGTGTCTTTATCTATGCCTATGGCTTGTTTGTCCGAGGTGAAGTACATCCTTGTTCATGATATGAGAAGCCATGGGCAAGACGCGTGCAACGATGGCTTGATTAAGGACGAGGTAAGACTGCAGTCAGCAAACTGTACATGTACTCACTATATGTACATGTAAAGTTTATTTCCAGAAGGAAGCCCCATAAACCGATTTCCCTCGAGACCTATGCAGCACAAGGTTACTGATGCAATATACCATACGTATGCAAGACCACACATTTACTATGGTGAGGACAAAATGTAGTGTGTTAATGGCCTACTACCTCGAAGCTGTCTGGCCTTAGTGAAATTATAATTGGATATGGCACACACATTTCCTTGAATATACATGATTCTGGGTCTTGTACAGTACCCGGCCCGAGCATTGAATTACCATCAATATTGTTGCTGAACACACTGGATGGTTTTCAATTCACCTGACTTGAGTTGGCTATGAGCTTAAAGGATACGAGTGGTCAACTATACTAGTCATTTATCATCCAGCCATCCATTGACAGGTCCATTTTCAAGTTCTTCTCAAGCACTGTTGGCCAGATCCTGTTGAACCTTTGGAGGGATTGTCGTATCTTGGATAAGATTCTTTTAAGATTTTGATATTTTCCCAGCCACCAAAAAGGGGTGGGGATGGGGATGGGGGGACCCATTATATTTTTGGGTTATCAGTCTGTCTGTATAGTTCTATCCATGTACCATTTTTTGTGAACAGGATATCTCAAAACTCACTGGCTACCTAAAACTCCAATTTACCTCACTTGTACCTTAACTGATATTATTTCATGACTTGATTACATTTGTATGAACTTGGCTTCATTTTCAAGATCAAAACACCCATATATGTGCAAATGTAGACCCACTAGTCAAAGCTTTGCACTGGAGTTCCTCTGGTTAAATATTCCGTGCATTGAGGGTTTAAAAAACTTTCGTGAAGTTTAAGTTTGGCTGATCGACTTCAGAGTTTTTGCCAGAGTGAAATTTTACGGTACCCAAATTTTGATATTTTCAAGTAAAAGTTCTAATAATGAAGCCGTTATGGGGTATTTCAGGGTAATATAATGCTAAAATTGTTCTTTTTTGCTAAAATCTTAGGGTAAGCAAAGGTACCATTGACATTATTTAGGGTATGCTATTTTACCCTTTTTACCCTCTGGCGGAAATCCTGGACTTCTCTCAGGTAAGCTTTTCTCACATTGCATCATCTCTCCTCTGTCTGTGTGTCGCACAAGTCACTTTTTTACTTCTTCCAAAACAACATCTGCCAGGTGTATCTTCTTCAAAGTTGATGTGGATGCACCTGAGTCAGATTACATGTAGGTCTGCACCTGAGTCAGATTACATGTAGGTCTGCTCCAGGTTTGTCCAATAGTTCAGGCTTCAGTAGCAGCTGGCTTTATACAACTTTCTTTGGTTCCCTTTGAGGAAAATCTATAGAACCAGTTCGTAAACAATTGCTTTAATAGGACTTGCATAGGGACATTTTTTGGTACTACTGAACCTTGATTTGTTCAAAAACTGTCAATGTACTTTATTTTTTATTGTTTTTGTTTTAACGCTTTAGCTCATTCGGCTGAACTTTTCATATGATTTGTCATCCATTGCCTTATCCAACATTCCATCCATCCATCCACATTTATAATTTTTAGTGCTCAAAAACCGGCAGCCAGATCCATTTAAAATTTGATGGGAGTTTTCCTTGGATGGGTCTCACACAAGTTTTTTTTAGCTTGTCAGGCTCCACTTATTTTAAGTTTTTTGACAATTTTAAGGTGTCCATTTTAGGTGAAGATCTTGAGAAATCTGAAAATGCATGGCCAGTTTAACCACTTGGTGAATTCTCTGCAAGCTTACATGGAATATACATGTACTTTGGCTTGGTCTCCGCCAACTGTTGTTCACTAGGTGGCACCAGTGTTATTTCCTTATTCTTATAAAATGTATAAAATCATGTAATTATATATTCCTTGACTCCATCTGTACCAAATATATTCAATAAGTATTGCTGCTATTATTACCTGATTTTTAATGAAATTTTGAAATTTGGTAAAGATCAAATATATTGCTAACATTGTACAATGGATTTTTGTGCAAATGCATGTGTATGTAGTTTTCTCCAAAATTGTGGACTGGTTCTTCTTCAGCTTGGGTGGTGATATTCTTTGGGTGAGTTTGCAATTATTATTATTTCAATGAGTAATGTGTCAGTCATTCTTTAAATTTTTAGTGGTTATTTCTGTCCGTTTTTTTTTTGAAAAAAATCTGAAATCCGCATCTTCTCTGAAATAGCAGGACCAATTGTTTAAAAAGGCAGCAGATGACATCCAAGGGGCCATAGTCCCAAATTTTTTTATTGTATATATATAATCTTGACCTCATCTCAGATCCCAATGAGAAATTAGTAAATGTAGACTTTGGGTGATAACTGAAGAATCTATTTGCACTAGGTCTTTCACATTGGGTCTTCAAGTGGTTCTCAAGGAAATTGAATTTACAGGGTAAACTTGATGTTGTACTCAATGTCACTGGGTGGCTGTTGTGAATTTCATTCTTGGATGATAACTAGAGAGCTGTTTGAGCTAGGAGCTTGCAAATGGTCCTGGTTTCCCATATGGAGCAAGTCCCAATAGCACATGGGTGAGCTTCATCTCATTCCCAAGGTCAAATGCACTACAACTGTTCCTTACTGAATTAAATGTCCATGTACATGATTGTACATGTACAAACTCCAGAACCATTTGACCTAGGACTTTCTCATTGCAAGTGAAGATGGTCCTGTTAAAGGGCTGGGATAAGACTTCACATGGGTGACCTTGACTTAGTCCTCAAGGTCACAAGGACACTTACACATAAGAGCATTTGGGCAAGGATTCTACATACATGTATAAGACCTTGACTTAGTTACCAAGGTCCATATGGTCATTGCACTTTTCACTTGATAACTGATGACTCGTTGAGCAGGGACTTTGACACTGCACATGATGATATAGTATTGCACATTATGATGATTTATTAGATAAGGGCCAAGTTGAGACAGCACATGGGTAACCTTGACCTTGTCCACACAGTTTCAGGTACCGGTAACTATATCATTGATGGTATGGGACGTACATGTAAATTGCCTGTCAAAGAGTTGAATGGTTAATTACAGTCATGTCTTAGACTTTAAGAGACTGCTCCAATTAAAGACCACCTGCCTTTTAAAACCACATTCATCAGGTTCCTAATTCTATCATTACATTCATTTGACCTTGATACAGAGACCGCCTGCTCTACATGACCACTTTTGGACCTGCCCCACGGATGATCTCTTAAAGGAGGGACTTCTGTGTTACATTCCTTAGCACTCATTTTGAGAAGTTTGTATTTTTGTGCATGATCGGAAAAGTCCTACAGTAATTGTACCTGTTTTTAAATCTGGAGATATTTTTCATATTGACAACTACAGACCAATGTCTTTACTTCCTACCTACTTCTGCATCAGCAATATCATTGAACACCATGCATGTTTACAACTTTTTGCTTGTCTTTTTTTGAATATTCACAATCTCCTACATGTATATGCGTATCAGTCTGGATGTAGGCCTCTTTATTCGTGTCAGACAGCTCCAGATCATATGATAGACAACTGGATGCAAAGTATGGCTGCAGGGAAGCTAGTTTACATGTCTTAATACAGCTGTAAATCATGCGGATCAGTAACTGGTTGAAAGTATGGATACAGGGAAATTTATATGACTTTATACATTGATTTAAAAAAGAGTTGACACTGTCAATTGTCCAATTCTTCCAGGATCCACCGGAAAATCTTGCACCATACCCATTGGTGAAACATATGCACTGGTTACAGGACCACACACCAATACCATTGCCCACCTCACACTGTAATAAAATTTGTGGACAGTATCCAGGTTTTGGGCCATGGACTGCTACCAGCAGTCTACCCACAGTGTAATAAAATATCCAGGTTGGATAAAACATCATAAGCAGCAGTATAGCAAATATTTTAATCAGTTATGTCCTGGTTATGTGATTGTAATCAGCTGTGAGTATTCCATCTATCCATCCTGTATCTTATTTATCATTTGTATAGAATGTACAGTGCTCTATATTTTATTTTTTCATTGCTGGCCATGATAGAAACTAGCAGTTGTGCTAATACATGTATACCTAGGAAAAAATAAGGATCTATCTATCTATCTATCTATCTATCTATCTATCTATCTATCTATCTATCTATCTATCTGTCTGTCTGTCTGTCTGTCTGTCTGTCTGTCTGTCTGTCTGTCTGTCTGTCTGTCTGTCCATCCGTCCGTCCGTCCGTCCGTCTGTCTGTCAATTGATCAATTGGACCTTTTTATTCTGTGCATGCTACATGTTGTTAAAATGAGCACAGGACAGGCACAGTCCTTTTGTTTTGTTGATTTTTAACCTTTTTTTGGGGGGGGGGGGGTAGGGGGGTAGGGAAATTTTCAGAAAATTATCTTCATCTGTGAAACCACTCAGCCAGTTTCTCAAATTTCATCAGGGCACCTGTGGGTACCCCTAGACCTTTCATATTGTTTTGACAAGTGGTGCTGTGATTTTCCATACTGCTCACTTGCCAGGTAGCAGACCTTATAGATCTGTCTGTTGTTTTCCTGCCCATTAGAGTATATGCCTTTGACTCAAAAACTATTGCATGGAATGCTTTGATTTTACATAGGGAAGTTCCCCAGGTGGGCCTCTGTCAAGTTGCAAAGGGGATACAGTAATTTTTACATTTTTGTATGGATTTCTAAGGGTTAAAATTTAGAATTTCTTTTTTTTCCCTCAAAAACCGTACAGCTAATTGCTTTGATGTTGCATACAGAGTGACCTGTGGTAATATAATTCTCCAACATTTTGGCCACCAGGTAGTGCTGTGATTTCAATAATTTTGTATGAATCATTATGGGTGCAGGCTGTTTTCAACTTCTGCTCAAGGATGGCAATTAAAACAGAATTGTTTGAAATGTTATGAGATTTGAGAAACATGAAAGAAGTTTGTGAAAATGAGGATATGTTAATTTTTGAGGAAGCTACGGGATATCAAACTTTGGGACCATGTGTAGGTAACTGCTACTGCAGCTGTACATGCATGTACCTAGAAATACACTTCATGGATTACGATCGAAAACAATTGTGTGGAATCTTTGATTTTACACAAAGGTGTGCCCAGATGGGCTGGAACCAACTTGGATGGAGATGATGATGCATATTACTTTTTAATGAATTTTAAAGGGTTTTAAAAAAGAATAAAAATTCTTCTCATGAAGTACATACATGTACTTGGCCAGTTGCTTCGATATTGCAAACAAGGTCACCTGGGTGCTTATATAGTTCTCTTTTTGGCAACCATGTGCCATTGTAATCTTTTGATTTTCTTGTCAGTTCCTGTGTGTTAAGTTAATTTTTTACTTCTCCAGAAAGGCTGAACAGGATTGATGATGAAGTTTGCAAAAACGATTGGGGCTATATAAATTTTTGACAGAGTAATAGGATATCAAATTTTGATACCATTTGTCAGTAAGTGCTACCACTGTACATGTATGTAGCAGTAATACAGGGTGTGTTTTGCAATACTATGAAAACAGTTGTATGGAATGTTTTGCTTTTACTCACATATGATCCCCATGTGGATTTTCACCAAATTGTGATGGAGATAGATGTATGATAATGCGATAATCATGCATCTTCTGAATGGGGATGCATATACAATGTATAGCATTTGATTAAAAACTTCAAGCTTCTTTGGCCAACTCACCAAATGGGATACACTTGCTTATATTTTGATAAAGGTGGATCCTATGGACCCACCATTATCAAGATATGAGCTTTTTGGTGGATCATCGGACCATAGTTATTAATTTACGATGATAAAAAGTACCTGTGGGATTCCCTTTGGCTTTGTTTATTTTGACCTTGAGTGGCCTTGAAAGGTCAAGCTGACGTATTGGCTTATATATTGGTAATATGAAACTTTTGGTCCAACTACTGGTAAGCACTTATATGGTTCATGTGTAGAGAGCTGAAACATCTTCATGTGCGGAAGCAACAAATCGAACTGAGCAGAGCAGGGGATTTTCATAATCTTTGTGTGTATTTTTATCCCTTCACCACAAATATAGCAAAGAAAACTAACTGCCCTTTCATCCATCCTTTGTGTCATCCTCTTTTCCATGTATCCATCTGTCCAGACTGTTTTCTTTGAGCTGTTTCTTGGAAATATATTTACATGTACATGTACATTTTACCTTGCTGTCGGAAATTTTTATGCCAGATATTTATGCTCTACTTGATATGCTGAGCCTTATTCTAGTCGTGTCTGCATGATTACATGTAATTATTCTTTTTTGCTAAGTAATTAGGAATGTTCATTAAGTGCCATCAGACATTTTTCAGGCCTTTTTCCAGAACTGAAGCACTGCAGTTGGCCGAAATGTTTAAGACAGATACGCCTTGCCTGGTACATACATGGTGTTATTTTAATTTGAAATTCCTATTTATCATCTTTCATTAATTAATCCATACTTCTGTGTAAGGAATTAGATTCTAGCCTGACACATAGAAAAAAAAAGTGAAAGCAAGTCTACATAACAGATACATATCTTGCATGGGTAATATGCTGTGGTGTTATTTCAGTTTGTCAATTATCCTGCTCCGTTAATTAATTACAAAGTGAAGGACGGTGACTCAGTGCCTGTGCCTGTGCCACGCACAGACCACCATATCACATGTGTAACCGTACAAGACTCATCGTTATAAGGATCAGAACTTGAGATTTTTGTTAAAATGACAAGTTGGCATCTTTTAAAAAGTCTGACTTTTTAAGTTATAGACTTAGGGGTCATTCATAATTGTCATCATTACACTGGTGCAGACCATACATTGGATCTTTGTATGCTTTTGAGGTGTTGAAAAAATGATGATGCTATTAAGGGCAAAGTTTTCACACCCTGACCAAATTCCTGGCATGAAAACAGCTACCACAGGTGTCACCAACGTGAAAATGATTAAAGGGTAAAGTCAATTGGTGACATTTGAGTTTGAGCTGCTCAGGATAAGGGTAACTTTAGCGTCACTTTTTCTCATTCATGAGTGTGGTCCCAGACTGAGAGCTGCACAACATGGTGCATCACTGCATCCGAGTGTCACGCTAATCAAAAAAACTGGATGACACCCTTGAGCAGTTTGAGAAGGTTTGGAAATTCTGCACTAAAAGAGCAGGAGTTCACAGAAACCCATGAGGGCTGTATCAGCATTTTGTGAATGCGTTTGTTGTTCACAAATATGAGTCTAAAATGCAGTGATGCCGTGCGACAGGCCCAAGTAAGAGTTAATGGCATTCAAAACAAGGAAAACGAGTTGGCGACGCTTGCTGTTGTGCAAGAAACTGTCACCAGTGCAGAACGCAGAATAAAGAAGATCAGTAAAAAAAAAAAAAAAAAAAAAAAAAAAATAAAAACATTGAAGGGGCATATGGAAATGATTTTTAAGAAAAATCGCCATACATAATCATGTTTTCACCTTGGTTGCTCAAGAATAGTCAGAGAGGTGACAGTATGGACCAGTTCAGCAGATCGATGTTTGTGTGGCTGTCATTTAAACTTGGTAAAAGTACCCAGATGTCCTTTAGAATTTTGTATTATTCATGACACTCATTACCGATAGCTACATGCATTGCTGCAGTTGGCTAATGTTGCCAAAGAAAAAAAAGGGGGAAAAAACCTTGACAATCTGTCGTGCGACTTTTGACATGGCAGAATCCATGCAAAAATCTATAGCCGCATTTGGAAATGATTTGAAGAAAATATCACCATACATAATTGTGTTTTCACCTTGGTTGCTGAAGAAAATGAACAAAATACTCAAACACTGCAGATTGTATATGATGTTTGACAGCCAATAGCATCATTCATGGAGTGGGTGTGGCTATTAATTTCCTGTCCAATTTGATGGGAAATAGTTGGAATTATATTTGCCTTCGATCAATAATGACAAGTATGACAGGTCATTTTTAATGGATATTCTTCATTCAAAAAAGTGAATTGAATACATTGTTCTGTGGCGAAAATGCAGTAGAAAAATATAGTATGGCTTGACAGTGAGCCTTTATATATTATAGATAAATTTTAGTGCATTTATTACAATGAGAGTGTCATATGATTTTAATAGATCTGAGTAACACATAGACTTGTATACATGTGAAATATTGGGAGGTTAATTGGGACCCATAAATGGTTCATGCAGCATCATCATTTTTATGTGCATTCTTGGGGGTGGGGATGAGGGGTGGGAGGCAGTCACAAAAGAGAGCACCTGCTGTGCTCACTCAATAGTGTTGACAGTTGTGAATAATCCCCAACAATATCTCATTTCTACTTTTCCGATTCCAGGCAATCTAAACATCATGTGAGTTTTTAGCTCCACTGACAATAGGTGGCAGAGATTATGCAAAAGATACATCAAAATGAATATACATTGAGGTAATGGTCAAATTTTTTAATATGTTGTGTGAACTGTTGGCATATTTTTCAAGGTCATTTAAGCACTTCAGAAAAGGACACTAAATTCAATATGTTGAGAAAGAATAAAGGGAATGATATCAAATGTATGACAAATGTGTGTTAATGTAGAAGTTTGAAATATCCTCATTTGGATGACCTTGACTAATTATGCATTTCCCTGGGGATGCATATAGTGTTAAGTCCTGTTGGCCACTGTCCCTGCTGTCTCTGCTAGCACTTTGCATCTTATTTTCCTGCCCCCTTGTGACCTATTGCCTCCTAATTTAGTGTGGGAATTTTTTCCCATATAATAACATGTAACCTTGAGGTTGTAGGTCAATCTCAAATCCTTGTTGCATTTTTCTGCGACTGAGCAGTTTTCACATATTGGCTTATACCTTCTAAATGGTGCACCATCGTCCCAAGGTTACTATTAAACATTAATAGGAAATTAAAGTACCTATGGGTGTCTATTTGTATGGTTTATTTTAAACATGAGTGACCTTGAAAGGTCAAACTGCATACATTCCTGTTGATTACTGTGCAAGTCAATGAGGGTTTCAATATCCTTATTCACATTTTCAACTTCTCCAAAACAATTTTCCAGATTCAATTCAAATTCTGTGGGGATGTACATTGGGTTAATATCTACCCACTGTGTTCAAATGGTCTTGCTCCAGTGGTTTTTGAATTTTAAATGAGGGGTTTTTTTTGGGTTGGGGAGGGGGGATTTTTGCATTCCTGTTGATTATATGTACATTGTAAGTTAATGGGGTCTGCAATGGCAGTTCACATTCTGACTTCTTCAAAACCATAAGCCAGATTCACTTGAAACGTTTGGTACAGATACTCCATAGATTTTAGGAATTATTTTTCATATGTTTGTGGATGACCACCAGGTCATTGGTAAAGGTCACAATGCCTTGCAAAATAAAATGGTTTCCCTGCCACGTACTTGTACATCTTCAAACGGGTATGATTGAAGTCCCTAAAACTTGGTCATTATTTACCCAGCTGAGACTTCCCTTAAATTGGTGACTTTGAGCTCAAAGGTCAAGGTCAAACTTTCTGCAGAAGAATGGTGGCCCTCTCGGAGGGTTGGCCTCTGGTGAGAGATGCCTGATTGTGGGATGCATAATGTTTTTTGTATGAAAAACTGGCCTCAGGTTTTTCAGGGTCATGGAGGAACTGCATTTTAGGAAATTATTTTTTTTGGTCATGGTCAACAGATTATATGTCAGCAGAGCATTAGACCCATGGTCCTCTTATTTAATTGTTTCAGCTGAATTATTATATTTGTGTCTTTTTGCCCAGAACCACTTCCTAGTAGTCATGACCCTATTCAGCAGTCCAAACTCTTTACTCTCCATAAGCTAACCTGTCCCTGTCTAGCCTATATACATATGGAAGTACTATTGTTCATATTGCACACGTTCCTCTGTATAATTTTGACATAGGCTTTATTAGCTCAAATGAATTAAAGGGTCTTCAGCGGGTAAATACTCAACATGTTTCGGAGCCTTTTACCCATACATGTCTCTCTGAGTAGCTGCTTCTTGTCTAAGCTAAATATTCAGCAAAGACAACCCACATAATAATGAATAAATATGAAAGTGGCAAATGATGAATTAGCTAAATACGTGAAGTTTTGCTTATAAATGCAGAGCTTCATTATGAAAGAATGCCTGTCAAACAAACCATAATTACTAATTTTGTATAGTACAGGTTCAGATAAGAACAATTTGACTTACCCCTGAACCAATATGTACCCTTTCTAGCTGGACAGCTAGTCCTAGTTAAACCACCCACCAGTGTATAATTGAAGTGGAAGCAAACTGGGGCATTATATTCAGTCTTAGTGATTGTAAAATAAACAGTTGCAGCTAGACCACCTGTACAAACCAAGGGAAATCCTAAAAGGGACTGCAACAATGTACATCCTACACCAGAAATGTAAAACAACCTCTATGATGACACCTACCCCTCAAACAATTAAGCTCTATTTCACTGCCAACCCTGAGTCAATGTATCAATGTAATTGTATCATGTTTGTGACATTTGAGAAAATACAATCCATTTTGAGTAATTTTTTGATATTTAGTAAATGTGCATTTAGGCATGTCAGAAAAGAATGAAAGTCATTAGCATTTATGCCCAAAACATGTTATCAAAACAATTTTTTTCTTAACAGGATTTTAAGTACAAATTAGGCAAACATGTAACTGTCGTAGGCTGGTGCTTGCCACCGATAGCCCCAGGGGGTTTAACCTGAGAGAAAACATGTAAGCCTAAAATGTCTGAAAGTGGATGTTAAAACAGAAAGATGCCAAAATATAAAGTTAAGTAGCTAAACAGACAAGTCTAAAAACTGTAAATTATTGTAGCCAAACTTTCTAATAATCTTTGGATATTAACAGCAAAATTATAGGGCAAGTCAGAAAAGAAAGTCATTTGTATTTAAGTCAAGAGAATGCAACGAAAATATTAACCAGATATCAAGTACAATTTGGCAAGCTTGTAACTGTTGTAGGCCGCTACTTGCTACCGATAGCCCCTGGGGTATAGCCTAACAGAAAACAAGCTAGCCTAAAATGTCTGAAAGGTGAACATTAAAACAGAAAGATGCCAAAAGATAAAATTAAGTTGCAAAACAGGCAAGTCTAAAATTATTGAGGCCAAACTTTCTAACCATCGCGGGATATTTACAGCAAAATTTGTAGAAATATTTGATCAAAAGTACATCTTTGAATCCTTTTGACTCAAGTTTATTGTAAATAAATTTGGTTCTAGATGCAAAGCAATGAAATTTAGAACAAATATAGACAATATCTTTATGTGCAGTTAGATGGTTGACCACATTTTCATTTCAGCAATAACAATTTGCATCATTTACTCAGGTGCATTAAGTAATATGCATATTGTGAGAGCAAGCATTGGTTGTTAGTATTGTATAGGGATACTGATGTTGTTAATATATATATATGTATATATATATATATATGATATACACACTCACACATATATATATACTGTAGTTCTAGAAATTTTCGCGCTCGATTTTATTTCGCGCTTTTCGCGCTACCACCTAAAGCGCGAAATTAAAATGCGCGAAAATAAGTCACATTGTATTTCACTACATTGTTTGACATTGGATTGCGCGAAACTAAAATGCGCGAAAATTCTGTAATTTCAGGAAAAAATGAGTTTGCGCCAAATTAAACACGCGCGAAAATTTCTAGAACTACAGTATATATATATATATTTATATATGTGTGCATATGTGTATAGAACACTTGGTTTAAACATATTTTATTCCAAAGAAAACAATTGGGGAGAAGGGCAAGGCCCTATATTAACCCCTCTTGTCGGAAGAGGACAATATCACAGGACAAACGAGACGTCAAGGGTCCAAAGCGAAGCTCTAAACTGCTGGCACCGCCAGGAGGAAGAGCTCCGCCCTGGATCAACAAAGTAAAGAAGGACACCACAAGTCATAAGACAGACAGTGGGGCGATTCATTATAAAGAAGCAATGAAAATTGCTGATTAACGACCATCTCATTGAAGATTCATAATTATGTAGTGCAGTTATATAATACAAATGCAGGATTAATTGTAAATCAATTCATCATGTAACAACACCGGTTTGAAAACGTTTGGTTTTTAGAATGTAATCTTGGACTGCCAGGAATATTTTCTTATTAATTTCGAGAGGGCCATCGGAAACGCCATATAAAACGGTTTCAAGGCCGAAAGGGGCATAGTTTGTTACTATCGTATGAAGGCGATCACGAGGAACAGCATAATAAGGACAAACAAAGAAGAAATGCCAAACGTCTTCAATCCCTTGATCGCAACGACAGTTTGGCGATTGAGTGACACCAATATCAAATAGATGGACATTCAATTGGCTGCGGCCCAAACGCAGTCTTGTATGCAAAACTGCGGCAATTCTGTTGCCGACATAGTACAAATCTGTTTGCTTGAGTGACCGAGGCACATCTGAAGAAATTTTGTTTTTAAATTCACTTAAAGTAGTAGAGTTTCTCACATCAAGAGGTAATTGGTTCCATAATTTTATCGTAGAAGGAAAGAACGAATTCTCAAATAATTCAGTTCTGGTTCTGAATTGAGGCAAGTCTGGGGCCTGTCTTGTTATATACCTTCTGTTCAGATTTTGTTCATTGGAAATTATACTACTAAGATATTCGGGAACCAGATTATTAGTAATTTTGTACATTAAAATTAGTTTACTAACTTCCCTACGTTTTGCCAATGTAGAAAGACCAGTTTCTTCATATAGTTTAGCATTAGATGTGGTGCGCATGGCACCAGAAATAACACGTGCAGCAGCCAATTGAATACTCTCCAGTTTCAATGCATCTGATTGGGTGCAGCCATCCCAGACAACATTACCATATTCCATTAAAGGTCGAATAAAGGAGGTGTAGATTATTTCTAACGTTTTCCTGTCGAGACGAAATTGGAGTGTTTTCAAAATATTTAGTTGTTTAGTGGCCTTTGCCACGATAGTATTAATATGATCGTTCCATCTTAAGTCATTCCGAAATACAAGCCCTAAATGCTTATGTTGATCCACATGTTCCAGCTGGTGATCTTTGAATACTAACTGAGGGTGATGTACCGGATCTCTTTTCCGAGAGATTAACATAGCATCAGTTTTCTGGGCATTAAATGTCACCATCCAGTCATCAGACCAGGAATCAATAGATAAGAGATCACTGTTAATCATATTTGCAGTTAAATTTGGATTATCAACGGAGAGGAAAAGAGAAGTATCATCCGCAAAAAGTTTAATATTCGACCGCACAATGTCTACTATATCGTTAATAAATATCAAGAACAATAAAGGCCCTAGAACAGAGCCCTGGGGAACACCAGCGTTTATGGTTCCCCATTCAGATGATTGACCATTTATTACTACCTGTTGTTGTCGGTTAGACAAATAATTTCGAATCCAGTTTAAAAGTGATCCAGATATCCCATTACGTTCCAATTTGTAAAGAAGACCAGCATGCCAAACACGATCGAATGCCTTGCTAATGTCGAGAAAGACGATTCGCACTTCCTTCTGAAGATCAATGGCAAGACACAATTCGTGATATAAAGATAGCAGTTGGTTAACAGTGGAATCGGCGGGTATAAATCCCGACTGATTTGCCGATAAAAGTAAGTTGTCCCTAAAAAAGTTAAAAACGTGTTTAAAAATAGCTTTCTCCATAATTTTCCCAACACAGCTTAAGAGAGAAATTGGACGATAGTTGTTGCATAGATATGAGTCGCCCTTTTTGTACAAGGGGGTGACGTTGGCTTGCTTCCATAAGCTCGGAAAAGTTGCCTGATTAAGGGAAAGGTTAAAGAGTTTGGTTAACGATATGCAAATTGATGGTGCTCCTTCCTTCAGAAGTCTAGCGCTGATTCCATCTGGACCAGTGGCCTTAGTGATATCTAAGCTCCTAAGAATGTCGAAAACTTCGCTATGATCAATTTGAATAGAGTCAAGTATGACAGTGGGTAGGTCCACAGTTGGAATTACTGGGGCCCTTGAAGTATCAAGGTTGCTCTGACTTAAGAAAAAGGAATTGAATATTTTGGCTTTTGATAGGCTGTCGGTCACATGGCGATTTTCATGTATAAGAGAAGGAATAGACAAAGATTGATTTCTGTTCATAAACTGTTTGACGGTGCGCCACCAAACTTTATTTCTGTGTTTGCGCTTTTTAAAGAAACGCTCAGTTTACTATTATGAGCTTCTTCGGCACATTTCAGGTGATCTTGGTATTGATTACGAACATTATTATAAGCACTCCAGGCTTGTGGATCGTTTTTCTTATCTTTTGCCCTCTTATAAGCTCGTAAAACCTTCCGCTTCTCACAACGAAGCCTAGAATTGTACCATGGAAGATCAGAGGGGCGAACTGTTATTTGTTTGTTTGGAATAGTATAATTTGCCGCATCAAGGAACAATTTTGTCCAAATTTTACTGCACAACTCGACATTACCAGACTCGAAGCAAACGTCCCAGTTTGTTCCATCAAGGAAATCCCTAAAGTTATCGAAATCCGCTCTCTTGTATTCCCAAATTTGTCTAGTAAAAGAAGGTTCCTTTTTGCGCCGAAAACATACATTGGCAGCAACGACTGAATGATCGCAATTAGAGATTGGTGATAGGACACGTGGTTCTTTAATAAAATTTGGTATATTAGAAATTATTTGGTCTAAACAAGTAGAGGTTGTTGCTGTTATTCGAGTAGGTTCGTGAATGTGCAAATTAAGAAAATTTGTGTCGCAGAATTGCTGCAACTTTGCACCCGACGTGGTGTTGAAGTCAGAATTTAAATCGCCAGTTAGAATAATATTTTGGATGTTACAAGAAGTGGCTAAATCGAAACTCTCTTGTAGTTTGTCCCAAAAAGAGATAAGTGAGTTAGGAGGTCTATAGACTACGCCAAGTAAGAATTTATTATTGTGAACTCTAATCTCGGTCCACAAAAGTTCGATGTCGGGAAGCTCTAGGTCGATGCGACGAGAAATTGCAAAAGCCTCAGATGCAAGGACAGCCACGCCACCCCCTACAATATTAGGGCGATCCTTCCGTATGATTTTATGATAGCCAGGTAAGTTAAAGTCATCATCAGGTGTATTGTTTGAAAGAAATGTTTCAGACAGAGTGATAATATCAAAGTCTGGAACAATATCGGTTTTTATGCATCTAAACTTGTCACTAGTTAAACTACGAACATTTATATGACAGAGGGTAATATCACAAAGATCACCAACGGGCCCAGGATTTACATGAATATCGCCAGCTAAGAGTAACAATAAGGGAAGGACCGTCAATAAGTAGTCGCTGGAACGAATGAAGTTTTTGAAACATAAGAGAAAACAAAAATTTAAAATAAACAATTGTTCTCTCAGCTTACACGGGTATGTAACAACTATAAGACCATGCATACATAACAAGTAAATAAATAAATATCCAAACAAGTAAAAATAGCCTATAGATTTGAAGAGGAAAAAACTGGAATCCGGGATGACTGCACCCAAACAATGGTAATACATGTTAATGATATACTTAACAACGGCAAAGATTCTGTAATAGATAAAATTCACAGTATGTTGGCACAAAAGTGTGTAATAAACCAAGTGGTGACAAGACCACAACTCAGTGAGCAGAAGTATAGACATTACAACTTTGAGCCTCTCATACATTACAAGTGGAAACAACACAAAAGCTGTATTAGCAAAGCTCAACTGCTTCCCCAGTATAAACAATTTATATAATTCACTGACTGGAAAAACTAATACAAAGTACATGGGGATGGACCCAACGCTTAAACTTACCAAGACTCGATAAAATAAGTACCCGTATTCAATAAGTTTTGGTCGCAGATAAACTAACGCAGCATTTGTTGAGAAAATGGCATGACCTCTTGTTTTACTAAGTACAGTTAAAGTTGCTTTGAGTAGATAGCAACAGTTTAAATGAATGTACAGAAATGCAATGGAAATTCTTAATGTTTTGAAAAACAAGAAAAGGATACTTAAACCTGAATGAAAGTTAAATGAATCACAGAATGGTATGTAGGTACAATATTCTGCAAATACAGTAATAAAGATATCTAAATCTGACGCTCCTGAGCAATGACTGAGATAGTACAAATGTCCAATACTAATCACTGCAATATTAACATAGCGTAATAAGCAAAAACCTAACAAGGCCCCTACACGTAAAGATAACACAAAGTACAATACATAGAACACTGAAACAAAGTAAATATTACAAGTTGCCAAAAAGATGTTAATTGGCATGGCGAGTGGTGTATGCTTTAGGGTTCACCTGGGTTGGTTATTATGAGAAAATTAAGTCCCAAATATTGCGATAGAAAGTTATGAAAATAAAAATCCCTTCTACATGAACAGAACTTAGTCTGTCAAGATGCAATAGATATACATTATGCCTCTCGATTAGATAAAGCGTCATGGCAAAAACAATGACAAAGTATACAGAAGTGTCGTGTGGCTGTCTTGTCAGCAAGTAAGTGAAAACAGTCCATTGTAGAGAAAATCTCCTCCTAACCACAGTGTACGCATGAAGAGCAAACGGGCGCAAACGCCCATTTATAGGTGTATGCACCCATCCACCCCGCACACACACCCACCGCAAAGACGAGACCTTCTCCCATACCATACATGCACCTATGCTCCAAAACTAAAGTACGTGTAATTTCGATATCGTAGAAGAAACATATGGCTTTTGATGACAATAAATAAATGAACTTGCCAAGTTAAACAAGTTTAACGAAACAAACACCCCATCCCCAGAAGAAAACCCAAATAAACTGCCACCTGTAGCGGTTGACTAGAGCACTGAACTTATGAAAAGTTTTTCAATACAATACATGTAGTTCAGCACTGCGCATGATATACATGTATTTGGTTACACTGAGGCTGTCGTCAGGATCGCAAATCCGGGCTCAAAAAACAAACAAACAAACAAACAAACAAACAAACAAAAAAACAAAACAAAACAAAACAAAAAACCAGGAGACTACAATAGGCGCACAATGTGTACCTTAAGTTTCCGACGCAACAATTCAATGCCAAACATACGTTGTCACCTGCAGCGAATACACCTTAGCTCGAATTTGGCATTTGTAAAACCATATGAAACGCGCTTACCAAACTAGAAAAATTTTCTTGCAAAATAATATTGCTCATCATATCATGACCAGCTGACGATGCAGTTAACAAGTACGAAGTAAACGCCCGACTCTAAGGACGAAACAGCGCCAATCATAATGATAAGAAAAAGAAAGATCAGTGCTACCTGTTGTTGGCCATATTACCAATCACAATCAGACCAAAAAGCACTGAGCCCCAATAGTCATTGTAACACACAGTAAAGTACATATATTTCTATTAGGAATTAGGCCGACCTGAAATGTAAATCATCACAAACAATTCAATATCATAAATTATAAATGACGGTTGTAGCAATAGCTCTTTCACAAGAGTTAATATCACCGGCTTACACATGTTAAACGTGAAAATTACATCGGGGTCATATCATTTCGAAAAGTAGCAGGTCAACATCGTTAATAAATGTCAATTCATATGAACATATTCTGAACAAAATTTGCTCGATCGTGAGCCTGTAAAATTGGACAGTACTTTCAGTGACAATAAGACGCAGCCTGTTGCGATCCCACGTAGTAGAAGTCCAAACTAGGGCCTCAGCCACACAATCGTACTTATCACTGTTACCGAGGTATGGTTCCTTGCGCAAGATCACTATCACAATATATTTACTGTAATTGTGATGTATCCTGTACACGGAGACAAACGAGCGCGCAGAAAGCCACAATAACAAGCTGTCCAGAAAATTGTCAACCAAATTACAACCATTTAAAAAAAAATGTTTATACATATATGTATTATATGTGCAACGGAAGAAAGAGTGAGTCCAGTATCTTAACCACCAAGACAAAATAAGTACATGTCCAGTTCAGCGGCTCTCAGACGGAACTTCATCATTAACATTTTTAGCCTGTGACGTTGCGACGAGTTGGTCAAAGTCAGTATAAAGAAATGCCCTTGTCTTACTGTCATTCACTGCCTTGAAGTATACGCGACTGTTGCTGGACCACGCGCTGTCTACCTGGGAATAGTTTTTCAAAGAGGACAAAAGTTTCCTGTTCCGCCCCGTGAGATCTTCATGAATTACGTAGTCGGTGCCCTTTAGCCTTGACTTGGTATTGATGACCAAGTTTCTATCGTCACGAAATTTGAATTTCACAAGAATGGCTTGCTTGCCTTGCTTGACTGCACCCGTACGATGAGCTACTTCAATACAACTACGGTCAAGATTCAGTTCCATGTAATCCTTTGCCACATTCAGAAAAAGAACAGCACAGTCCTCGTTTTCAGTGATAGGACATCCCAATAAACGAATAGAGTTTTTCCTGCTGTACTGCTCGTTATCATTACCCATAGTTAGTGCCGTATTCAGTTCTTTTCGAAGTAGCTGGTTTGTACTCTCAGTAGATTCAACCCTGCATAAGAGTGCTTTGTGTTCGGACTGCAGGTCGGCATGTTTTTTTTCAAGTGACTCGTATTTGCTCTCTAAGTCATCTACCCGTGTCCCCAAGGAACCACATAAATCTTCAACTATTTGGATTTCACTTTTAAGTTCGTCCAGTTTAAGACTTATTGAGGCTGTAAGATCAAGCTTGAAGTTGATTAGGTCTTTTTTTGTTACTTGACCGTCAAGGGCTGAATCACCTGTCTCACCTGGAGCTGCCGCCTGGTCCTCAATACTGACTGAACCCCTCGTGGCCATGATCCTTGGTTTATCCTTCTTGGGATCGGTTTTTGGAGGCATTTTAGGTCCTATGTAGTCCTTGGCAGTTTATAAAGATGGTGTAATGAAAACTGGCATCACAAGATTGACCAACCCAAGGAAAATTAAAGGAAACTCAGAGCTCCAAACTTACACACCCCTCAGCTCTCCACAGCGCCATCTGGTAGATATTTAGGTGTTTGTATAGCGTGGGAGGAAAATAAAGTGTAGGGTTTTCCTTTTGTAGTTTTGTGTGTAGCTGTTAAAAAGAGATAGCTGGGTGTTTCCCTTAGAGGCATTAGAACACTTAGTTTTCTTAAAACCTGTTATGGTATTCTTTGTATATAGAGGAGATACAATGTATGTTGGATGGGTCATTTTTCGTATCATGGTGTTTTTGAAGTGCCATATAGTGGTCAGTAAGGGATGTGGTGCATGTACCTATACCACAACACTAAAGCAGTACCCCATTGTATATTCCTGTACATACATGTATGGTTTTCTCAATAAACTGCATTCAACAGATCCTCTTTAAACTTGATGGGGATGCATACATGTATATGTATATGCTTGGGACTGTGAGGTGAGCACAGGATGTTCTCACAGCCTTCTTGTTTTCTTGTTTCAAAGCAAAGTTTCAATATTTTGTGTAACTTTCAACTTCTACAATAGGACCCCCATCCCCAATGTAACCAGTTCCGTGCTTGTTTTCCCATCTGATTTCAATGCCTCTAAGGGAAACACCCAGCTATCTCTTTTTAACAGCTGCACACAAAACTACAAAAGGAAAACCCTACACTTTATTTTCCTCCCACGCTATACAAACACATCCATATGATTGGACGATCACTTGATTTCAATAGAATAAAATCAATATTTGTACATGTACATCGCCTGCCCCCGTCGGGAGACTAGATCACTGACGTATTAACATGAGCAAGGCACACATACTGCATCAACTTGGATAAATGTATGCCTATTGTGAGTAACTACAGGGGTCCCTGTCTTGAGAGACCACCCTTAAGGCAGGTCAAAATGTGGTATCTCAAAACAGGTGGTCTCTCATTAGAGGTATAATATAATGGAAAAGACTGCACAGTGTTCTGAGAGAGCGGTCTTGAAAAGATATGCGGTCTCTCATTGGAGGGGTCTCTCAAGACAGGTACCACTGTACAAATACATGTACCACTTATGATGTTTAGGTACTCCACCATAACACGTCAGTTTTCATGCCACACAACAGCACGTAGCTACCCATGCTACGTTTGTGTGCATGTACGTGTACATGTATATATAAATGGCGCTAGCAGCGGTTAGAACTTCAGTTCCTGATGAGACAGACCTAGGGTTGAAACTGGTCGCACTTATCTTTAAGTGCCGATATATATACCTTTGCTTTGTTTTAACTTTTTTGATCATCTGTACCAAAATCATGAACTGGATAGTGTTGCTGTGGAGCATGGTCACTTCATGTTAGGTGGTCCTAAAATACAGGTACATATCACAGATGAATTTATATTTGATGTATTGCAATGCTGCTCCCATCCATACTGCATATGTATCACAGATGTTCACATTCTAATAGGGACATGCATGAATATTAATTTCTGACCAAAATTGATCTGATCTGGCTGTTGCCGGGCAATGGTGAGAATCAGCTGCCTTAACCCTGCCCCATTTGAATTAAGACAGAGTAAACAGCTTTCCTTGGCATGGGTTAGTTGTTACCATGCCAAGGAAAGCTGTTGACCTGGGTCATGTTAATTCTCTTGATAAGTCTCGTCTACAATTCTCATTCAAATTATTTTTCATAAATGTTGAAACACATCGAAAACATTATAGTAGACAGTATTCAACCACTAGCTTGGTTTTGGCCAGTTTAAGGGGGAAGTGGACAATATGGACATATATACTTGTAGACGGATACACCAAGAGTGTTACAAACATTTGTAGTATTAAGGAATACTTACTCCAAACAGATGATGATTCCATCTTATTTTGTGCTGTTTACGGAATATGACTCAGACTTTTCAACCAATTACGTGCAATTATTTCCAAGTGGCTTACATGTACATGAAGTTCTTGCAAGACCAATTATAAAACCTTTTGCTGGGTGTGAAAAAGGGATGTGCTGGTTCACACAGGTACTGTGGATCTTGTTGAGTGACACAGGCCAGGGATTAGCACGTACTGCAGTAAATATGTTAGTGTTTCATGCTTCAAGCTGGATTAAATGCTGTACGAAGTAATGACGGTGCAGAGTGGTGGCGGGGCCAGCGCAGTAATATGCATGTCAGTGGCAGAAGGCAATTTGGAGGGGTCTGCTCCGTAAATGTATACTGCCTGCCAAAGAGAGCAGGCGTGTAGGTACTTAGTGGCATCCAATGGCACCCAGTTGCAGGCTGGTCAGGCAGGCTGCTGCCAACTACTGCCAACTGTCTGAGCACTGCCGACATGTCTCACGTACCTGTGATACATGTGTTTATGTGCATATAAAGGTGAATATATAAATATACATGTTCTATGCATACACATATGTCTATGTGTATATGTACTAGTACTGTATGCATCTATGTCTGTGTTTACATGTATGTATATCTGTACATGTATGTCTGTGTGTACAGTGTTCAAGGTGCTGGGAGACCACCTGCCTTGGAAGACCACTTTTCAACTTACTTCGCTCAGTACTTTTTTTTGTTATTTATACCTCCTATGAAAGACCACCTGTTTTGAGAGACCATAATTTGCTCATCCCTAGGAGTGGTCTTTCAAGACAGGTTTCACTGTGTATGTACAGTTGTGTAATGTTCATATAACATGAATTTATATGTATATGTACGGCATATGTATTTATAAAAGTGATTCAGAAGTTTAAGTGTTTCCATTGTCAACCCAGACCCAAACATAAAGCTTTGCAGTAGTCCTATGTGAAATAATATCCTACGTTTTTCACTGATGTTTGGATTCACAATCTTGAGTTTAAATGATAGTCCTTTTTCTCCTGTGCATTTTCCATGGCTAAGGGGAATAGCCATATGCTAATTCCAGTAATCTATCATCTATTGCTGCAGATTTCTCAAGTTAAAATGCATGAAGTTGATAATTGTCATGTGGAATTACAATTTACCCTTTAATACCCTCAGGGAAAAAATATCTGATTGTTCATGTGATTTTGTCGACTTGCAAAGACACCCAAGAACAAAATTACCATCCAATTTGGATTGTGGCAAATTGTAATGACAGTGCAATTGGATTTGCATATTCAGTTTACAGGTACATGTACATGTAGAGTTTGATAATGAATCAAATTAAGTAATGATAAAAATATTTTGCAGTCACCCTGTCACTATACATTGTCCATCATTTTCCCCGATTCCTTAGATTAGCCTATTGAATTTAACATGCGCTACTGAAGAAACCGAAGTGAACAAAGTCAAATGGGGCAAAGAATTGAGTTCTTCCTGTCCACATTGGCCGAAAGTGTGCAGATGTTACATGTGGTCTGCTCTAATGTCTTTACTAAAATGTTCTGTCAATGGATATTTTTTTGGGGGGGGGGGTGAGATGTGGATGGCACCTATTATGATGGCATGCCCAGTCAATAGGTTTCCTCGGTGGCGTTTGGGCACATGTTATTGAGCCCAGCCTGAATCAAGGAGAGCTATGGAGTGGCTAGCTGTCATTCTGACCAGGAAAAGGTTAATCTGGATGATAATCTCCACAACATGTGCCATGTGCTGATAAGAATTATGGAGCTCTTTTGATCTTTTTGTTGCATTATGATTTACCCTTTCTTCCCGGGGTTACTGACTTACAGTTTTGCTGTGGTGTCTGAAATGCCCATCGTCAGCCCAGGGTGGCTGATAACCCATGGCATGTGGTCGTAGTAGGACGTATCTGAAATTCTCAATCAAATTACCCTTTACTAATATTGAAATTTGTAAAAAAGAAGTGTGGAAGCAAAAAACATGTGACATCGAAATGATTTAACATTTTGGCTGATTTAAGGGGAATAGGTAATACATGTACACTGTGCGCTGTATAGCCCTTAGTTCACCATGGACCAGTATTTGAACATTCAAATATCTGCTACTCAGTTGCAGTTTTCAATGGCAATTTATGGCATGCATATGGTGCACATATAGATCTAGAGGCAGTGAACCAAGAAATATGGTTGATATTCAGATGAAATGTGCAGATTGAATTTTCAAGGCTAAACCCACAGGTTGTAGTCATATGAAAACGGCACCAGACTTTGCAACTTTAGGCCAAAGTTTTTGCTTAACGAGTCATGCTGCCACAAGGGTAGCGGTGGCATGACTTACCAGGTACTGAAAAAAAAAAAGAAAATATCATTGACTAATATAAAGTCCTTCCTGCCACAGTATGGAATGCAGTGACAGACATTGTGCTGTTATTTTTAATTTCCAGGGAAATAATGTGTCATTTTATTTGAACAGAATTACCACAAGGTGTGAAGTTTTGTGTTAGGCCATGGTGAAAATGGTTAGCAAAATGGATCTAAAAGACAAGAATTCCAGATCCTTGATGGCCGCTGTAATGATTTGATCGAAGAGCGTGCAGTCCTACATGTGGAACGCCTCGCTGTGCAGCATGTGGAGGGTTAAAACATACATGAACAATGATCAAATAAGAAAACTGATGAACATGTCCCTTCTGCAGACAATCTCGCTAGAATCCTGTCTGATTCTTAAGATGCGGACAGACATCAGAAGGAAGCTAAAGACAGGCATGCATACCTGCTCAAAAGATATTAAATAGTAATCGCTGTGCATTTTTTTTTTTTTTTTTGCTCGGGTTGAAATCCTTTTGGGACATGATAACGGGCATTATCTTGAACTTAACACTTTCTTGCTCATCGAAAATGGGGCAAAAGTGCCTGGATGTAAATTGCCGCCTGCTTTACCCTTTTAAATTAAATTTCATGTCAATAGAAAATAGTTTTGCCAAGAATTGTAAATGAGACCCATATCATAAATGCATGCCCCAGGTCAACAGTGTCCCTTGGCAATGCATCTAACCCACACCAAGGAAAGCTGTTGACTCACTCTTAATCTAACCAGTAAAGGGTTAATCGTGTGTTGGCTCAAATACTGTCACTATGGCTCTTTACAAAGTTGCATGTTGCTTTTTGAAAAAGGTCCCAACCTGTAGTGGTTTGGGGAAGTTTATGTCATGTTCAAGTCCAATTCGCAAGATATGCAAGTACACAGTGAGTGTCAACAACATGCACTTGTACACTGCATGTACAGTTACGCCCGGCTAAAAGTTAACAGCCAAACGCTTTTTTCGCGTTTTGCTGGTGTTTGGCTTGTGTTTGGAAACGTTTGAAAATGTTTGGAATGTGTTTAGAAAGTGTTTGGAATGTGTTTGGAAAGCGTTTGGAAAGCATGTGGGAAAAATCTCAAACAGTTTTACAAAACGTTCAAACACTTTTACAATGCTACCGAACACCTCTGCAAACGCGTTCAAACACTTTCCAAACGCGTTGAACAATTACCCAAACGATTTCAAACACTTTCACAAACGCATTCAAACACTATGCATTTCAAACACTTCCATTTAAATGATGAAGAATCTCCAAACGTATTTTTAACAGGTCCAGTAGTATATGATGTACCTACATGTAAATGTGCACTTATCCAGCATTACAGGTTGTATACATTTTTATAAAACACGATCCAAATACGTTTACCCAAGTGTCTAATTCAACTAAAATTAATTAAAGACTTAATTCTTCCTTTAAGATGTCATGAATACTTCCTCTTTCAAAAACTGTTTCGGAGTAAATCCATAGGCAATATCATGATCAGATCATGAATCATGATCTGATCATGATATTCCTATAAATTTACTCCGAAATAGTTCCTAATTTTCAATTTAAATATATATAATTTCTCCAAGGACCAATGGAGTATCGCCTGGCTTACTCCACTGGAGCTAATTCTATTGCTTGGCTTAGTAAGCCAAACAATACTTAAATTGAGCTGCTTGTGTATTTCCATTCGAAATTTTAAAAGTTAGCCTTTTTTCAAGAACTTCACTTTCAGAAAAAGTATGATAGCGACTGGGTATACTTGCTACTGAAATATCTGTAACTTTATAATAAATGAAGTGTTAAACCAGTTAATGTAGGCATATTATTTGTTTTCTTCTACCTATACTTATTTTCTTTCTTAATTAGGTATGACCATGTCACAATATTGTTGATTACCAGTAACAATATAAATATTAGCAGGTAAAGGTGACAAATACATATTTCCAGGAATTATTTGTCACTGACTCAATTTTTCTTTTCTTCATTTCATGTTAATTTGAATCAGATATAAAGCGGAATTTGATTTGTGTTGCCCAGATTAGTGAAGTTTGCATCCCTGAAAATCCAAATAGTCCGTATGAAAATGCAGTGGCAAATGCCAGGAAAACGCATATGAGAACATCTATTTTTGAAAATTTTCTGGGGGAGGCCCCTCAAGTCGCTGACACCCCCCCCCCCCCCCGAAAAATTCTGGATCCACCCTTGAAGCCAGTATATTTGAGGCTTTAACACTTTCTAGTCTGAGTCAACAGCTTTCCTCGGCCCACTGTGGGCGCCGGCGCCCAGAGCACGCCAATAAAAGCTGTTGACTAGTCGCTAATGGCAGATATGACATGTTGGTATTCGTTGGAAATGTCTTTTGATGAGGAATTCAAATATGAAATCTATTGATAGTATATCATCCGTGCAAGTCCACCTATATGTGGAGTCAGACTGCAAAGTGTTAATTTTATGTCCCCACCAAACAATCAAATAACTTATGGGCTGCTCATACCTAAATTCAAATCAAATTGACTGAAATTGTGACATTTTAAAAACAACACAAACTGGTTATCGAGCAACATTTCTAGGTGATACTATATGTGGTATGTTCCAAAATATCACTTGCCGACCCATTTGCCACTTTCCCGTGACCTACGGGACATATTTTGAAAGCGTTTGGAAAAGTGTTTGAAAGTGTTCAGCAAAGTGTTTGTAAAGCATTTGGAAAGTGTTTGCAAAGTGTTTGAATTGGCTTGACGAATTTTGCATTTTTAAAGTTTTGAAGGTAAAGGCTATTAACATTAACTATATCTGAAATTGATTGGGCTTTCTTTACCCTGAGCTAGCTCATCTATAGAGGTTTATGAAAGCATACTTTCTACAGTTTTTACATGTATAACTACAGGTAAAGAATGCAACATAATTTTTGCAGTCTATGAAATGAAGTCAGTGGCAAAATTTCTTCGTTGTTGCCAAGCCAAGTTGATATGCAGACAATATAAGTTATAGTGGAATGGACTTGCATACAGTTTGAGGGATCCCTGAAATTTGTGAACTTACTCTAGAACTCTGTCCAAATTTTGCAAAGCATCTCCATGTTAAATTTATGTCGAACATGTTTGTTTTTGACAAATTTTGAATTAAATGCAAGGATTATATATAATGATGTAAAATTTTGAGTTGATGCTTGTTGCTAATTGTCACTGCAGCATGCAGTCTTATTTTCAAAAGTTTCCCAGGTTGTGCAGTGCAATCATACCAAAGTTGCTGAAAATATTTACACTGCAGGTAGCTATGATCTGAGGTGGTTGTAAATTAACTAGGCCACATTGTGATGCAGACCATTAAGATCTCCTCCTGTCATCAAGTTCAGAACAATTGCCCACATGATGCAGTTGTGGTGTATGTCACCCACATTTCTCTCATAGTCTTAAAAATGGTGAAATGGGGAGCCCAATAATATCTTTTTATTTCATTACCACATTAGAGCAGCTGGCATAACTGTGATGGCCAGATAAGGCCCCAGAATATGCCTCAGACAAAGGAATATTTGAGCATGATGAAATATACATTGATACAAAAATCTATGCTGTAGGTTCCAGCAATTAAATTTCGTACTTACATGTACAAGCCGTCAGCAGATCTGATCGTGAGAACATTACAAGTCATGCATGTGGGTCGATTGCCTGCCTAGCAGACCTAGAGCCCTGGACTGTTGGACCAGATCACCCCTACCAGCCATATACATGCACACTGTGCATGCATGTTCAAAAGTGGCCTGAGAGTCAGCTAAGCAGGCAAGCGCTTGGATGTTACTAAGGGTGCATTTAGGAAATTGCAATTGCAGCACAATACTCTGTATGTGGCTTCCTTGTGCAGTGATTGGATTTTCCAATGACAAGCTCCTAGATATGTGGTATGTACTATATAGCAAGCAAAAAAAAAAAAAAAAAAATAGTCAATTTCTCTAAAATGACATTAACTCATTACATACCTACATGTAGTTTTAGCGGGTTTTGTCTGTGGTTTTGACATTGCAATGCAAAACAAAAACAAAAACAAAAAAACATAAGTTTTTAAGACTATGCAAACTGGCACTCAAATGGAAGTTAATCGTATGATTAGGTTTTAATCTTCAATTCTCCTTGGATTGGTGGTATGTAAATACACCATGCATTAGTCTGTCACTTGTAGAAATGTCAAACCACATCCCCAAGGTGCCTGGGTGTCTCAAATGGCACCGTTTTCTCAGAAAATATACTTTCAAGCAAAAGAGTGGATGATACTTTCGTTTTGATATTTCCTTTTTCAGGAACTTAATATGCAACTTCTTATTATGATGGGTGCTGAAAGCATTCGGAATGCATGCTTAAGCCTCAGAATTTACAGATTCAGCATTTAAGTAAACAGCGGAACCTGCTGTAAAGACTACATATATGTATGAGGACAGACTGCAAATCCTTCAAAGACCATCCTTTCGTGAAACCAAGATAATTTTTCTGATAATTTTACCTCTATTTTAAGACCACCTGCAATGTAAGACCATTTTTACCTTCTAACAGAGAATATAAGTACGTGGGATATGAAGCTAAACAATGAATTGTTTAGTCATAACTTCAAAATTAAAATTTCTGTTTCTTATAATGCATGCCGACCAGCACATCACATGTACATGTAGCAGAAGGACTTTTCATATGTGTCACATATAACATGACGGAAATCACAACCAGCTGTGATTGATCAAGAAATGATAAAAGTTCCCCTTTCTTTGTGAAATATTGTTTGTTGTAAAGGTAAAATTTTTACAGGGTAGTTTTACCTTGGAGACAGCACCTTATCCCCAACCACCTGCCTTTAAAGACAGCATTTATTAGGTCCCTACATTACATGTCACCCAATAGAAGATGGGAAATTAATCTGGAAGTAGTTGTATCCAAACTCATTTGAAGAAGCCTGGATCGAAGTAGTGGCCAACATTGACAAGTCGGCAGCTTATTTTCTAATGCACATTGTAAAATCATGAAGTTTTTGCAGTCATTTTGTATTTTGTTCTGGGGATGCGCACATTGGACGCAAGTTTCAGCAACAGCATATGTTTTATGAAACCAATAGTTTATTGTTAAAAAAAAATTAGTGGATTTTGCCAATGTCTGTCATTAGTGTTGTCAGAGTGTTACACGACCAAGTGCAAACCATCGTAGTGCAGGTGCCTGAATACAGGCATTCAGCCAATGATGAATCTCGTATTAATTGACTTCACACTCTGTAGCTCAGTGAACTAAAGCTGTAGTGACAGAAAGTTACTGAAAGAACATGATGGTTTCAATCCCTTATCAATACTAGTGCCTCTTCACCCTAGGTTTCAAGGCAAACCCAGGGTTGAGGTGCTGCCTGCGGTGGGCATTATACTAATTAATCAGATAAGACTGGAGACTGGCTGGGGGCCTTGTTCTTGTCCCCAAGAGAAAATACTTTTCTTTCTTGTCTGGGCTGTAGAGGCATCTGAGCATATCTATCAATTCATTTTCATGGATATTGGCTGCCACTGAGTAGGATTAAGATTAAGTCCTGTCGGAATTAACCACCACACCTCAAGATGACGTATATTTCTTTCTGGTTCTCAGTTTCTGGCATGTTGTTAACAGCGTGATGCATATAGTCAACATGTTAACCATTGAAGTGCTAATCACTGCTATACTCATTTTCTCATTGTCATTAAGCATATAATGGTTAAAAGATGCAAATTCCTCATGAAGATACATTGTACTTTTCATTCAAATACCAGCAAGCCTAGTCTAAAGCAAAAAGTAGTCGTAGTCAACAGCTTGTCTTGGGACACTTTACACGCAATACCCGCAAAGTGTCCCAAGGAAAGCTGTTGACTTAATCTTAGATCAGCACTATAAGGGTTAAGGGGCCAGTGCACTTTATTTCATATCAACATAACCAATGATTACTATAAGGGGAAGAGAACTGAATAGATCAACTTTTAACAATTTGCATTCAAGCATCATTGTGGGACTACAGTTTGATCATCAGTGGTGACTTGACATTTTGCATGTGCTATAATTTAACAAGAACATTTGTGCGTGAACAAGATTTTTCTTAGCATATAGACTGTGATTTGACATTCTACTCTTTGTAAAGTCACAAAAAGCAGACCAAAATATGCACATAAATTGGCAGACAACAGTCAGATGAAGGTTCACTGGCTAATAAGTGTGTTGAATTATCCATTGTATATTGAGGAACCATAAAAGGAATGATAAAAGAAAACCAAATGGGATGTCAATTTCCTGACTGGCATGAGACTATTGAGTCTTTTATTCATGCTTTTATCTGCATGAACTATACATCAGGGCAGTAAGCACAGATCTGTGCACCATAGCAATATGAATGGGGAAAAAATAGGCAGTTTGGTGTAAGAAAATTAAGGATGTATTGGACTTCGCGGGTATCATTGCCATAGATGTATAGTTACCAGGCAATACTCATGTGTACAAGACAAAGAGGATGTGAGATTACAAAGGCGGTTGACGAGGTAATCCACTTCCTAATTCATTCATTCCTGATATGTGTACCAGCAGCGTTTGTGGTGCATCTGCCGAGAGTTTAGGAGAATATCAATGCACATTCAAATTCTTCAAAGAGAGAGCTCTCATTTAAATGGCAGCAGGCATTGTGTCAATTCACTCATTTTGCATTGCTTGGAAAGACAGCAGCATCATGACTTGGTCAGGCAATACAAAAATTAATTGACCAAGGCCTTTACCAGCTTGGTATAAAATGAGTTGAAGATAGCTAGCTGTCAGTAGATATGTACTTGCAATTTGTGTGTTGCACGACACATGTTAACCTTTCATCTTATTTGTATTTCTATTTTCCTGTCATATCATGATTTATTTGCTTCTTTTTTTCCCCCCCAGCAGTGTTCAAAATTTTATCAATTGTTCCATTTTGATGTCCATAAAATGGTTGCTACAAAATAAGTAAATTTAATGCATGACTATATAAATTTGTATGGTACTTTCTTTTGAAACTATGTTAACAAAATCACTGATTTGTGATTGTGGACCATAATGACAAATGTAGGAAAATTGTGATTTATGCATATGAAGTATTATCTCCTCTGGATATTAAATGTTTGATTAACTTTAAACAATTTTGCAGTGAAAACAACCAAGTCTGCATGTTTCAAGGAAATTAAAAGTCAAACAACAAAATGAGCAAATTTTTTCAATTAACTACCTTTAATAATCAAGGGAGGAAGTAAAAAAACTGAAGACAAACTACAGTGTTCTACTGCTACCACTACATGCACTACTACTACTACTACTACTACTACTACTACTACTACTACTACTACTACTACTACTACTACTACTACTACTACTACTACTACTACTACTACTACTACTACTACTACTACTACCACTACTACTACTACTACTACTACTAATGATAACAATAAGACAAGTTTACAGACTTTGGCTTTCAATTTTTAGCTCAGCTGGCTTATCAGCCAGCAGGGCTTATGCCATCACTCTTCGTTTGTCGTCTGGTGTCAGTTCACAATTCACATTTTCGACTTTTTCTCCAAAACTGTCTGCCAGATTCACTTCAAACTTGTGCCAATGTACCTTCGGTAGGTCTCTGCCAAGTTTGATCAAATGGTAATTCTCCAGTTGTTTTTGGATTCTTTTATGAATTTTTTTGTTCTTATTTTGGGGCAAATCTTAAAAAATCTTCTTCTCCAAAACCGCTCCCCCAATTGCTTTTATATCTCACAGGAACACTCCTAGGGACTCCTAGTTCTTAATTGTTTACCAGGTGGTGCTGTAATGTTTTTTTTTTTTTTTTAAGGATTTTTTTTTGGTGTTTTCGCTATTTTCCACTTTTGTTCCAGAACCATCACTCAGATTAAGCCGTAACCTCGTGGATATGTTCTTTGTGAAATGTTTAAAGAAAATTGTTCACTAGGTGGCATTGCTGTGGATTCCTGACTTTTAATGATTTTTTCAATTTGGGTACTTAGCAGTAAATGCATCTTTTATATTGATTACTATACATGTCAATCAAAGGGCATTCTATCGTCAACCAGATTCACTTCAAGCGTGGTGACAATGTACTTTGGGTGGGTGTCTACCATAAGTTTATTCAAATGATCGTACTTCAGTGAATTTTGGATTTTTATAAATTTTTGTTCTATTTTTGGGTAAATCTTAAAAATCTTCCTCCCTAAAACCACTCACACAATTGCTTTGATATCACACAGAAATACTCCTAGGGAGTCCTAGTTCTTGCTTTGTTCACCAGGTGGCACTGCAATTTTTAGCTCAGCTGAGTTTCACGTCAGACTGAGCTTTTAGGAGGCTCAGTCGTCCATCTTAGAAATACTTCTAAATGCCATATGCAGTCAGCTTAAGCTCAACACAGTTCTATTCAGTTGCAGCCTTGACTTTCTGGGACAAGCTTAGGTTAGCTGAGCATGGGCTGTTCATGCAGCCTTCTAGTTCCAGTTTTGTATTAAATCACTTGCATCGAAGGAATATATATTCAGTCTGTTTTACATAATTAACAAAATACAGTGGCGTGCAATTCACAGCCCTTGTGAATAGAGTGATCTATTCCCTTGTGGTTTGTTTTATCTGTGTTTACATGTATGTCATTTTGAAGTGTAAATCTTTAGTTTCATGGTGGTTATACTATCATAATTCTACAACAGGTTCAATAGTCACAGTCTTTATGAAGGTCTTTCATTGAAGGAAGGCACAGGAATTCAAAGCTGTTTGACTAAGTTCCATACCGGTCTCTGGTCATCACCATGATTGCTGACAAACACATTTAACCCTAACCGGCCACAGAATCCAACAGTAACAACATGAAAAGTCAGTTTTAAGCCTATATGCCCAGCATTTCCATGCACAACTTCCAAACTGTCATTCATTCATCTGCCACTAGATGGCACTACCTCATGCAGGCTGGTTCCTGACTTGCAAACAGAATGTTCTGGTAGAACACAAGTAAGCCAAATGGATATGCTGTCTTTTTTGTGAAAAGATGCTGTTTTTAAAAATCATGCACAGTTTGTACTACATTTTCAAGGAACACAATATCACCAGTTACATGTACCTAGATAAGCTCTTGGGCATGAAAAGTTCGTGCTGTCCTTTATAATGGTTGAAAGGTACATGTACGTGGGCTGGGATGCAGAGAGACTAGCTAAAAAACTGAGGAACTTACCTTCAAAAATGGGAGGTCTGGGAAATATGCATAACCTGGGCCTTAATAATATTATATAAAATCGAGGTACAACAATCCAAAATTCCTATTTTTAACTTTCCATCATGCAACAGTGTCCAAATAGAGATTGAGGGGCTTTCAAATGTGGTTACTAATTAAAGGTACATGTACACTGTACATGTCAAGTTGTAGGACCATTGTGATGGAATAAATAACTCAGAAGGTGAAGGCCATCGAAACCTGGGGATGCACAACTGTGGAAAGTAAATGCCGATTCACAACTCCCTAATCCTTTTTATGAAAATTACTCTCGTGCAGTGGAGAAATGTATTGACATTCATTCAAGGCATAATGTACATGACATTTTATATATAAATGAGGACAAAAACTTCTTCTTTAAGAAGGGGCAATAAAGTGTGATAGTGCCCAAAGCATATATCTTCTGTCAAGTTTATAATGCACAGCTCATCTAGCCACACATATATATCCTCTGTGAGTCAATTACTTGCAAGCTTATAATTCCATTACTACATTTTTTGCACCTCTTCTTCTGTAAGTGACTCCCTCTCTCTCTCTCTCTCTCTCTCCCCCTCTCTCTCTCTCTCTCTCTCTCTCTCTCTCTCTCTCTCTCTCTCTCTCTCTCTCCCTCTCCCTCTCTCTCTCCTCTCTTTCTTTTTCCTCTCTCTCTCTCTCTCTCTCTCTCTCTCTCTCTCTCTCTCTCTCTCTCTCTCTCTCTCTCTCTCTCTCTCTCTCTCTTGCCAAAAATGATGCCAAATATTTAATATTGACTCCACTCCTAGTTATAATGACCACAAAACTTGTGCTGATATGAATTATTATTCAATGCATACCTGATGCAAGTAAAATTGCCTGGCAGCAAAGTAACCTTTTGGTTGAAAAGGGTTATTCACCTTGGAGAATATTTTAAGGATAATTTGACAGGCTTTGCCTCCTACAGGATGCCTCAGAGACTGAATGATAATATTCCTGCTTACATACTGGAGGGTAAAATGGACCCTGGTTATGTTTTTTATGTCAAGGGTCTGACACTGAATAATCCTTGGTTCATATACATCAAGGCAATCACTCAATTGATGTGTTGACTGGATCACCGCAGGAATGTGACGTGGTCATAGTACATGTCTCGGGTGTAGACAAACTGTAACAATGGGACATATCCCCTGTAGTGCTTTTCCATGAGCTGAATGGGCTGAATGGAAGATGCAACCTCATGATCTTGTAATTCATCATAGGAAATTAATATGGCTCTTTAACTGTAACTCCATGACATTTCGTGAGTTAAGAATCTGAATTATTACAATGATTCCAGCATAAGATTCCTCGTAGAAGGACCTTTCATTCAAGTACATGTACCAGCGTGCATACATGTATATAACCAGAGAAGAATGGTCGAGGCGTGTCTTTCTTCGATGTGTTTTGGGCACATTGTATCCATGCTGGTTACATCCCTCAGAAACTTGGCACGAGAACTTCATATGTTCCATAAGCAATATTTAACTCCCTCTGGGCCACTGGTACCAGTGATGAACAGTTAAACTGATGAGGCATGTAGGTATAATTATCAGGATCTGACTGAATGCTGCATTTGTTTGTGCACTAGATGTATCGCAGCAACCAAGAGACCCCGCAACTGTGGGGGGTGGGGGGTGGGGGAATGTTCCTATCTAGATTAATACAGGACATATGTACATGCAGATTTCCTGCCAAAAATCTCTTGCTCTTGACACTGTTGCTTGGCAACTGTGACAATCAGCTGCCATGATACAGGTGAACTGCTGAAAAAAAACCCAAAGGTGTTAATAATGTTTGTGGGGATTAAGAACACTTAACACAATGTATGTGAGGAGTTTGCCATATATCAAGTTGAGTAGAATGTTTGGAGAACACGACTATATAACTTTGTAGGCAATAAATTTTACCCGGACCCTTTCTGGATAACATAAGATTGAGTCAATAGCTTCCCCTGGCATTGGTTGAGTGCATTATGCCGAACCTGTGCCTGCCAAGCTGTTGGCCTGGCACATGCTATCATTATGGGTATCCTCTACAATTTTCAGCAAAAAAACATTTTATGTTGATGAGAATTTTATGTAAAAACATTGAGACAGATGACGAATTCACATCTGGGCACCTTGGGGCGATTGTGAGTGGGAAGTGACTTATTTGCCAGTTTTGCGAAAACTATTTTGCATTTTCACCATGTTTGATACAGGAATCTGCCCACTTATGTGGCTCTGCGTCCCTGTGGAGCTGTGTGGGTCAAAACAGCAGTGCAGCTAGCAATGGATGTCAATGTATCAGCATAAGTGTACACAGCACGCACGGGAAAAGAGCAAAGGTGTTTATCAACATCCTACATCTAGGTGGCCTTTGGAAGTGCTTCGATTACAACCCGATAAGGTAGCATACTGAGACCGTCATGCCCAAGAGTGCAAAGGAAAGCTACTGATTCCATCTCCAACTTGGTTGTGAAAAGGTTAATTGTCTGTAATTGTATGGGTCAGTCAACATATGCATGCACTGCTGTGTAATATTGAGGATGGGAAGATCAGGCATAACTGATGTCTTCTTATTTTAAGGTATATTACCTGGGAGATTATTGGAGTAAAATATACTATCCAGGGGCTGAATTTATTTTGGTATATTAAATATGATACCGCATGCATGGCATAGGCACTGGATGTCCCGCAGTTGATAAAGACAAGAGTAGCTCCTTACATGTCGGGCTTTTGTTTCCTGAAAGACATACTGGTTTGGTACTTGTTCTCTTATAATGAAAGTGGGTTGTTTTTGAAAGGTGAAACTACAAAGACTCTTATGGATCAATTCTGGGACGACTGTCGCTAGATGTATTGTACATTTGTACTAAGTGACTAAATTAAGGATGATCCAAATGCAACATTGGAGAATTAAAAAGTCTGGCAATTGGACCTTTTTGACAAAATCCAATACAGGATTGATTTTGCCTTTCAATTTTTTCTTTGCAGTGATGAGAAGGCTTTCTTTCATCATATTGCTCCAATCAGCTCAGTGTCGATATACGTTTTCTCGCTACATGCGTTCCATCTTCTACTGTTTTGTTAACAGCAGTGGACAGGAATCTAAAACTAATCAAAAGTGCGTAAACGATCTTTTTGTTTTAAATGGTTATATTTTACCTGATGATATAAATGGAGCTGTTTTCAGTTAGCGGGTAATTCTTTAAATAAAAAAAAAAGTGGTACATCAAGAACTAGGTAGGAGGGAATCTTAGTCCCAAAAAGGGGAAACATTGCAAGCTCCACTGGGTTCACCTCTAGACTTAGCAAGTTGCTGCTAATTTTTTTAAACTCTGCTGATGAAAGGTGGCAGAGCTCATGCATTCCCTTACTGAAATCAACAGGCTGGCAACAGGCTGGTAACAGGCTGGTATCAGGCTGGCAACAGGCTGACAACACTGAGGCTGATAACACAGACTGTCAACAGGCTGTCTACTTTTTTTGGTGTTGACATTTTGGTATGGCTGGATACTGGCTGGCTACATTTTTAAAGGCTGTCTTCAGGCTGGCACACCTTTTTCACAAAATTGGTGACTGCATGTCTACAGGCTGGCAACAGGCTGTCTACAGGCTGGCTACATGTGAACTTTAAAAATCAAAGAAGACACTGGCTGGTAATAGGCTGGCTACACTTGAACTTTGACAAATCAAAGAAATCACTTCGTCAAAAAAAAAATCACTGGCTGGTTTTAGGCTGGTTACACTTGAACTTTGAACAATATCAAGAGGCATGTAGCTATTGCATGTAAATGGATAGCTACATTTTAACCTTGAAAAAAAATAAAAGGGAGCCCAGTCTGGTATTTGGCTGGCTACACATGAATGTAGAAAAATCAATGAAAACACCAACTGATGTGAGGCTGTCTTCAGGCTGGCTACTCACAGCCTTTATTTTCCATCTATAGAAACTAATTTGAAATGCCACTAGCCCTTGACCAACCGTAGAGGTTTTCTTATTTTCATAGTGTTGCTCAAATTTGACTGAAAGGATGCTTGGGATTGGGTGATGATAAACCTTGCACATGCTTCCTGTCACATGGTTCCTGTCACATGGTTCCTCCTTTTTGAAATTATCTGTCGCCCAACCTGCAACAGTTAACAGGCACTTATGGAGCAGTTTGGATTTTGCAGACTTACATATAACCACCAAGGTGTGTTTTATTCAGTTATTGAATGTGAAAAGTATACAAAGACAGTTCTGAGTAACAAAATAAGGTGTCACATTGGCCCTAAAACTTCTACAAGTTGATGGTTGGTGGTGAAAAAACCCAAAACAGGCTATATCCAATCAGAACAAGGGCATGTTAGCGTGGCTGTCTGCAGGTTGGCTACAATTGCTTACAAACATGGCTGTCTACAGGCTGGCTACATGCTGTCTATAGCTGGCTACAATTGCTTACAAACATGACTGTCTACAGGCTGGCTACATGCTGTCTACAACTGGCTACATGCTGTCTACAGCTGGCTACATGCTGTCTACAGCTGGCTACAATTGCTTACAAACATGGCTGTCTACAGGCTGGCTACATGCTGTCTACAGCTGGCTACAATTGCTTACAAACATGGCTGTCTACAGCTGGCTACATGCTGTCTACAGCTGGCTACAATTGCTTACAAACATGGCTGTCTACAGGCTGGCTACATGCTGTCTATACTGGCTGAGTACAATTGCTTACAAACATGGCTGTCTATAGCTGGCTACAATTGCTTACAAACGTGGCTGTCTACAGCTGGCTACATGCTGTCTATACTGGCTGGGTACAATTGCTTACAAAAATGGCTGTCTACAGCTGGCTACAATTGCTTACAAACATGGCTGTCTACAGGCTGGCTACATGCTGTCTATACTGGCTGGGTACAATTGCTTACAAACATGGCTGTCTACAGGCTGGCTACATGGCTGTCTTTAGGCTGGCTACATGCTGTCTACAGGCTGGGTACAATTGCTTACAAACATGGCTGTCTACAGGCTGGCTACATGCTGTCTACAGCTGGCTACAATAGCTTACAAACATGGCTGTCTACAGGCTGGCTACATGCTGTCTATACTAGCTGGGTACAATTGCTTACAAACATGGCTGTCTACAGGCTGGCTACATGCTGTCTATACTGGCTGGGTACAATTGCTTACAAACATGGCTGTCTACAGGCTGGCTACATGCTGTCTACAGCTGGCTACATGCTGTCTACAGCTGGCTACAATTGCTTACAAACATGGCTGTCTACAGGCTGGCTACATGCTGTCTACAGCTGGCTACAATTGCTTACAAACATGACTGTCTACAGGCTGGCTACAACTGCATAGAAGCATTGCTGTCTATAGGCTTGCTATATATACATGCTGTCTATATAGTTTGTAGCTGTCTACAGGCTGGCTACATGCTGTCTACAGCTGGCTACATCTTGAAAGATAATTGAATCAGATATGCCAAATTTATAGGATGTATATACACGTAGGTCATGTCCAATGCTAATATCTTATATAATATCAGCTTGACCTATTTTTGTTTAATAGATCACCAATCCTGTAAAGTTGAAAGAGCTGATTTTGTAATGGCAGAGTGGAGCTTGGACATCAAATGCAAAGGGAATTGAGCCTCCAGATCAAAATTGCACTTGTGTACATTGCACATAAAATTTGACATGGTGACTTACTTTTTGGGTCACCATGACCAAAGGATTATGAAGTTTGGCACTTGTCCAAGTTTACTGTTTTTCTTCAATAACTCTAAAAAAAAAATGACCTGATTTGAACAAATAGACAATGAATGAAAAGCTGGAAGTGAGATGCAGATTTTGAACATGACAATTTTTTTATGCGAGTTGAAAGTCAAGGTCAAATGGCCAGTTGGAATATTGGGGTCATCCTATGAATGCTCTGCACCCCACAGTTTTTGAGGTTGGCCCATATAACTTTAGGACTTAAAAATTGTATGAAAATGCACATGGACTTACATGTATGGGTCAAAATGTGAAAATGTTGTGACCAATCCAGCATCCTTTTTTAAGGGATCCTTGTGAAATTTAGTGGAAGCGTGGAGGAGGTCAAAATTTCGGTTGCATATAATACTACTGGTGTCACCTTTACTTTGACAAAAGTTAAAATGTCTTGAAAGATATAAAATTCCATATCTGAAAAAATAATTGAATTAAACATGCCAAATTTGTAGGATATATAAAGATCATGCCCCATGCTAATATGTTATGTAATATCGGTGACCTTGACCTATTTTTGTCAGGTCACCAGTCCTGTAAAGTTGAAAGAGGGGATTTTGTTTTTGCAGGGTGTAGCTTGGACATCATTGGCAAAGAGAATTTTCTATGGTCATCAGATTATATGTCAGCAGAGCCAAAAACCCATGGGCCTAAGTTTTTTTACTTCCCCCATCCCCAAGTTTCAAAAGGGTAACTTTTTCCTGAGAATGCTCAATAAATTTTTCTGATGAATGGAAGGATACTTATTAGTCAAATACAGTGGTCCCCCTCTTGTAAGGCCACCCAAAATGCAGCCAAAAAGGTAGCCTTATAAGAGGGGTGGCCTCTCTTTAGGGGAGAATATAATTGAAATACCATACTTTCTTCACAAGAATGCTGGCCTTTCAAGAGGAGTGGGGCCTTATAAGAGGGGGACCACTGTACAACAATGCGAATGGTTACCTGCCACATACATAATAGCCAAATGCAACAGTGATTTGAAGAACAGTCAGGCAAGGTCAGAGAGTGCTCATAAATTAATTTCGCTAATTGCTTAGTGATGGGATGCCACCCCAATCAGGAATATAAAATTTTACTATTGCACACCTACATGTATTGTGTTAGGTCCAGGTGTTATAATAATTTTTTTCCCTAGACAGTTCCTGTTGTGGCTGTACATTCTAAGAAAGGGCTATTCACAGAATTTGCTAATCACTATTATCTGGGAGGCATATTAGCCCCATAAACCATGAACAGCAATAAGCACTGCATACCTCCATGCAGCTTGTGTCAGTCATGGAAATTTTACATGGGGTCGTAACTGCTATAAATTCAGATGCATAAACCAGAAAAGTCTGTGGGTCCTTATTGAAATTTGCTAATTAATCCTTGAAGGATTTCTGTTAGCCACATAAAAATGCTGCAGCATACACTAGCTGTATCTACATATACATGATATATATATTGGAAAAGCCGATGTGTTAGATGCTTAGCTGCTACAGTTTCTTCTGAGAAACAGCTTGTCTGTAGAAAGTCTGGGGTTGCATAAGTTATCATTTAACTAATGAAACAACATAAGTAGCCACATAAAAATTATCTAGGTGCGCCGCCTACGACGTATTAGGCCTGCCAGCAATAAAGTGTCTGATGGCTAGAGATGACACTGTTGTTCCAGGTTTTATTATATGTATGATATTTTCCAAGAAACATCGTGGACAGAACTGTGTAGATGGATGCATGGACAAATAAATGAGCTCATCGATATGGAGATACCCCTAGGGTAGATGATAATGTTCATGGTTGAATGGAAAAAACTGGGTCAATGATCATTAAATATTGATTTGAAGCATGTACTGCATCAGTCATTTACAATATTAATTGAACTGTCTGGAATCTTAGAATAAAATATATAAAACTGTATATTCAGTTTTTAGCTCAGCTGACTTGTCAGTCAGCTCAGCTTATTGGATAGTCCTTTGCCCGTCGCCATGCATCTGTGGTCCGTCTACAATTCACATTTTCGAGTTCTTCTCTAAAACCGTCTGCCAGATTCACTTCGAACTTGGTGGCAATATACCCTGGGTGGATCTCTACCAAGTTTGTTCAAATGGTTATGCCCCATTGATTTTTTGGACTTTTTATAAATTTGTTGTTGTTGTTCTTTTTTGGGGTAAATCTTAAAAAATTTTCTTCTCCGAAACCGCTCACCCAATTGCTTTGATATCAGACAGGAACACTCCTAGTGACTTCTGGTTTTTAATTTGGTCACCAGATGGTGCTGCTTTTTTTTTTGATAGTTTTTGATGATTTTTTGTGTGTTTTTGCTATTTTTGACTTTTTCTCTGAAACTGTCACTCAGAGAAAGCTGAAACATTGTGGATTTATTTCTTGTGGATGGGCCAAAGAAAGTTATACACTAGGTGCTACTGCTGTTGATTCCTGACTTTAAAAAACTTTTTCAATTTGGGTACTCATCAGTAAATCCAACTTTCTTATTGATTACTATGCAAGTCACTGGGCATTCTAAAGCCGATTCACATTTTTGACTTCTTTTCCGAAACCGTTAGCTAGATTGACTTCAAACTTGGCGGCAATGTACCTTGAGTGGGTGTCTACCAGATTTGTTCCAATGGTCATGCTCGAGTAATTTTTGGATTTTTTAAGAACAATATTTTGTTCATTTTTGGGGCAAATCTTAAAAAAATCTTCTCTGAAACCGCTCACACAATTGCTTTGATATTACACAGGGACACTTCTGGAGGCTCCTGGTTCCTAATTTGTTCACCAGGTGGCACTGCATGTTTTCCATTATTTATGTTTTTTTGTGTGCTTACACTATTTTTGACTTCTTCTCCAGAACCATCTATTAGATTAAGCTGAAACTTGGAGGATATGTAGCTCGTGACAAAGTCAAACAAAGGTGTCCACTAGATGACACTGCTGTTGATACCTGATTTTTAACATTTTTTTTTCATGTAATGGGCATTCTAAAGCTTATTCACATTATGACTTGTCTGAAGGAACTGTCTGTCAGATTAACTTCAAACTTGATGGCAATGTATCTTGGGTGGGTCTCTACCAAGTTTGTTCAAATGGTCACACTCCAGTGATTTTTGGATTTTTCATAATTGTTTTTTGGAAAATCTTAAAAAAATTTTAATAGGAAAGTTTGACATGGGGATTTCTTGTAATGGTTGTAACTTAACAATTGTGGCCAGATTTGTGTCAAACTTGGTAGGGATATACCTTCTATAAGTGTCTAGCTATTTTGTGCAAGTCACAGTGGAACATACATTATTGTTACTTTCATTGTAACTTGAGAAATACTTGAACTGGGACTTTGATGTTGCACATATTAGTATTCTCCCATAAAGGTCAGACTTACTCAGTACATGGGTGACCTTGATCCTATTCCAAGTCCACAGAGGCACAAGTGTGATGAATCTCTTGGTCAGCTGAGTATGGGCTGTTCACACAGCCTTCTTGTTTAAAGTATGACAAGTAAACCATATTTTTTTATGTACAGTGGTACCTGCTGTTTGTGGCCAACGTTTCTTCTACAAAAAGGGACCACATACATGTACAGCAGGTGACCAGTTACTGCAGCTAAATTTATGTAATAGTTTCATCATAATACAGTTATGTTGTTCACGTCCATGGTCAAGTTATTATGCCCCCCTCCCCTTGAAGGAGGAAGGGGCATATAGCGATTACTTTGTCCGTGTGTTTGTGTGTGTGTTTGTGTGTGTGTTTGTGTGTCCCACTGACAGTTTTCACGTGATAATTTAAAAAGTTTTTCATTTACAGTTTTCAAATTGCAAATGCTTATAGTCCTGAGTAACGTCTCAAATGAGTTTGAGATGGGTGACCTTGATTCAATTCCCAATCTCACAGAGCCAGTTTAATGAATTTGGTTTTGACACAATAACAGGAAAAGGTTTTTGCTTAGGGCTTTCATATTGCACATGATTATAGCCCTAAATAAGGTTTCGAATGGGTTTGAGGATGGGTGACCTTGACTTAATACCAAGTTCACAGAGCTTTTCTTTGGAAATTTCGTTTTTATGCGATAACTCAAAAAAAGGTTTTGGCTCAGGGCTTTCATATTGCACATGCTTATATTCTTGAATAAGGTCTAATAATGGGATTAAAGATGGGTGACTTTGACCCAATTCCCAGGGTCACAGAGCCATTTTTGGTGAATTTGGTTTTCATGCAATAACTCAAAACATTTTTTGCTTAGGGCTTTTATATTGCACATGTTTATAGTCCTGAATAAGGTCTCAGATGATTTTAAAGGTGATTGACTTTGACCCAATGTCCAAGGTCACAGAGCCATTTTAGTGAATTTGCTTTTCACACGAAAACTTGAAAATGTTTTTGCTTGGGGCTTCCATACTGCGCATGCTCATAGTCCTGAATAAGGTCATGGATGATTTTGAAGATAGGTGTCCTTGACCCAATTCCGAAGGTCACAGAACCATTTTAGTGAATTTGGTTTTCATGCAATAACTTGAAAAGTTTCTGACATAGGCTGGTCATATTGCATGTGATTACAGTCCTACATAAGGTCTCAGACCAGTTCCAAGATGGGTGATCTTGACCCAATTTCCAAGATCACAGAGCCATTTTAGTGAATTTGGTTTTCTCTTGATAACTTGAAAAGTTTTTGCATAGGGCTATCTTGTTGCATATGCTTATAGTCCAGCAAAAGGTCTCTGACAAGTTTGAAGATGGGTGACCTTGACCAAATTTCCTAAGGTCACAGAGCCATTTTTGTGAATTTGGTTTTCACACGAAAACTTAAGAAAAAATTGGGCAAAGGGATTTCATATTGCCCATGTTTATAGTCCTACAAAAAGTCTCAGAGGACTTCAAAGATGGGTAACCTTGACCCAATTCCCAAGGCCACAGAACCATTTTAGTGAATTTGGTTTCACACAATAAGTTTAAAAGTTTTTAACATAGACATTTTTTATTGCTCATGGTTTTAATCCTACATATTGTCTGAGAGAAGTTTGAAAATGGATCACCATGACCCAAATCCCAAGGTCACAGAGCTGGGGGTATAGATCCTAGCAATCTCTGATTGTGTTTTAATTTTGCCCTTGAAAAGGCTGACATAATTATCTAATGTAGCATCCAGTTTCTGTTTAATTGCAGTGTAGAGAGTTGAAGCAGAAACCAACTCCCTGTAAATAATAAACATAAACATTTATGTTTCTGGGGTTGAACAGAACTCCCACTTACCTCTGATGAGTCCAGCTATGGATGAAACTGGTCAGGCATTTGGGCACATCATGTATCTCTATACTTTCATCAACACTTGCCTTGTCTTTCTATTACAGGAAAAAAATATGGTCACACAGACCAGGTGACCTCTGGTGGCAGTGGCTGCATACAGCAGGTATCAGTGTATTTGACATTTTGTAAAGTCTCAAAGATGGAGTGTGACTCATCTCCACTTGGAGTTTTGTGAAAATCATAACGCTGCAAGTTCTCATCTGTTGAGCAGGAATTGCTGCCTGCATGTATAGACATGTTGTCACATGTACACGCACCTTAAACTGCCAAGGAAGTGGGAGATTTTGGGGTAGTTAGGAGAAAGGAAATATAAATACTTATAAAGCCTGGAATGTGCAGTTACTGAAGAGGATATTGAATATGCAAGTGCATGTACAGACACATGCAACTCTGTGTGAAACCTTTCTGTATTGATTTTGGTTCTTAATTGTCTGCAGAGTTTGTGGAAGTTTGAAACTTCAAGAAAGGTCAGAAGCTGAGTTCTCTGTCTGCTGGAAAATCATCAGTGTGTCAAGTTTTTGTTAACCTTAGTGCTACGGGGCCCGTCTTTATACAGTCCAAAATGCAGGTTAAAAAAACCAATTCAGCAATACTAGGGTTAATATGGCTGGGGCATGACAGTATTGACACCCTAAGCCCTGATCTTTTAATAATGGCCGACAGAACTTAGTTCTGTTGTCTTCACATATTGTAGCTGCTGTATATCGAGATGCTTACAGGTAAACGTGTACCTTCTGCACTGTTATTCTCTACAGAGACAATTAAAGATTAACTGAAGCAATATCACACATGTGGCTAGAACAAATGACCAGGGAAGAAGACCATGAGATGCAAGGACCAGGTGAAAGAAAGGGAAACAAAACTACCATTCTTTCATGTAAAACAATGAGTAGTTGCCATGTGCATATGTGAACTGCAGTCAATTAATAAATTCTTTGGTGTGTTCCCCAGTACATGTGGATAAGGTAACAGTAGAACTATTGCAAGCATTAGAAACATTCATTCACAGTGGGACTAGCTCATGAAGATATTGCACACCTGGAATTTAGAAATTGGTGACCTTTGATTTTAATTTTCCATAACTGCTGAATTTAATTAAAACATTGAGAGCAAAAGGCATTTGGGCACCAGCCATGCCTGGCAAGTCCAGAGGGACACAGTGATGTCTGTATGGTGTGATACACATAAAACATTGACTTCAGCTGAAATATATAGGCCCAATGATGTGCAGTGCATGGCCAACACTTACATGTATATACACAGTTGACCGTTATATTCATATGTGTATATTGCACTGAGCCTGCAACAGTTGCTACTATGTGTGTGCCACAAATGTGAGTCAGGGAACATGGCGTATTGTTCTGTTGACATTTTAAGAATTGATGAGCTAGAGGGCAGATATATATGTGGGTTGTTAATCTCTGATCTCAGTGTTATGACCATTAATCTCTTCATATGGCTTCTTGATTGCTGTCTAGATTGTCATCTCTAATTTGATACCAGTGGCACAGATCTAGTGCTAAAAATATGTATTGGTAAATAACATTTTTTATGGGTATATTTTATGGGGAGCTTGTGATTCAACTGTATACAGATTTTTTGTGGAATTTCTGGATAATACACAAAACATTATTTTTTAGAGATATTTGGGTTTTTTGTATTGTTTGTTTCTTTGTTTTTTTGGTAATTGCTCCTAGCTGGTGATAATTATGCTGTTAGTAAGCTGACATGCATGTTTATAACTCTTTCCTCTTTTTTGTCACACACACACACACACCACACACACACACACACACACACACACACACACTCACACACACACATAATATTTCTATGGACTCATACTTCTGTACTAGTGTCTGAAATAAAGAATTACATTGTAGTATTATTTATCATTTTAATGTCTGTTTTTTTAGACATAATTTGATCAACATCTTACTGTGAACATTTAGGTACATGTAGTAGATACCAGAAAATTGTTTTGGTATTTTAACTGTCCTTAAATGAGTTTGTTACCATTTACGTTTTTGACTTTATAAACAAAGATTATTTGCAGTACTAGTGTATTTGGTTTATAAGGACAAGTCGATTGTATGAGGAAATGTTGCAATCAAAGATGAGGAATTTAAAGTTAATAATGTAACTATCGGTGACACTTCACAGATGCTTTTTGCTTGGAAAGAACTAATAAGGAAATAATGTCTTAACAGATAAGTGACAAATGCAACAAATATGAAGAATATACATGAATCACTATGGCAAGTGCATGAATATGGGACATTCATATAAGCTGCGGGGCACACTTTGGCCTGTATCATTCAAAAAGGAAGTACCCACACATGTATACATAACATGTAAATGTATGTACAGGCAACACCTTGTCCCATGCACCTATGGCAAATATATATGTGGCTGTTGCCAAACTAGCAACTTGAACAAAACTACATGTAATTGTGTACATGAAGAAGTCCTATTCTCCAAACACACATATATACATGTAGCTTGTTTAGTTGTCTTCTGTTTGGACTAAGTGTTAATTCTTTCATTCCCATAAATATACAATATGAGTAACACCGGTTATTTTCCATTTATACACCTATATCTTAGCCTGCAGCCGATTGTCACTGCTGTCTATACTGAGAGGGTCACAGATTTTTGCATGAAATTTATATGCAAGACTCATCTTCATGGCAGTTCTGATCCTGTTGTTTGGGGGTGGGGGGCTAAGGTCCTGAAAGCTTACCTCACAAAGTGGCTTGGCTATTATCATTGAGTTCTATTGGATTGTAAGTTGTGCCATTGAGGTTACAGACGTACAAGGACAGACACTGAGACATTTGCAACATGTACATGTATGTCTATAATGTATTGGGTGAAACTTTATCATTCTCCAGGGCCATCTTAGGCTTCACAGATACATAATGTACATTGTTTTGATCTCATTCACCTTTTCACTGTCCTCACCCTTATGTTCTTTTTTATTTTTTTGTGGCTGCACTCTGTGACCAGCTTCATGGCTGGAAATTCATCAAGTCCCATATAAATGTATTGTCTCGTGGAATTACCACATTTCATATGCAGTCTAGTATTTTAGTACTGACAGATATAAATATTAAGATGAAAGTGGAATTCTTTTGTTACATGTAGATTGTTAAAGATGTCAAATGTCATACTGCAGCTCCAATAATTTAAGAGCTTTGGAAAGGCAACAAGGAGAGTATATTCACAAAGGACAAAGATCGCATGCACTGGAGACCCAGAGAAAAGATATTGCTAACTTAATTGTGATACATATATGCACAGAATGTCCCACAGGAACACTTTAAGAGTTTTACAGATTCTTCTACCGTCGTACCTGATGTTGTGCATTACCACTTAGTGGACTTCTACAGTCGGATGACTGGGCACTATTAATTCTTTTGGAAGCAATAAATGAAAGAACAGCACTTTCATTTTGACAATAAAACAGCATGAATTGGGCATATATATACCAACGTGTATGACTTGACCGGGAGGAGCCTTCCATGCTGCTGACATCGATGACACATAAATGGACTGCACTCTCAGGGAGCCCTCATAATATGTTGTGTCTGACAAGATTATTTACATGGAGGTACATGTACAATGTAATTTAAATGGATTTTGTAACTTGCTGGCACCACAAATACAGGCTGGTATATACAATATTGTGTATGCTGTAGCTCACATCCAAGTTCTCCCCAGTGATACGTTGTAACTGGCTAATTGAGCTGGATACACACCTGTTTTCATGATTGTATCTTTTATTGACCTTTTTTTTCATGTGCATACATGTACGTGTATGGTAGCTTAATTGTCTATTGAATTTGTTTTTTCAGCTATAGGCAGCTGCAGTAATTGTTTTCTTTAGATTCCTCTTAACCGTCGTGGAATACCATGGCGTTCAGAGTCAGGTTTTCTACAGGATATTCATTCCCATGTTGTTTACTTGCTTCCAGACATTGTACGTTGTACATGTATCTTGTATATGTTATGTCTCTTAATTATAATTAAGCCTAATTGTTGGTAAGCTGGGCATTTGCAGTATGTTGTATTATTCTTTTCTTTCATCAAATTGCAACTATCATGTAATACATATATATGTACCTGGGAATAGGAAAATGCCTTAGCTTCTAGGGAATTGATTTCATAATTGTTTACCTGTCTTACAGGGATGTACTGGACTCAGTCTCTTTGTCTGTAATATTTTATTGCCCCTACAATGTGTTTATACATTATTGTATGCCAGCTACTGTTTTATTCTTTGACAGAATTATATACATGTATGTACATGTACATCTGCTGAATGGAGTCTCCAGGTTAATTTTGAGATGGACATAACACCCTAATGCCAGACAGAAAGTCTTACAGAATGCTGGATCCTCAGAACTTCTTTAAAATTGAAATTTTTATTGTATTTATTTTATTTTGGCTGCATGCATGGTCCAATTCGAAACCATAACCATTACAAGTGATAAGGAGGAAGGACTGCACAGTAACAGAAGAAAAAGCTAAAACATATCCTGATCTTTGACACAATGTGTATAAACTGAATATGACACAGCAAAAATGTTTATAGACTCAGGTTACGATATTTGAGAACCCATCAGCCAAAAGCGGGCAGTTTGGCCAGGGTAAATAGCAAGTGGAGTCAGACACCCTTGGGTATTTAATAAATTTAGGATGGCATATGGTGGCAAGTGGCTGACGGATAATATGGGACAGTCTGGGGACACAGACAAAAATAAAAGTACAATGAAAATAATGGAAAACTGGGATTTTTAATAACCTCTTCCTCTTTAACTGAGACAGAGTCAACAGTTTTCCTTGTCGTACATTGGGCAATGAGTACCCAGCACACAGCAAGGCAAGCTGTTGACATGGGGGCATGCATATTACATTGATAGATCTCATCTACCATGTCCACAGTTGTCCATCAAAATTTTTTTCATCATTGTTGAAATTAGCCGAAAACATTGAAAGCAGATGACATTTGACCACCACCTGGTTTTGTCTGGTTCAAAGGGGAAGGGTCAAGGAAGGTATACGCTTTGCTGAAAAAGAATCTGGACAGATCGTCAAGGCCAGAGAAAGAGTGGAGACATAAGACAAGGTTGCCAGGGTTTGTAAATTGTGCATCAATCATCATTATCAGATATACATGTACATGTCGATACTGATAAGTTGATCTGATGACAGGTTACGATTATTGAAGCAGAGCACAGATAATACATTCATTACTATTACTATTTATAGCTCAGCTGACATGTCAGTCAACTGAACTTCTGTGCATTGTCCATTGTCTGTTGCCTGTCATCCGGGATTTTTTTTTTTTTAAACTTTTCCGAAACTGCTGCCTGGATCCTGGTCAGACCTGCTGGAGATGTCATATTAACTAAACTTCTGTGCATTGTCTGTTGTCCATTGCCTGTCATCCACAATTTACATTTTCGACTTCTCCAAAACTGCAGTTGGGATCCTTAATTGTAAAACTTGCTGGAGGTGACTATCATGGATAGATCTCTACCAAGTTTATTCATATGGTCACAGTACATTGATTTCTGTAGTTTATAGGAATTTGTTTGTTCATATCTTGGGGAAAAATTAAAAAAAATTTTTTTTGAAAGAGCTCGAAGCCAACTGCTTTGAAATTTCCACTCTGGATACCCCTAGACCTTCTTTATGATTAGTACTGAGAAATTAGACTGTAATTGTATAGGATTTAATGTCGGATTTGTTTCTAAAATAAATGCTTATTCTTTAAGTCGACTTCAGTGGCAGTAGGAGAAACAGAATTTTAAGTTAATCAATATGCAAAAGACTTGTGTTTAACAATCATGGCGACAAAAGAGAGCTTTTGTACAGAAATAATCCCTGTATTTGAACCTTTTGAAATATATTTAGGTCTAAAAGTTAGTTATGCTAAAACAGAAATAATGACCATAGGAAACATTAAAGGACAAAATTTTTGAATAGATATAGGTAAAATTTTGAAATGGAATGATGCCGTGGTCCTCTGGTTTAATTTGGCGTCAGAATAAGCCACAATAAATATACATAATTAATACATCAAAATTATAACTCTCGGATACTGTGTTCATAAAGTAAAAACACAAGTCCATATATATATATATATATATACATGTATATATGAGAAAAATATATCTCTGTATGGTAAACATGGTAAGATTACAGTCATAAAATATTTTGCCTTAATATCTGAACTCATTTATATTATGTCTGTTTTGCCAAGCCCACAGAAAGTCTGGTTTTGGAATGAAGCAGAGGAAAAAGACTTTTTTTAAACTTATAGAAAACACATTTTATAAATTTGTATGGACTGGGCTGAATAAGGATAAAATTAAAAGAAAGATACTACAGTCTTATAAAGAGATGGAGGACTTAAGAGGACTCATATTTGATCTTTTATCTTTGCATTAAGACTGTGTTGGGTGAAAAGGTTGATACAGCCAAGTGTTGACAAAAAATGGAAAAAGTTAATATGCGTACAATTTCCTAGAATGGGTGATAATACATGTAAGTGTAATATAGAAAAAAAAGATGTATATTATGTGTTTGATAAAGTTCATATTATTTTTTGGAAAGAAAGTATAGAAATATGGTGTGATTTTCGCTTTTCATATCCTAATAGTGGGGGGAGTATAAAAAGCCCAGTTTATTTGGTACAACTCTTTTATAAGAATTAAAGGAAAGCAATTTTTCTTGAGAGTATGATATGAAAGTGGTATCGGTGTTCATGCAGAGAATAGCAGATTTGTTAAAGGAAGATGGATCATTTCTAGACTTTGAGCAATTCTGCAGAAAGTATCCAAATATAAAAACATTAAAAAAAAAATCAAAAAAAAAAATCAAGGTCTTTTACATGCTATACCAAATCATTGGAAACAACAAATTTTGCAATTTAATCCCAGAGGTTATCAACAAAGTGAGAATTCCAAGTTTTAGATTGAGAAAAGTTTTGAAATAGAAAAATTTTCCAAGGTTTTTTATTTGAATTTACATGTGTTTGAGAAAGTACCAAGGCCGGAAAGTCTTATAAAGATGGATGGAAGATTTAAGGGTTAATCTTGAGGATGAGTATCTACAGAATTGTTTTTCAGAGTTATAAATGTTCTATATCATCAAATAAAAGTAGTTTTCTGTATAAGTTATGACAGCAAATTGTATTTACAAAAGGAGAGTCCACTTTGTACATTTTGTAATGGAAGTTAGTAAAACCCTTGTTCATTTTTGTATGATTGCAAAATGTCAAGGTAATTTTGGACTGAGGTCATCAACTGGCTGACAGAAGTATCAGGAACTAATGTAAATTTATCAAGAACTGAAATTTTTTGCTGACACACATACACAGTTTACACTGGACATGCAAGTACAAAAACATGCAATGAAGGTGACAAAATTCCATCCAACATTTGTTTTTGCTGAATGTCTGATCATAGATCACTGTTAGGTCGAGACTCAAAATGAGTATTGAGCCTTCTGGTTCAGTAGTCCCTGTCAATGGAGACCACCCCTACAACAACAAAAAAAGTGGTCTTATGAGACAGGTGGTCTTTCACGACAGGTAAATTAGCATGGGAAGTATAGGACTTGGGAATCTCTAAAGCGGTCTCTCATGAGAGGGTGGTCTCTCACGACAGGGGTTTCATGACAGGGATTACTGTATTGCTAAAACCTGAGATCATTCTCAAATTCTTTAGCACTTTTTTTTTCTCATGGGTTGGGTGCTTAACACCCAACTTATATAATTACTGACTGAAATGTCTGTCTTAAATACATCATCCACATGACAGTTGACCTTTAGTCAATTTTAGCCAGTTTAAGAGGCAAAGGGTTTCACATAAACCTCAGAAGAAGTATCGGTTCTTTTACTGCATGTATACACTTCAGTGTTATGATCATGAAAAGGATGTGTGACAAAGCCATGCATCAAAACTTTCAAATGTTCATCAAGGCTGAATAAGTAGTGCACTGATACCATGTTTATACAGTGTAGGTGAAAAATAAGACCTGCATGTAGAGCAAACCTGTTTCTGTGACATAGAGAATGTACTAATAGAGAATAATTTTCAACTACAATGAAAGATGTCCCAGGGGGAAAAAACTCCCAGGAAAAAACTTGCCCATTTCCATGGGAGCTGGTACCCCCTTCCAGCCGAACCCACTAAAGTTTGAGTATCTTACACGAACAAAAATCTGTGAATCTACTATTGAATAATATATTGGATTGGTCACTGTAAATGGACACTGTATATCCACAGGACACTTCATTCAATGACATTCTCACATCAACCGGTTAGAATGAGGTTATTGATTCCTTTAATGTCTTGTTAAACATTGAAGAGAATGTTGTCACCGTTCACCAATAAAGGGAATTAATTTGTAATTTTTCCAAGGCTACGGGATTTCATGAATTTCAAATTGTGTCAGATGAATATTGGAAAAACCGTGAACCAAATGGGGGGCATTTATTCATAGTTTGATGGTTGTCTGAGCAGGATGGGAAATGTAGGCATACTTCAGATATTGAATTAATTGATTCGCAGTTGCAAGTAATTTCCATCAGGGTTTTAATGGAGCTGAAAGATTTTTGTTAGATTATCCTTTAATTTGTACTATTTGTTACAAAGCTAATATTCAATTATTTCATCGGGGTACTATTGATAGACGATTGCTCACATACGACAGATTTAGGAGCACAATGATTGGGAATGTTTTGAAGACGGGAAGATCCATAATGGTTGATAGAACAATGATGGGCCTGGGACCTTCGCTAGGCAAGGGTTGAAAAAACCTAATTTTCTCATCTCATTCCCATTCATAAGATATATTTTTCAGCAATAAAACTTTCCTGAAAAATTACTTTTTCTTCTTGTTTTCTTCAGGTGCACCATTTACACACTATGATTCATTCCCCCTTTATAATACATAGTGGTTGTGCGCGGAGAGAATAGATTGTGATTTTGGGTTTTTATATTGAATCAATATGTAAGATTTACGACGTTGCTTGCAGGTTGACATTGCCGGTGCCAGTCATACATTGGATTCAGCCGCGTTGTAATGAACCAAACAGAGTCACAGACTGTCGTGCTCCAGTTTACACAAAGGAGTAGGGATGGACAAGTCTGTAGTTGTGACTCGTAACAGGTGTGCTTCAACTCTGTGTGATTGTGGCCCAGATCGATGGATTACTATCACTGACAGCGAGACTACCTCAGTGCCATATACTGCTGAAAGTAGACAGGAGGGCATTTTGCATTAAATCTTTAGATGTACTTTTTTTTTTCTTTTGAGGGCAGTATGAATTTAAATGTGTCTGAGTAACTTCAGAAATCAAACTGTCTTTTCATGTACCTTGTAAATGCACATGTAAATGAGACTTTATTGCTAATATTGACTTATGCCTACGTCAGACTTTTTCTTTTGTTGTTCTTGTCATTGAAGGGCCACGAGGCAGACCAAGGGGCCAATGTGATCGCCAGTGGTGAAGATGTACACGGGGGTACTGGCCAACGTGTCGCTGCTCTCTGTGCTCTTAAACACCACCGATGTGATGTTCAATGGCACCACCAGGAGGAGCCACCCCGAGCTCCACGGCAGCTGCATCGAGTGGCAGGATGCTCAGCATGTCCTCTTCCAGTTGGCTAACTTATGCTTTGCCGTATCTTTTCTGACACCCAGCAGCTTTAAGTATTACATGCTATTCCTTAGGTGCATGTTAACAGCGGGCTGCCTACTCATGCTGCTGTGGGGAGGGGCTATTAAATGTCACCCGGACTTCCTGGGCTGGTACATTGTTTTTTTACTAGTCAACGCAGCCCATGCCTCGTACATTATTTACCAGCTTTATCCGGTCTGGTTCGGTGCAGAACTCGAGGAAGTGTACTTGAAACTGTTTAAGCCACTCAAGGTGCCCAGACATTTGTTCAAAGAGTTTGCTGAACAGGGACAAATCAAAGATCTGCCTGAGGGGGGCAACTATGCAGTGGAGGGGTCTACTTATGCAGGGGAGACTGTGTCCATTCTCTTAGCAGGCAGGTAGGTGGCAATTAACATCCATTGTTTCCGGCTCAGGTACCAATAATTACATGTACATCTACATTTAAATTAATTCAACTCTCACGTGAACAAACTTGAAAAATATTAACAAACTTTGAGCTCAGCAAAGTTAAAACAATGCAACAGTCAATGAGATCTGCAGATATTGCATGTAAAACTACTGGGACCTCATGTTGGCTTGATATCTCTGTGGGCAATGCAGATATGACACAACTGTGCTTGTTGCACTATAATTGTTGTGTACATGTGCAAATTGACTATTTCACAGGTGAGATTCTCTTATGGTCCTTGGTCCATTGCTGCCTGACCATCGCCCATTGTCCATCCAGCCATCACCTGTCAACAATTTCACAGTTTCGACTTCTTCACAGAACTGTTCATGCAATCCTTAAAGCCTGGTGGAGAAGTACACATACAATGTACACTGTACCTTGGATGACTGTAATTAGTTTAATTAAATGGTCATACTCAGTGGTTTTTATATTTTGAATAATTTTTTTATTGTTTTTTTTTTTTGAGGGGGGAATCTTACAAAAATCTTCTCTAAAACCATTTTAATTGCCAGTTGCTTCAAAATTCCTTACTATTGGAAACCAATACACCTATATTTTCAAGAGGTGACAGACACTGTAATTTTTCCATTATTAAAAATGAATGTTTGTGAGTTTCTTCTTCCAAACCACAAGCTGGATTCTCTTCAAAGTTGGGAATGTAAATTTCTACTCAAGTTGTTCACTAAGTAGGATTTCTCTCATTTTCTAATTTTCAACAAATTTTTGAAATTATGTAGTGAACAGTATGTGCTAAAGAATACATTTTGACATGGTTTACATCGGAAAAGGGTGTGTCAGATTTTCATTAAGTTTAGTTTTGTCAGGAGAATGAGTCAAAGTCTGGTCCCTTTGATGTATTGAGTGAGTGTCATTTTTGCAACTTCACAACTCCAAATGTGAATATCACCGTAACAAAACATAAATTACACAAAAGGAGACATGCTTTTTCAGTTTATATTGTTACAAACAGTTTGCCGCAAATTTAACATCTTTACATCAAAAAACAAGAAAGTTCAATCTAAGTTTCTTCAAGTTTCTTTGAAAAAGAGGACAGCACTTGGTACGATTGCTGTATAAACATAGGACAACAAACACACAAGAGAGTGGGAGAAAAGAGATCAGTAGTTTGTTAGCTTTTCAAAAATGTAGTTTGTGGCAGTTTTTATGTACATTGATTGTTTTGTGATAGAATCTTTACAAACACACAAGAGAGTGGGAGAAAAGAGATCAGTAGTTTGTTAGCTTTCCAAAAATGTAGTTTGTGGCAGTTTTTATATGTACATTGATTGTTTTGTGATAGAATCTTTACAAGCAACATCAAAATAGCACTGAACCAAATGCTCATCTTTAAATTCTGTTCAAGTTCAGCTAGCCTGTGCTTAGCTGAGTCCCAGCTACAACTGTGGCTCGACTCAGCTGAGCTTAGGTTGGGACTTATTTTTGGCCCAGGCCATATAAAATACACATGTACATGCATCCAGGTCAGCTGAGGATGATCTGTTCCAAGAGTATGTTGTTTTGTTGTGCATAAATTCTGTAGGATGCTGCAGGGAAACTGCGGAAGAAATTGCAGAGAAAAAAGCATGGTGACATACATGTACATGTAGATTGATTGGAACTTGCTCCAAATTTTAAAATACAGTGAATAACTTCCATGTGATAAGCATGAAAATTTGTGTGCTTGAAAATGATTTCATTCACAGTGCTAAATTGCCTCCTAAAACTTACATTCATGTACATGTACTTGGTACAATGCTTCCTATATGGTAATTATGTAGCATGGCTCACGGTACCAGGTGGATCGAGTACAGGTGGCTTTAGTGTACTGGTTCATACAGTTTTGGGAAACATTGAGCACAAGTTTTGTACCAGTTTGATCACTAATCGTAAAGATGAAGTGTATAATCATAAATTTGCCACAGGGATTAATATTCGTAATTGTGTTCAGCGGAGGTCCATTCAGGTATATTTGCCTTGGGAACTATTTCCATATTGAAGTTCACTCTGCAAGATCTTACTGCAACATACTAAAATATACATATTAAAATATAGATGGCAACAGCAAATTGTGAACACAATCAAAAATAGTTTGATATACTGTGTGCCCTTTCACCTTTCTTTCAGGGTCAATTCAGAAAATGAAATGATTGAGGAATATTGTGTTTGAGGCTAATTTGAGAAATTAAATGCTCCAGAAAATACAATGTATATGATCAGGCAGTATACTTTTATGGAAGTCCTTTGCTAAACTATAAGTCATGAGGTACTACTCTGCATGAAAGAGGAGGCACCTTGTTTTTCTACAATGAAGGTTTGTTAATGTGCAACCTTCTGTGGTGCCTATCTAGTCCTATCTGATAAGGGTAATTATAGCCTCTTGATCAACCAATTAACTGCCACCCAAGCCAGCAGTGGTTAATGGACATCAACTGGGTTGATCAAACAAGATGGTTACTTTAGTCAGATAGATAGGAGCTGCAGGAGGCTGCATATTAACAAACATTGATTGTAGACAAACAAAGTACCTCTTGAACCATCTTCTTTAAAAGAGAGCAGGACAGCATGATATATTCTGAGAAAAGTCATTTTAAACTTTCAATATGGCAAGACCAAACAGTTTCATTTTGATGTCAATTCCCTTTGGCAAGTACATGTTCCTGCATGTACAGGACAAATGGGGGCAAAAAACCAAAATTTTAAAGAATTCTGTATCCCAGAAGGGGTGCTCAATAAGTTTGTAACCTGCCTCATCTTGTAAACAATTTTATGCAGAATTAGATGAAACTCATCTATTTGCCAACTATGACCCCAGGTCTAAACTAAATACTGGTACCTTGTGGCATCTTAAAGCAAGTACAATGTAGACTTTTCCTGCCCCAAACCACTACCTTGACCAAGCTTTAGGTGAATCTCCATCCTGCATTTATGATCATATTGAGTCACTCAACATAACAAAATTGCCATTGATGGACCACATGTGGGGGCAGGTTTTCAAAGTATTGCAGTCATTGCTGTTTTACAGATCAATGTTGACAGGCTTTGTTGTTATGAATGGAAGCGTCATTGTGAGACAGAACAATGTTCTCAGGCATTGCTATATAAACCTTATCTCTGGAATTTAATTGAAATCTTCTGCAGATCAGAGGACTTAAAAAGTATTTGTTTGAAAATTAAGCATCACATAAACCACCTTACGTGTTGGAAATTGACAAAATTAATAAAATAAAAAATGCAGCTGATTTACATAGAGAAATCATTGAACCCTTGTTGGGACTTTCATTTTCCTCAAGCGATTTAATCCATGTAATAATTAAACCACTTCTCTGTATAGTCTTATGAATATTCACACATTCTCCACAATGAGATCATTACTTGTATGACCTATTCAAGTTTACCAACATGTATTGGTGAGGAAATAAAGGCTTCAGAGTTTCTGGTTCTTCGATTGACCAATATGAATAAAGGAATCATGTTGCACATGTGCCTGTGCATATATATTTGTGCCAAGTTGTGTTCAGTCATCTTGATTTACCATAGGAGAAGCCATATAATATGTTCAGTGTATTCTCAAGTTGACCAAATTTGGTAAAAATGCTACACATAATTGCTTAAATGCTGGTTTTAATTGCTTCATTTGGTCTGTCAGGGGTAGCATTGGGGAAAAGTATGCCTTTTTCCATGTTTAAATCCTTTGACCACTGGACAGCCTCAGGCATATAATATATATATTTTGTGATTGAACTTCCCTTCAATACTGTGTTGTTTCATATCGTTTCATGTTGTATCCTGATCAAATTTTAATTACCATGACCACAAAATGTCAAATTGAATGTGGTTGTGACTTACAGTCAGTTGTACAGTTCTCCCTCTTTTGAGAGACTGCATCAATGTGAGACGACCTGCCATCAAAACCCTCCCCCCCGCCCCCCCCCCCCAAGGATTGGAGGGTACATGTATACATGTACTGTTTTCAGTTTGTCTGACTGTCTGTCCAATTGTCCAGCTGCCCATCCATTGCAGAATCCTTGCAACTAAAATATCTCGCATGTCATTCATGTGCCACATCAAACTCAGGTTGATCTCATTCGTACCTGGAGAATATTTGTTGACCTCTTACATTCTCTACACTTTTGGTGGCCGACCTCATTCGTACCTGGAGAATATTTGTTGACCTCTTACATTCTCTACACTTTTGGTGGCCCTGACCTCACTTTCAAGGTCACAGGACTCATGTATGCAAAGTGGAGGTTACCCAGTTTTATGCTGATAACTGGTCTGGTGATAATAACTAGCCAGGTTTCTTGTGCTATCTTTTCCATGTTATGTGACCTCCACATAGAGACAACCTGCTATATGCGACCACTTTTAGACCTACATGTACCATAGGGATGGTCTTGCAAAGCCTACGTACTGTACTAAAGTTTATACCACAGGCATCAGAGAGTCAGGCAGGCAGGCCTAAACTCGTTCAGTGCTAAGTATATGACTGCGTCAACAGCTTTCCTCAGTACTTTGAGTGCATTGTGCCTGAAGTGTGATGAGGAAAGCTGTTGACCTAGACCAGTCTTATGGTCTGTGCAGCCATAGGCATGCTAGCACTTGAAGGCAAGGTTACTTTACATGTACATGTACCTAGTATCATATGTCAATTGAGAGCACATAGATGCTTGTCAAAATTGTTAATGAAATGGTTAATTTAATTGTCACCAGGAATAAGCTCTCTTGTAAAGACTGGTACAAAAAGAGTGGACAGGCCTATGTAGATATTATCCATGTATCAAGGTATCATATGTGCATGGAATTGTCTTAATGGTGAAGGCAGTTACCAAAATATTTGGGCTACTACTCATAGCACAATGTTGTATGGACCAAATTCACCAGGGAGAATATCAGACCCAAGACAGGTTGTGGGAACCTCATGGGAATTTGGCCGTTAACCTTCAGTACTTGTGTAAAGATTTATACAAAAAAAGTGTTGAAATTTGACGGTACCGATTAGATGGAAAAGATTCCTGTGGGCAAATGTATTATTCCTGGGAGCAGGTGAATGCTTTGTTGAAGAAAATTAAAGCATAATTTGTATACTTCCCGCATTCTAAATTTTGCACCATGTGTGTCCCTGAAATATTGATGTTGGATCAGGTGTAATAATTGAATTGGCTACCTAGGCAAGTATAGAATTTCATTTGAGACTGAAGGGAGCAGCCTGAGTAAAATATAGGCACAGAGCTGAGTTGAAGTCATCATGGCCATTATTGTCCTACAAGCTTTGTATTAAAGAAAAATGATACAAGAATAATAACAACCTGTCAAATGGGTGTGAAATTCTGTCACATAAATGCTATTGAAGACTAGGTTACAGGCCTACATTTTTCACGAGTCTGAGGGAAAAAACATATCAGCAACAATTGCCAATTAGTGAGAAAACCATTAAATCTGTCTTTGTTACACTCTACATGACACATATCATTGGACTAGCTTTTTGGCTGCCTTCCTTTTTCTTTCATACTCAAATTTCTGTCCATTATATTGGAGCTGTTCATTGCCCATGACACCCTCTAATAAAGCAGAAGGTTTTGCACCCAATATGTTTATAGTGCGAGACTACAGTTTCTGCCTACATGTGTGATGGACGAGTAAAATCTCAATGGAGATAATTCGGTCAGAGAAGAGCGACAGATTTGAAGTCAGAGAGCTGATATATTGCAACGTGAGATATTGTCATCAAAAGTAGCCCTGCCTCTTTGAGCTACTTATCTTTTAGAACTCTGAAGTTTATGATGCAGAATCTCTTTTATTAGGCCTCGAGGGACTGGAAAAATAGGTAATTATAGAGAATACTTTCACTGTGGGATACAGAATAACAAACATGAAGAGGAACCAGACTAAACAGATTGTTGTAACCAGTAATGGTCTCATTATTGAGATGGCTTATCAAGGATTTTTATGGTATGTTCCATGATCTAGTGTGTCCAGGTATAAAAGCTAACTATAGACTGTTTTCATAAGGCTTTATATGTTTTTTTCTGTGTTTTTGTTTTTGTGCTGCATTTTATCAATTACTGTGCACAAGCTGTGAAGCAGAGTAAATTAAAATATTGAAATAAAAGTTTTTGGAGTAAAACAGTTAAAGGAATTAGACCAGAATAGCAGAAGGGTTCTTCAATTATTTTCCATGTTACCAGTGGGCATATTTCATTTAAGCATTTTTTCCTGGTATACTAAAATACAATTTTTATCGCAAAGCAGTTGTAACCAGGTCGCTGCTCTTTCACTCCCTGAATATGTGGTAGGTTGGTTTCTGTTAGTCACGGACCTGTAAAAGCCAGGTTTACTTTTAAAATGAGTTAGTAAGATAATCAAGATTCAGTATTTGATGCACAACTGCAAGGATTATAAACTTTGAAATGGTGGGTGTGTGTGTGTGTGGGGGGGGGGGGCATGAAAAGCATGACATATAGCATTATTGGGCTGAATGTTCTCTCTCTAATTTTCTTACTAAAAGTAAAGTGCTACATGTAGCTGTAAAACTGTATTGTTTTAAATTGCTCATATCGCCTCTGTTCTATATGCTGAAAACATAATAAATGTATCTCATCGTCACTGATGAATGACGGAGTGTATTCTTTGTGGCAAAAATTTTTATATGTTGTGGACTCGGAGTGTGAATGATGCTTTTTGGCAGCTGAAGGTGTGTTTCCCCCTTTATTTTAGATTTCAGTTAAAAGCCTGCCCTTGAGGTATATCACACATAATTTTAGTTAATAAGCACAGACCTCTGGACGTTTGATATTCCTATTATTTGTTCCCAGTTATCTGTAACTTACACTTTTATGTTATATTGCCCCTGGGCAGAACTCTATAGATCATCAACAATGTACCTGTCAAGCTTGAAGATACAAAAACTGAGATCCATCCATCTGATGAGCAGGCAGGAGTGAACAAGTTAATTCACAGTGGCAAGGTTACACCTGGATGCTTTATTGTGTTCTGGAGGATCGTGACCTATCGTGGAGTTCCCCATATATCCTTTCGACCCATGTGATCAGTGAATCAAGACTGCTGAGTTTGTTTACTGACTTGTGAACATGTGTGAACCAATTACGGAGCTCGCTTGGTGTTCATTGATTCACTTTGAGGTCGGCATTTAGCTGCCTGTGTGATATCATATTATTTATGTACAATGGCGTAAAATATGCAAGGAAGTGCTCTTTTCTGTTTGATATTATCAGCCAACCCCAAGGCGATGCCAGATACCGAGTATGATATATAGCCTTGGCAGAGCCACCGAGTTCAAGAGGACAGTGGCACGCTCCCTAGTTCCAGCTGATAAATGAACACAATACAGCCTGTGGATGTCAGTAGACATCCCTCTTGCTGTGGGCTCTGTGTGGGTTGTAATGATCAATTCTATCATAATCCCTTGTGGCAAGGTCTGTCCCTTCTTTTTTGTTTTAGCTCAGCTGAGCTTGTAAGAGTCTAACCCATCTGCTGACCATCAACGATTCGGATTTCCAGCTGTTCAGAAGCCGTTCTCTTAGATCCGCTTAAAACTTGGTGGGGTGTGCAACACATGGCTCTCTACCAGGCTGGTCCAATTGGTCACATTTCAGTAGTTTTTACAGGTTTCAGTGTGTTTTTTTGTTTGTTTGTTTTTATTTTGGGAAAATATTCAAAAATGCTTTTTGAAAGTGCTTTTACTCAGAAATTGCACACAAGTACTTCTGGGTTTGCTTGGAACTTATTTATTTTGCTTTGATTAATTTATGATTCAACAGGTGGTGCTGTTATTCTTCTATATTTGTAATGAACTGTGTGTGTGTGTGTGTGTGTGTGTGTGTGTGTGTGTGTGTGTGTGTGTGTGTGTGTTTTGGGCTATGCTTGTTAGTGAGCAGAGCTTATGAAATCTGTTTGTGTCCGTCATCTGCCTGTCCATCTGTCTGTTAGACTTTTACATTTTCAACTTGTCAAAGTGTTTTGATTTGGCAAATAGATGTTCACCAAGTACATATGTAGGCCCATGGTTGCTTTAAACATTAATAGGAAAGTCATCATGGGGTTTCACTTGGTTTTTCAAATTTTGACTTTGAATGAGCTTAAAAGGTCAAACTGACACAGTGGCTATAATACCATGGTAAAATTGAACGTTTGGGCAACTGTTGCTAATTAGCAGTAATACAGTACATGCATACAGTGTAAAAGTTTGCACTTGCAGAAGCATTCAGCAGAGCACAGGTTCATCTTGATCCTCTTGGATTTTTTCACTTGTCTCTCAAAGAACTCTGGCAGGATTGGTTTCAGACAAAATTAGTAGATTATCCGTGACTCAGTCTCCATCAAATTTGTTTGTGTGTTTGAAAATGCAGCTGACAATTGTAAATGCAAAAATGCATACATGTGATGTCCATAAAATCTGTTGACTTCACTCTCTTCAAGTCTGGTTGGGATGTACTTGGGTGCACATTTACCAGGTTTTCCCAATAAATCACACAGTGATTTTATATTTTTTATGATTTATTGATCATTTTGGGAGAATCTCCGAAAAAAACTTCTCTGAAATTGCATGACCATTTCTTTTCAAGTAACACCTACAGGAACACATCTTAGAGCCCTAGTTCTTACTTTCTTTGCTTTCAAGTGACCTTGACATAATTCTCATGGTCACAGGATGGGATGATCTTGACCCAATTTTCAAGGTCACATGGTTAGTTTGCTGAAAATGGTTCACGATGATAACTCTAGAACCATGTGAGCAAAGACTTGGATAGTGCACACAATGATGTCCCTCAATACTGCCAGGCCAAGACCACAAAATGGGAACTAGATTACTAAGGATGCAGGGGCCACACAAGTGAATTATGGTATTCACTTGAGAACTCCTTGAGGAAGGATCTGGATGTTGCCTATGATAATGGTTCTCCATATGAGCCAGCTTATGAGTGGCCTTGTCTTAATTAATTCCCCAGATCACGGGGCCACTTTATTGAATTATGCTGTTCGTTCAGTAACTCAAAAGCATTTGAACTAGGATTTTATATTGCATGTCTGTAAATTTGAATCAACCTGAATATCCCACAAATCAGATTGCTTTTTGAAGCAATATGATATTTAAGACCATGGTGGTTTTTAACTGGAATGTTTGTTCCTACATCAGCAATAACAGCAGTACTCTTAGTTCCCAGTCCAAGATTGATCGATTGTTCCTCAAACTCGGTGTGCTCAAATTGATCTTGCCATACACACATGTACATGTATATGCATGCATGCACATAGAAAGTATCATTTATGCTGGCATATACAATGTACCAATTTAAGCATGCAAGGTCAGCAGTGTCCTATTGCTGTAAGAAAAAGCGTCCTCTCTAAAAGACTCCTTGTCTCACATTATATATGACAAACTCTAAAGCTGTTTTTATTGACATTTTGATGATGTTTAGGTGCCGAGATCTGCATATACATGCATATGTATATGCCAAAATAGCTATTTTAATGTTTTAGGCAATTCAACAAAACAATGCATGAATACATATACACAATCAAGCCTGAGCTCCTTGGTGTTGCGATGATTACTAAAAAATTTGGATTTTGTGCATTATTGTTTGTTGCTTCTGGAGTGAAATCTGCATTGCATATTTTTAGATGTCGAGCTCACTCATGAACTTTTGCTCCTTGTTTGGGACTTTTAAATGTGGACAGCAGTGCATCGATAAGTGTACATACATGTATGCCAACATTTTGAATGCAATTGGTACTTTTAGGATTTTGTAATGTTTGTAGGTTGAAAGTGACCTGTGAAAGTTTCTTCCTTCATTATATCACACCGAACCAGTTTGTGGACTCTCCAGAGTATGAGGCCGTGCCACCATACAGTGAAGAAGAGGATACATTTCAGGTAAAGGTTTCTCAGTGTGGTCGTGTTGCTTGAATGGGCCAATCAGGCATGTCAGATACGCTATCTCTGCATGGTGGCAGCACGTGCTTTATGTGTCATATGACATTTTTCAACCAATGAATGAGACAGGTTTTAATTATTTGCCAAATGTCTCGATCTGTCACAAGTGGATGCTAGGAAGAAGTTACCTGTACTGCCACCTGTAGGCCACAGACATACATGTATATGCTCCATTGTTGAGAACTTGTTTGGTGAAGAACGCCACGCAAAGGCTTAGCCCCTTTATAGTTTGAATGTATCATGGTGTGGGATAAAGTCAACACATTTACCCAACTGATAGTCCACACACATGTATATTTTACGTGTATGGAAACAGTTCAAATGAATATTATTTTCAGCTTTTTAAAAAAGCATCCAACTTGAGTTTCATTGACACAACCACAAAGAATGACCATTCTACACCATTCACATTATTAGTCGTGTGTCTTTTTGGGATGCTTTTCACATTTCATGTCCAGTGGTGGTACAACGAGTCAACCAAAGTTACTGTAATCATTGTCTTACTTTTCAGCTTTGGAGATTGATTTCAAACATCAGTTTAAAACATGAATCAATATAATCAACACTCAAAAAGGAAAAACCTGCTATTATATGTTTGTCTCCCACATCGGGAAGTTAATTTTTAAAGGAGATGCTAACAATGCTCTTGTTTTTTAATCCAAGATTGATCTTTGGGCAAACAACAGGAGCTTGAATTGATTTTTGCCATCAATCACATAGTTCCATTTGATTCCCAGCAGCATTATCCAGCCAGTGTACAATATATATGTAATTTTTTAAAATTTTATTTTATTATTATTTTGTGTGTGTGGGGGGGGGGGAGGGCACAGAGGGCGAAAAATGCCTAGCATCAGGATGAAGATTTAAGTGCCTCTTAGCATCATAGAAAATTGTTTTATTTTGCACCTTTGAGCATTATACAGTATTCCTGACGGTAAGTAAGCATATTCACGCAAAAGTGAAAGATTAACATAAAATCAATGTAAAATTGATGAAAACATGGTATTTTTTTATGTGTTGTTGAATGAAACAGTGGTATGCATTGAAAACCATGTAAAGGTAGAGATGAAAAGATTGTTACACCATGTATAAATATGTATAGATTCATCTAAAAGGGGAGTCTCGTTATGTGTTGTGCAATATGCACAGCAAGCAAAGCAGATGCACTCTCCCATGGAATGCACCTTTGGTCATGTAGCCATACGTGGGTTTTCCTTTCAGGACTTCACTCAAGTGAAGGTGTATTCTGAACAACATTAAAAGAATTTGAACCATCATATTCCTAGTGTAATGGCATGTTTATGCAAAATGCATCAGATATGATCCCAACGGGGCTGTGCAAAGGTAGAGTTTGATCAAAGTATATACATGTGTGAACTGGTAAACACTGCTTTTTAGAGAAAAGTCTTGCACACTTTAATTAACAGACTAATCTCTATTTTCTCCACACTATTTAATCTGCTCTTTGGCCATAGAATAACTGTTTCATGCTTAAAAATTGATTCACTTTCTAATTGGTCCATTTTGAGTACCATGATACAGACTTTTGGGCAACAGACCTATGGCTCACAAACATGTACACTGATGTACATGTCCTGCCATTGGCCAAGGTGATAATCATCAACCGTCTGATTGGTTCATCAGTCCATGAGGAGGGTGACACTGCACTTTTATCGCCCTGACTAAAAATAAAATCTTGTAGCACTGGGGCAGACCAAGTGTAGTAGAGATAATATCGAGCTTAGTCAACTTTGGTGGCAAAGAAAGTTCAAACATTGGAAAGAACAGGTGCATCTAAAGACAACCAATAGCCCAGTTTCTGATGGAGTTGCGTCTATTTGAGTGACAGTGAAGAAGAAAAAAAGTGATAGAGGAACAGTAATGGTTGAAATTTTCTACTGGGGATATTGTGAGGCAGTGATTCAGATAAAGATGAATTCAGTCTGTCATGGGGATATAACCAGCTGGAACACCACTATATATGTCCCCAGGCCACACTTCCGAAGTCTAATACTGCACTTTTCCATTTAAGTGAGTCTTTTTTTTCAATCATCAATAGTTTAATCGTTGAAGCCATTGTTGTTAAAACATTCTGTACATTACTTTGTGAAAATCATATTTTCAAATGTAGAATGTACATATTGATGATTAGTCCATAGCATGAACTCGACTACCCCATAGTTATGGCATATCTGTTGAGAGTATTGTATTTTTTCCAAAAGGCAAAAACACATACAGAGCTTTACTATTAACAAGAACAACGTAGAGCACCAGGGCAACATATATGGGGCAAAAATATTTTCAAGTCTACAGCGATATAAGCTTCTTCTCTTGGTAATTTATATTGTACTAACTGATTGAATAGATTTTTAGGTGATGTTTTTTATTTAGAACGAAAGCATGGTAACTTATCAGCATTGGGTAGTTATTTACAAAATACTCTAGTATTAGTTTTCCCGGAAAATAACTTTAGCAGCCAAACCTTTACCTTACATAAGTGGACAAAGTATGGTTCGTCCTTTCTCATGGTAATTGCTACTTTGTCACTGTTAAGAACTTTGGCATAAATTCAATGAGACACCTGTATGCTCATCATATGCTCATTTTATGGTAAACATTACTAATTATGTACCAAAAGTTGTGATAATTGTAACCAATTTATATTCAGTATTGGCTCAGGTTATGTTTAGGTTGCTTAAGTGTCAAGAATTGTGAAAATGCGTTGTACAATAACTGAAGAGTGCTGAAAGAGCCTACCTTCGGAGGAGACTGCTGTTATTGTCATTTGACAGAGAAATGGGAATACTATTATTATAGTAGTCATGCATAGGTGACTGAATAAGTTGATTAAATGACAGGTCGATTAAATGACAGGTTGTATCTGTGAAACCTTTCACTTGTGCTATTTTTTTTTTTTTTTTTTTGAAATGTGAGCGGCAATAATATTTTGGACACTTATTTACTTGCAGGTGACTTTGGCAGCCACAGAAAAAAGCCGCATCTTGTCATGGCCAGCCAAAGACCTTTTTAACTATCTACAGATCCAGCCTTTCCTTCATGCAGTGTTCACCAATCTTCTGGGAAAAGACATCACCCACAAAATGTACCAGATGCAGGAACTACTTCTGACCCATCCAGAATATATAGAAATGCTATCCGGGCGCCGAAGTTTGGTAGATCATGCCCGACGCCGCCTTAGTAATACCATTTCCAATAACAACTGTGAGAGGGAAGAAGTTAGGAGCCCCAGCCCCAGGGTTGTTGCGGGAAGCAGTAGTAGTGCAGGATCAAAGGTTCAGTTTGGTAAGATGAATATATCTGTGTACGCGCAAGCTGGCTGTGGATTCATACAAATCTGTTTCACTCTGAGATATAAATTGGGACTTGGAGCAGTGACCATGGAACCGACATGCGGTATACCAAAATTATTGATGTTTTTTTTTAATACTTGATTCTTTTACCATTTGGAAGGACAGAAGATTTCTGTAAAATGTCACTCAGTCTAATAGCATGCTTACAGATGTAGTGCTTGTGCTCTGTTCAGGAGACCCTAGGGGGAAAATCATTCAATTTATACAAAGCACAAAACTTGCATTGCTTATTTGCAAATTTGGCATTTTGGTTCTAGTCAAATTTTGAGGACTACATGTAAGTCATCATACACTTGTTTAAGTCACTGCTACATGCAAACATTTTCAATCTTTTCGTGAGTCTGGAAGAAAATTCACATTTTGTAACAGACCTCATGCACATTTAGTGTCATGGTCATGACAATTGCACTTGCTGGCCGAGACATTGGTGTGAGGACATGATCGGAGTAGTTGTTTGGTTTGGTCAAATCACCTTCTCAAGAAACTGCTTCTGTTGTAATAACTGTTTTCACAATGTGGTTGAAATAAAGTTGAAATATGATGGTATTTTCTACATTATGCTTAACAACAGTCTTTTTAGTTTTACATGGCGGATCAAGGGTGTTAGTGTTTTTGCTTTTGATTTCAGGTAAAATCAATCTTAATCACATTACTATGATGAATATGAATCTTGATATTGAGCCCTTCATGTTTAGTTGTTATGTGTGTCATTAAATATGATGCTTCTACTACATGTATAAATTTGAATTATGTTGCTATTGTTGTGTGCATTGAACCTGTGTAATTATTGTAAACTTTGTTACTGCCAACCTATGCTGGCCTCTCCCAAACTGCATCTGGTTATGCCTGCCCCCCCCCCCCCCCCCCCCCCCCCCCGAGGAGGAGGGGGCATATAGAGATTACTTTCACTAGTAACTTGTTTCTGCGTTAGTGGGTGCGTTTCGGCATTTCAGGGCGGTTCCCGGCGTTACACAGCGTTTGCCAGCGTGAGACGGCATTTGCCGGCGTTACAAACGCCGACTAACGCTGGCAAATGCCAAAATCCAATTAAGCCTCTTGGGGCTTGGCATTTGCCGGCGTTAGTCGGCGTTTCCCAGCGTTTGACACCCTTTCAACGCCGGCAAATGCTGTGAAACGCAGACTAACACTGGCTACCACTGGCAAACGCTCTGTTGTCCTCTCAACTAGCAAATGGATAAATCATCATTATAATATTAAAGATAATTATGTTGTATCACCCATGAGTATAAAAAATAAAAGTGCATTAATGATTAGTATAAGTACAAGACACAAATTTCCATGGATCCTTCTAATCCCAGTTCAACTGAATTCAAATTTTACATGTATCCCATTGAGTTTGCTTGTTGAGAGGACTACAGAGCGTTTGTCAGCGGTAGCCTGTGTTAGTCGGCGTTTCACAGCGTTTGCCGGCTTTGAAAGGGTGTCAAACGCTGGGAAACGCCGACTAACGCCGACTAACGCCAGCAAATGCCGAGCCTCAAAAGGCTTAATTGGATTTTGGTGTTTGCCAGCGTTAGTTGGTGTTTGCCGGCGTTTGTAATGCCGGTAAACGCCATCTCACGCCGGCAAACGATGTGTAAGGCCGGGAACCGTCCTGAAACGCCGAAACGCACCCACTAACACCAAAACAAGTTATTAGTGTTTGTCCGTGTGTGTGTTTGTGTGGGTGGGTAGGTGTGTCCAGACTGACATTTTTCATGTAGTAACTCAAAAATTTTCTTGCTTAGGGCTTTCATATTGCATACGCTCATAGTCCCGAATAAGGTCTCAGACAAGTTTGTAGATGGGTGACCTTGACCAAATTCCCAAGGTCACAGAGCCATTTTTTTTTTAATTAGGATTTCATGGGATAACTTAAAAAGTTTTTGACATAGGCCTGTCAGATATCAGATGGTTAAAGTCCTACATAAGGTCTCAGACGAGTTTGAAGATGGGTGACCTTGACCCAATTCTCAAGGTCACAGAGCTATTTGAGTGAATTTGGTTTTCATGCAATAACTTGACAAGATTTTGACACAGATTTGTCAAATAACAGGTAATTACAGTCCTATATAAGGTCATGGATGAGTTTTAAGATGGCTGACCTTGATCCAATACCCAAGGTCACAGAACCATTTTAGTGATTACAGTCTTCGCACGATAACTTGAAAGGTTCATAACATAGACCTTTCGTATTGCACATGGTTTGAATCCTACTAGGTCTGAGACAAGTTTGAAGATGGATCACCTTGACACAAAATCCCAAGGTGGGGGTGGGGTGGGGCGTGGGGGCTACAGCCAGCAATCTCTGATTATGTTTTAAGTATGTACAGAAATGACAAATTATTTTGATTAAGTTCCATATAAAACAGTATTTCTACATATATAGACTAATTAGCTTTTGATACATGGTGTTATTTTCTACATATGTCAAGCATGTATAGATTTACTTGTAATCAGCCAAACATTTCAGATTTGGAAACAAGTGGTTGATTTTGTCAATTTGGCTTTCATTGGAATCTTGACCAGAAAATGTGATATTGGAAGCTGCTGTCGGAAAGTGATTCAGATTACAAATGCTAATGTCGATGTAGATGAGAATACAGTTTAGGCGTTTCCCAGAAATCAACGTGTGCCTTCATGTAAGGATAAGCAAAGAGATTTCCTACTTAATATTTTCATAGTGTGAGGATTAAATATGATTAAAGCCAAAGTCAACCCAAGAAAAAACATTATGTGAATGGAATGGACAGTAACAGTGCATCTACCAAAGAGGGGGATATAGGTACAATTGGACCAGCAGAACTAAGGCAGTAGTACTACATGTATAAAGTTTTGAATCCACAAATCATCTTGACAAGTTGAAGGCAGCCATTTTGGACTGTTACAAATCATGCTAATACCCACAATGCAACAGTGATGACATAGATAACTCCCCAGCAGCATATCATATTCTGGTTGAAGGCTTATCATTATAGGCAGTGGTACTTAATTGTACACTTTTGATTGGGTTAATTACCAACTATATTCAGAACAAAGTAGTATTTGTTCAAAATATGTAAATCAGCTGTTTAAGTCTGTTGTGTTACCGTGGTTGTATTGTGGGATATATTTTGGTCAAGATGTCGACCAGTCTCCCTGTGAACACTACTTCAATTTTATTTGCCTTATTTGAAAAGTGTTCACATCACTGTGTGTCTGTTGATAATTGGCATTCAGTCAAATCATATTTTTTCTTGCATTGACTTTGGATTTAAAGTCATTTGAGACAAATTGTGAGAGGGACCTTCACTAAATGGTACTTAGCTGAAAAGTAAGATTTCTTTGACGTGATATTGTGCACTGATCTCTTGCAGAGTCCCCTGCCAAGTGTGTCCATCCTTCCATTGTGCATACACCCAGTGATCAGTGCTCTCCATCCCAGATGTCCTTTGAGACCTCCGTATGAGGCCATGTATAGTTGATGATGCCAAGGCACATAGTATTCCAGGGAAAGAAGAAAACTGATCCACCCAGACTGGTGCTAGAAGGACCTACATCATGACGTGGCTTCCAGTAGGGCCTAAATGTCCTGGTTTATATACTACAGCCAATTCGCTTTGTGAATCAGGATATTGGCAAATGACAAAATATCATCACATTCTTTACAGTGCTTGATATCTGATCAGATTGCTGGCAGATGATAGGATATTCTCATGCCAAGGGTCCTCAGTGTTAAATGAGATGTTGCTTTACTTGTTTTTACATAATGTGTTCTGAGTGGTCAATTTTATTTGAATACTGGTATTTAGAGAAGGGCTTACAGATGTTGCAAGTGGGTTGCATGTTGAAGGACTTGCAAGAAGTGGTTTTGTTTTCCATGAATGTTAAATGAAATGCAGAATATGTTGTACAGAAATATCAATGGATGTGAATGGATTGACCAAAATTAATTAAAAACAAAGCAGAATTTACGATGAAAAAATATTGAATTTCTAGAACCTCAACATGATGAAAGTTCATGGAAATTCTACTGTGCGGGTCAGAGGCAGCTTTGATATGAGTTGCCTATGGAGATGGAAGGACTTACAGTCCTGAACAGCTCCAAGGGTTTCTTATGTGGTGAATGCTAGTTTTGCTATCAGTAGTAGGATAGCAAACATAAGACCTACATGCATGTGCGAGGAGTAGGGCAAATGACAATTTGTCACTACATAAAAGGATTTGAAGTGGCAGGTATTGGTATGGAACACAAACAGACAACCTGAGCTATGAAGATTGTTAGTTAAAAAAATTTAATCACAAATGCTCCTTGCATAAAAAAGATGGAATATACACAAGGCCATATTGGTAAGTTACATGTTTAGACTAATCTTCTATTGTATATACAATCTTCTCAAGTAAAACTTGCCCGAAGTTTGTTAATAATTGCTGATAAACCATGAGATAAATGCTTGTATAGGTGCAAAACTAGCCATCTTGAAGCATCCACCCACCAGCTCTAAATACTACCATGTTGGTCTGCATTGAAAATAAATTACAGGGATGCATATACCTGTATATTTATTATGTTTTGCTAAAATTGTGATTTAACAGTCACACAGCCATAATAAATTAACTGCAATTGGCTGTAATGAATTCTGTGCCATGTTTGCTCTCCAGCAAGACCATGAAATGTACTTTCAGCACATGCAGTGTTACTTCACAATTTGAAAGATTTCAGGCTATGGTCTGACATAATACACCAGTCCTTTGGTATCTGAATGTATTGGCTAAGAGTCTGTGATAGCAGATAGCCGTTACAGTTGAGCATAAATAGATTTAGAACTAAATAATTGAAACCAATTTAAAATCAAGCTTTTAATACGGCATCCACCATATGTATACCCATGGGATGATTACATCATGTAGATGGTCCTGTTTGAATATAAGAGTTGTGCTGTGAATGCTCCATGCAAGTAGTTGGTTGTAAAATAGAATCCTGGGTTGGGAATGTTCTCTGTACATGTGGGTGTATTACATTGGATCAATGTTCTCTCTAGGCAAAGTGCATTGGGTCAATGTTAAGTTAGTATTGTCTTCGTTGGAAAAATGGTCACTCAACATCAATGATGTTGAACACAGTCATTTGCTTTCATATTGTTTCATTATGAAGTAACTTGTGGAGCAAGCTTCACGTCAGGCTTAGAAAGAAAGATAAAGATATGCCATTTCTGATAATTATAGAAAAGGTTTGATTTGGTTTTTGTAATGGGGTACTAGTTTTTTTACCTTTTTAAATGGTGAAATGTCAAATCAGTTCCACTGCATTTCAGCTTTCTGAAGGAGACTCTCATGAGGCTGTGACTTATATTTGTCAAGTAGTGACAGAATTAGGAGGCATGTAGAACTTGCAACACTTCGGTGTTTAAACCTCGTAGTGTATCATAGATTCCTTTAATAGTTGTGTATTGTGATTGTCTGTTGAAGATGACAGACACCAGACACATATACTCCACCCATATGTATACAGTCTTTTAAGAGTGCCTTTTTTATGGGGGTGGGTCATAACAAACAGTATCGATTTGTACTTTAAGGTACATGTACATGTACATGTATGTGCCACTTTTAGCTTTTGTGTTAAAACCTGTATGGTGGTTTGTAAATCCAAGCATTTTCTTTGGACCAGCTGCCTTTGCAGTACTTGTGTACTGCATGTACTTTTTTATTATTTCTTTGCAAGTTAAGATTCTGTTAAAGTCTTGTTTAGATTTGGAACTTGCATATTACATTCACAAATGTAGAACACATAAGAGTGCCAACGTTACAGCATGCAACATTCATTAAAATTAGATGCATGGAACTGATGTTTTAAATGCTGCCAGTTTCTAAATTTGTCACTGGGAATGACATACCATAAGTCAACAAATTCCCTTAGTGTATGTCTTGTGCCCAGAGAGCTGTTGACTCAGTCTCCACAGGGTTCAATATGGAGGAAACGTTAGAGTACCAAGAGTACTGGAAATTAGATTTCTCAGTTATTAAATTATTTTTTTGTTATTAAATGTGAAGAAAAAACGATCATGATTGATTGTTTATATGTGTAAAAAATCCAGATAGTAAAGTTTATTAAAAAGTATTCTGACAGATATACCTTTCCGGAATAATAATTTAAAATAGCTTATTATTTGCTTTGTACTGATAATCCAGGAAGAAATAATATGATTGATTCCAGCCACACAGAATCCTAATATTTCAGCCAAAAATGAAAAATCAATTTTCTTACAATTTAATAATCAGTGATATTTAAATTTTCATGAAGCATACATCCTTAGAACAAACAACAGAACTTATACTCAAAGTTAAACATGCTAAAAACAGCTACTTTAAGGCACTGTCAGCAAGTGAAGGTTCCTTTTCTGAACCTGTTATCTCATATTATTGGCAATTGAAACTGATAGATAAAAAACATCCCATAGTGACAACAAAGCGAACTTCTTTCTCTTCAAGATAAAAAGCAAAGTACCAGCAAGCACTGCCAGGGCTAATTACTTGCCTTACCAGATACTTAAGCATAAACAAAAACTTAGGGATACATCTAAGATTATACCCAACCCTGGATATTGCCTCAAATTCTGGGTTGGAGCCCAGTCAGTGTTTCAATCATATAAAATTCATCATGAAATGTTCAAGAATGAGCAACATGAAAATAGCCTCGTTTGGTCCTGGGATTCAATATACATGCATTCAGTGACATATAATTTATATATATTAAAAATCTGCATTAAAGGGACAGCTGTATTCAAAATTCTGAAAGCTTGGTATATATATTATGTATGTCGAACTGAAAAAGACTGAAGTGAAAACAAGGTGGTAAACTTGCTGATATGGTTTTAAATGTTGGCACATTGGAGTTCCCCAAACAAAATTTTTCCATATACTAGACCTAAAAAAGTGGAGGTTTTTACAATTTTGCACCATCTTTCAAATAAAATGAAGAGGAGCAACAATTTAACCACCAAAGACTCTGGTCTTACCAACAAGACAACCAGTAATATGAATGGTGTGGTGTCGTGTAGAATCCTGAGGTTTAATTTGAATGGGCTGTAGAAAATGTCAAGGAAACTGTCATCGTACAAGATATATTTCTTGGAATGATATTTTTGTAGCAGTGTGAGTGGGATTAAAGAGCCAGACTACATTGAACGTGTAGGTTGAATTCCAGAGGGCATGGTATCATTATTATGTTGACAGGGATAATAACCATACAGACCTACAGTGGAGATAGTGGGTCATTTTTCTTCCCAAGAAAGACCACAGGCAGCTGCAGGACATGATGTTCACAGCTGAAGGATGCGTTAATGTTACCAGATTCCCTGTGCAAAAGAGTTTCAGCAGGTGCTTAGAACTTTTTATAATTATTAAAAGGAAAAAAATGTAAACTGATGAAAAAATAAAGATGACTTCTTATGTCAAATATCAATTAAAATGCATGAATTATAAGCTGGTATTATATTAGTTTAACACACTGCTGTTTTTTTTTTTCTTTTTCATCTCATTTTTCTCATTTCGTCTTCAAATGTCTGATGCTGGTTTGTTGCAAAAGATTTTATCTTCAGGATTGGATCTGAGGGAGCATTCGTAAATGAGAAATTTGTGCATATAAAACATTAGTTTATGTGACAATTCATCACACCACTTCAAGGATCCAAGAAGCAAAGCTGGAGTGCCTGGCTTACATGTGTGGGGCTAAATTAAAGTCAAAGCCTCAAAGCTGGTCGATACCGTTACCCCGTCTTTACAGATGCTGTTCTGTGCTTTGCCCAGTCTGGCCCACTTTTTCTGCAGGTCTAGCAATTTTTATTGTCAGCACCCGGACTTTACAGCTGGCCAGTTCTGACACCTTGCCCAGCTTTGCCAATGTTTATCAACCCTAGTAATCCAGTCACTGCATCTGGTCCAGTTTAGCCTACACACAATCACAGTGGTGGTTGTGGCTCAATGTTCTGGGCCACCCCTGAGTGTGGCTTGTGATTAGCTGCAAACTCGCATAGGGTATTAGCCTCCTCATTATGAACAGGCAAGTGTGTCAAGGTGTGGCATGTATCAATGTAGTGAGCAATTCTGAGCATTTTTTTGTGAATGTTTTCTTTGTGTCAGACTATTGGCACATATTCAGATTGCACTCTTTCAAAACCTCCATATTAGAGTACCTAAGGGTGGTGCCACCCACACAACGGCCACTATTTCTTGGCTCCCTGAGTTGTCCATCCTCTATTCTGCATTGTATGGTTCTAGAACTTTTCTTACAGCTGTCCTCAGGAAAAAAAAAACAGGTGGAAGAAGCTAAGGAGTTCTGCTGCCCATCTAGGAGGTCCTCCTTACACCAATACAGGTCAATACATTGTGTATCCGAATAAAAGAAAATGTTTTTGCAGCTGGACTGCCACTCACAGCTGTTTGTAGTGCCTTGCAGAAAGACCTCTGTACATCTAGTTTCAGAATGTTGGGTGCTTTCAAGTCCAAGCCAAGCAGCCTATTACCCTAGGATTTGAGTTCCTACAAAAGCCAGCTATGTCAGACCTACCTCTCTTAGGCTGTTGAAGACAAGGTTCTAATGCAGTGGTTTTATCTTGGCCCTCCAACTCCTCTCAGCAGAGCTCCTGACACTGTAGTGGTGTTTTTACATGTTTTTTTCCTGATATTGCAAAGACTCTTGCAATAGAATTTCTGGTTCCAGAAACAAAGCCCATGTTCAGCAACCCCAGAACATACAACATGTGGCATTGGTGTCACTGGGTTCAGGGATTCAAGGATAAGCCACAAAACTTATCACCTTGACCTGGTCTGATGATTTTGATGTACTGAGGAAAATGAGGAAGAATCTAAATCCCTGAGCCTCTCCATCTATTTCAAAGCCAACCTACTCTGATACAGATCTCAAAGGAGGATTTAGGCAACTTTTGACCTCTGGGGGTGACCCACATATGGACCTATTCACCACAAGGGGGCAGTCATAAGTTGCCAACCTTTGTCTCTAGCTGCTAGATCTTGTGTCGATGACAAATGCTCTGTTGTTCACGAGAGACAATCTGCTAGCCTACATGTGTTCTCTTGCCCTCTCACCATGAAGCTGATTGAGAAGGTTGGGAAAATCTGGTAAGGCTAATTCTAGCAGCTTCCTAGTGGCCCAAGTGAGTAAATGAAAAATATTTCAAAGGTTGAAAGGTCCAGTTTAAAGCCAGGAGTTGCCTTATCTGGGTGACTGCCTGTCTGAAATCAGGAATGAAATTTATTTCTTCACTTTGGTATTGAAAGCTCCATATTGATGTTGTGGTAATTATTGAATCTCTGTCTTTTACTTTATTTAATTTTGCAGTCATTGTTGCATTGGAATTAGGTATGTGGGTAATGTTTTCCCGAACTGTTGGTCTACTGAATTTGTGTCTGGAGCCTCCCAGGGCTCTACCAACCATATTGACAGTGCAGCTTCAAATGAGATTGAACATCTTCCCTGCCTGCCTGCTTGTTCAGCTTCATGCATGGACACTGTGGTACATTTTTTTTGTCAGTGTCAGTGATTCTCAGATGTGACAGCACTCATACTTGCGGGAGGGAACCATCTTTGAAGCCTTATGATTCTTGTGGTCCACTTGTGCAATGTGTCACAAGTGTAAAAATTGGGGTCTAGCCATAATTCAATATAAACTTTTGCACAAATATAAACTTCTGTCTGTTCCCTGATAACTCTCTTCAAAGAAGATATGTTTGAATCAAATGTTGCAGATTTTTTGTAGGGGTTCCAGAATAATAAATTGACAGGGCACACTACCTTTTTCTTGAGAGGAGGAGTGGAAATGAGGTGTGATTCTGTTCTGTCTGGACTTATCATTAATATTGACATAATAGACCTGTTGAACCAAATGTCCCATGTTAGGATTTGATTACTATTTTCTGGTTTCTTACTAAGTGGCCTTCTGGGAGCAATGATGTGATGAGTGTGGAGTTAAAATTCTCTTATCCCAAGACAGTCTTTCTTCCCTCCCAGGCTTGCAAGACAGGGAAGATATGCACATTGGACTTCTCCAGGGCTACCTGGAATGAAAAAAGCATTGAAGGTACCATACAACAATCCTTTGGTTTCACTGATAGAACACACATTACCAGATACCTTAACATGGTGCTTTGAGGCTTCCGTACAATTATGGAGTCCTTGTCTGCTACTTTACATTAACTTGAGCTTGACAGACTTCACTGACCCATATGTGTTTTGGATTTTTTTCTTCACGTCAGCCATATAAAGAGGTGGTCAGAGGCCTCTTTTTGTGCCTATCAAAGGATGATTTTTCTAGCATAAAATGCAACCAAGACCACGAACTTCAACTGCTTCAGGACTCCTAAACTTCTCACTCCCTCTCTGTTTCTTGGCATGCATTAGGGTCTCTCTTGAAGATCACGATGTCTTGACTTGGAAATGGAGGTTACCTGGTACCTTTGCTTCTTTTTAACTGTGGGAGCCAGCTTAGATGGGAGATGGTTTTCTGATTTTCAGATGTGCAATCCACTGATAGCAATAGTAGACGTGTAGGTTCTCCTATTGATATCATGTGCATGATCAGTTTTTAGGAATAAGTTTTGTCAATCAAACTTTAGAGAATTCAGAGTTAACTTGCCTACTGCCCCATCCAGTTTTGGTTTTGTATTAACATTAAATATCTATGTTACATTGAATATTTGTATTATATCTTAGGTTTCTGTTTAATGACAGAGGGAGTATCACTCCCTTTTACTCTGTTGGTCATCCCCATGGTGTTCCAAGGGTGATGTATTGGTACATAAATAGGAATAATTTGTAGTATTTGGCTTCAGTGATAGAAATGCTCGTCTATGGAACACCACCAAACTGCCCCTGCTCTGACCGTCTCTTTTATGATACCAAGTCCAGAGAAAACAAGTTTAAGGTCCATAAAAGATATGTTTCTTTGTTGCTCTGGCTATGCCGGCCACCAAGGTACACAACCATGGATTTGTAAGGTGGGCACTGCAGCCTTTTTTGAGTCAAAGGCAGACAGCAATGTTTGTACAGTTACTTGCCACCTCATATGGACTGTATGAATCTATTAGAGCTAGATAGCAGGACATACATGTTTGCCTATGAAGTATGATAATATCAATAAATGGTAGCTCTTTACACCCACATGGGGACAATTACCATCTAAAATGTCATACCACAGGAGAATTATGAAGGGTCCGGGGACCATTTAATGCATATTAAATGTCCCTGAAAATCTATTCCTTCATGAAATTCATTCTTTGTAACTGCCTTAAAGGTTCTTTGGGAAACACATTAAACCATGCTTAAAGGCATGTGGCTATCAATCATTTCATCTTGCTTACTGGTAAACAATCAAAGTGCCCCAGATGAGTTAATAGTTTTACAAACTGCGTATGTATCACTTAATCCAGTTACTATTGTTGTGCTGCATTTATGCTATGATGCGGAGCACTGGGAGAGGGTTACAGATATAACTGCAGACCACTGGGCATACAGGTAATAGTGGGATAGATATGGTCCCATCATTGAGCAGGTAAGGAAGCCAGTGGTAGGATAGATTCTATCACCAAGGAGCAGTTGGGGGTGGAAGGCAATAGACTTTATCGCCAATTAAATTATATAAGGTATGAGTGTTGGTGGTGGGATAAATGTCCTTGTGTAGGAAACAGTGGTGGCAGTGATGAGATAAATATTGTCAGGTCATTTACCAGGCATGGGTGGCAGTGGTGGGATGAGATATGTTTGCAAGCATGTATCACATAGCACCCTACGATGGCAGTGGGGGAATAGATATTATCACAGACCACTTAGCACACAACTGACTGTGACAGTGGTGGGGAATAATATTGTTGCAAACATTTCAGGCAAAGGCAGGATGTATACGTTCGGATGGGCATTGTTAGGCCACATAGCATGGGAAGGTAACAGTGGTGAAATAAATATTGTCACAGACATCTATAACGAAATGGTGGCACTGAATTTGGTAAATAATGTTCATTTTTAGATAGTTGTGACATTTATTTTACACCATGTTCATTAAAGTTGCTTAAACATCATTTTGATTGTCATCCTGTGTAACGTTAGCACACATGTAATGTTATCCTGTGTAACGTTAGCATACATGTAATGCTAAGAGCAGTCACTTTCATAATGTAGATTTTTGGACACAAATCTATTGGATGATGTAACAAAGGATCTATTTATAATGTTGGTATAGTTTTAGCTTAGAATTCTAGTAACCAGCTTGCATGTTGGTAACATGATACCTATTGTGTGGGTACATATATTCATAAATGGTGCCTTGGCTAATGTATGTATATATCCATAAAGCTGTGTAAGATGAAGATTTGTCTGTTGCTTTGAAAAGTCTTTTTATATTATGATTATATAAGCCACCTTATATCTTTTATATTTGGTGTACATGTTGCATTTCATTTGATCATTGAATCAAAGATGCAAAAATGAACTATGCTGGTCGTATGAAAATAATGTTTTGTCAAATTTCAAATAAATGACAACTCAGTGATGAGCCATACTTTCCAGTACAATTAGCTTTATTGCCAGAATTTCAAAATAATGTGACTCAACCGTGACAATTTGCAGCAGAATCAGCTGTTACCTGTATATTGCCATATATTTGAAAAATTAAAGCTCAATTTTAACCCATATTTTGCAGCACAGTCAGCTCCCTTGCATGCAGGTATGAAAATTAAGTACACGTGTCATCACATCTTGCACACTTGCCTTTTGTTCATTTCAAAGAAAAAATGTATGAATGTGATGAATAGCATGCACAGAAAAGTAGCCAGGTATGGCCAAAAACATAAAAAAAACCCAATGTATTGAGAAATAAAGTTCAGCAGTCACAAATATGAGTACATGTACAATTTGCCAGTCATAAATTAAAACAACAGAAATAACAGAGTGCCTGAAATGGCATACATCTGTTGGCAAGCATTTATTGGCGCATGTATTTTGTATAAATATACTGTCATGATGTCAAATCTGGCTGAAAGTAATAGCATATTGCACCCAAGCATTTATTGATGTTTGTATCCTGCCAAATGTCCAATGTATGCATAGGATGTTTATTCAGACTGAGTTTTACAGGCTTTCCTCTCTGCTCATTATTTTTAGTACTTATTTTACAGTTCTTAGTGTATAATATGAAGTCAAGCAGATCGTGTAGTAGAAATATTTATGTGTTAGTCAAGTGTTATGTTGGCCTCTGCAAGTTACCATATATAAGCCTGTATAATCGGACATTTGTATATTTGAACATGTATATTCATACATGACCAAGTATTCACAGCCTAGTACAACAATCAAGGTAAGATGTGTAGGTACACGTACATGTAGAGTTGTTGCCATTTGGGACCACTGCTTTGAGTTGTTTCGCAGATATACCGCATATAACCATACATCAGTAAATGTGATGACAATACACAGGTGGTTACACGGGACAGTGTGTCTTGTGTGGAGTGCAAAGGGGTTGATGCCTAGTGCTCACATATATACAAAGAGAACAAATGATGTAATGGAATAGGGGCTTCCCATTGCCAGGGAATGGGATGGACAGCAGAAATATTCCTCAAGTAGGTGATCATGAAAACATGTGGTACAGTAAGGAAGTGAGTAACAGTATAATTATATTTGGCACACTGGAAGGCTGCCATTGCCTTTATACGGTGATATACATTCCAGGCACAAAGTGGATTAATTAGTTAAAAAGCAATTTACTATTTTCACACAAAGCGTCTTATTAGTTAACAATTAAAACATGACCAAGGTGTGACTGATTGTGGAAATGGAACTAGGACATTAATATTAGTACTAAGTCTTTTCACCGGAGGGCCATATGTGACCGAGTATAATTAGGGAAACTGCTGGGGATTTGTATGTGATGTTCAGTGTTGCATAATTGGGAAAATGCTCACCTTCATTTAGTCGAATGTGTTCAGTTACACATTCTTTCATTATAAAGGGTCTTTGATTTAAAGTTTAGAATATCTCGTACAGATTATTCAGTTCAAGACGTCAGTTAAACGTTTTTTTTTTATTTTGTGCTGGATTTTAATTTTCGAATTTACAGTTTCATATTGAAATAAACAAAGCAGAACAATTTAAGTAACCTTTGTTAAAAGTGTTCATTTTGTACTGTGACACTGTTCATATTACTGCAAAGTAAACAATTTTATGCATTCCTGCTATATTACGTACAAATGCATGGCTGGGGACCTTCAAACCATAACAGAACTTTCATTATAAGGTGCATAGGTTTACACTGGATGCGTTTATATTGTAAAGAAGGTTTAAATTGTCTGACAAGCTACTTCTGTTGACATACAATACGTCTTTTTCTCTTTGAGAGAACCATGCCTGTGAGGTGTGCACTACAACTGGTTGAAGATGCCTAGTCGTTTGGCTATAACTAAAGTATGTGTACTGTCTACATTGCCAATATTGCCTATAACTTAAGTATGTGTACTGTTTACATTGCCAATATACTGAAAAGCCCACAGTCAGATGGTGGTGTATACAAAAATATATATATACTCTATAGACTCCACCATCAGCATTATATAGAAAGGCGCTGTGTCAAACTTCACTATGTGTGACAAATGATGTGATGGGAAGAGCATCGTGGTTGTCAGAAATGACTACAGAACTGTAAACTCTGGCATTGCATGTACATGTGCTACTGATCTGATAATATGCCATTGGAAATTATATTTGAGAAGGATGATCAAATACAATTCGCAAGGTGAAACATTAAACAGTAGAAAATGGGATTCGTGGCATAGGAGTGACACTACATGCATGACACTAATAGATAGTACATTCTTGTTGGTTAAAAACTTGTATAATTGAAATTCTTTCATGACAAATAAAGAGATAAAACGAGAGTATATTTGTGCTGGTAAACACTCGTTGAAATGAAAAAAAAATTTCATGACAAAATGGCAAATATAAAGCTGAAACTGCATGCACAACATGAAAAGAGAGTACATTCTTATAGGTAAAAAATATGTTGACCTGAATAGGAAGGCATCGGGACAAAGAATTGCTAATAGTTTTTTTTTTGTTGATGTGACTATTTTTTTCTTAACAAATTCACGCAATACATCTTACAAATGTAGATATCATGTTGTTGAATTTCTTATCGAATGAGAACAATAAATTGTAAAATGTTATGGATCTCTAAACTGTTAAGTTCAGTCAAATTCATGAATTATAGGGTACCTTAATTTTGAATTTGCAAATATAATCTTTGGTTCAGATGTATTCTAGACGCTTCAAGTGTTGACTTGCAGTTTGGATAGCATAATGACAAACAGTGCAATGGCTATTAATTCCAGGTATCTCAGTGCACAGTGCTAAATGTGTTTGAACAGCTGGTACAATGGTATGAAAAAGCTAAGGTATATCACAAAGCTTTGAAACTTCTGTTTGCTGCTTGTCTGTAGCGTAAGAATTTTTAGGTATGTCAATTGGTGGGTATTTTTTCTTGTTTCAGTTTTCTTGTTTAAAAAAATGTGTAGAACTGTATAATAACATGCAGTTTTCAGCAGAGCTTCTTGTATGTGAGAAGCTGTATCACCTTACTAGTAATTTGTCCGTGACAAAGAGGGGCTAAAGGACAAAACATAATATTATGGTAAGACTGAAACATCAAGGCTGTAATTATGAGACACGTAGATGATGCAGGATCAATCCCCAGTGTCACTACACAAATCGGTGGAGAACTTTGTGTAAAGTCCATCCGAAACTGGTTTGTTTTTGAATCAGTGGCATTTCCATGAATACATGAAAAAATAGAGAATGAGGTGCATTCTTTATGTTTTTGAGACAATATGATATACTAAAAAATAAAAAAAAATAGTTCAGAGGGAGAGGTTTTTCCTCGTAAAAAACCACTGCCAGAGTGCAGAAACTATTAGGCAAACATTTCCACTTAAATATCCATGATGGATAGAAAATGGTCAAGTATCATGGACACTCCGAAAAGAACTGGGCAGTAAGGGAAGGTATGCTGTGAATGTACGGGTACATGGAGTGTATTGGGATTTTTGAAGTCATTTGACGGTTGAAGTTAGGATATTGCAAGGTGGTGTAACAAAATTGTAAAAGCAAAATCGTGGATCGAGTTATATTCAACTGCATAAACCAACGCATGGATGAAGTATGCGTGAATATATAGTTAAAGAGTAGATAGTGTCATTAGATAGTGTCCAGTCAATCTGTAGCATCAGTTGACCAGAAATACATTTCCGCCATTGTAAATGGAGTGCAGCCTTTGTTATATTATGGAATGTAGTTCAGCTTCGTTGCAAAATATAAAACAAAAAATGTTGTAATATATTCCTTTGTTGGTTTTTGTATAAAAATGATTGAGAAAATATATATTTTGTGAATAAAAGTGCATTTCAAATTGATGTTTTGTAACTGTGTGTTTTAGCTGGACTAAAATGTCGGCTGATATTTTCCTATCAGTTCTGCCAATATATTATCCACAACGCATATTCAAATTCCCGAAAACCGAAGCCCCGATGCTCTTCATGCATGGTAGAATTGCACGTTTTGTGGGTCCTTACAAGGTTCAGTAGTTTAGGATTGAAGAACTATAGTTTCTAATGTTTTTATTTTTGTGAATAAAATGCATATGCTCAGAAAGCACTTTACTTACTGCTTAAAAGTAGACCTTTATTTTGTTGTATGTATACTAATTGTATAAGCATGATTTTCTCAAATAAATTTAGGAATTACATGTTTGCCAATTTATTTTCCCAAAACTGCCTTCTTATGTTGATATTCTGTTCTGTCTTACAAACTAGCCCAGCTTTCATTTTTGCGAAAGTTGCTTCCCATAACCCTAGATCAATATTGCAGCACAGGTAGCCATTATTTGCTCCATATTACTATGGCTATATAAACTTAGCAAAAGAAAAGGATACACAAAACACCACCAAATTAAAATTAAAAGCCATATATTTGTTCTGAGACATGGCATATTCTCTAAACAACCGCCTTTAAAAAAAACCTTGGCTTTGATATGTGTTTCCTTGAATTGGATGTTTATGCCAGCAAATAATGAATAATTGTATCCACCATTCTTGAGTCTGGCATATTTGAAAAAGATTTGAAAAATAAAATGCTTTGGGATACTTTAAAACACGATGAAATATTTTATCCAGATCAACTAATCCCAGAAGGAAAACGTAGTTTTATTTCAGGTCCTCAGAGAAAGGTTGAAGGAGACTGGTTAAAGAAAGAAAAAGTACGGGCATGTCTTGTTGCTTTTACCCGGGTAAGCCTCGGGCAATAAAATAGTGATCTCGACGTTTCCTTAGCCCCAAGCCTGGAAAAGTCCCTCTTGCACGCCCATCCCTACGCTGAATTCTCCGAGAATTACGCAACTGAGCATTGTCTCAATGTAGCCGCATTATGGGGTGTCTTGAAGGGTCCCCTGGTGTGGCTTGAGGATTCGTGCTGTATATCCAGCGGCATCATGATTTTTGCTCCAGTGCAGTGTCTTGTTGCCTGTTTGTTGTAAAATTGCACGAACACATTTGGCGATATGTTTTTTTTTCTGATAGAAAAGATGGCGCACTTCCGCCCCTGAGTTACAGTGATATTGACAAAAACACATTAAAGAAAAGTACCTCCACCTTAGAGTCGCAAAGCAGCTGTGACAAAAGCTCAATGATTATTGAAGTACATGTATGAGGGTATATAGTTTTCTATGCAACATTGATTATTACAGGAAAGATTTATATGTATCTTTATACTGTTACCTTCCGCAGTTGCCTGTATCCCTGTGTACTTTTAGTTTAAACATTTTTTTTTCAACAATACAAATACAATGTTCTTATCGGCCGTTAACAATTGGAAGAGGGCGGCTTAGCCCTATATAAATCCCTCTCGTGGAAGAATAGACAACAATTATACAGGACATCAACAGACACACAATCGCTGCACAGTGAGGCAGGGCCCACAGACTTGCTGCGATACAAGAGTGAGAAGACGTCACAGTTGGACAGGGACAGACAGGGGGCTCAATACGTTCAACGTAATTGATAATTTTGTTTACCAGGTACATAATTCAGATAACATTTTGAGTAAGAAAAACAAATAATTCCTTAGCCAATAGCTGCTTGTGTGAATCTTCCAGAGAGCAAAATAAAATCTTGAACTGCAGAGAAAATTTGGGTGTTCTCTGTCAGGGTGCAGTTAGGAGAACCATACAGTACAGCTTGCAATGTAAAAGGAGCATACAATGAAACGATATTGTGTAGGTGGGATCGTATAACAGTATACCTTGGACAAGAAAAAAAGAAATGCCAAGCATCCTCATTACTCTCACCACATTGACAACTGGCATGTGTTTTGACACCAATCTTGAACAGATGGGACTTCAGCTGACTGCCACCCAAGCGGAGGCGAGTATGCAATACAGAACCATATCTCTCACCAAAATTGCAATACTCTGGACGCTTATTCGACCACCCAAAGTGATCACGTAATCTAAATTTAAATATAGATTAAGATGGCAAATTTCGTATTTCCAAAGGTAATTCATTCCAGGGGCGTACAGTTGACGGAAAGAAAGAATTGTTAAATAAATCAGAACGCGCTCTGAAATGAGGCAGATCATATCTTTGTCGAGTACTGCAATGTGTAGGAAATTGATTCACATTATCTGGAATAATAGATTGCAAATAGTTAGGTTCTAATTCATGCACTTTTTTATACATTAGTGATAATTTGGCTTCTTTCCTACGAGAGGCCAGGGTTTGCCATCCAAGCTGTCCATACTTTTTTAGTTGATGTGTACTTTTCTTTCCATCTTGTCATCTTGAAATATTGCCCCATGGGTAAGTATGTTCAAAGGCAGGATACAAGCTTGATGATGCAGCTTAGAGTGCTATAACATGGAAGTAAGGCATTTAATGGGTGTAAATTAATTTGGGGAACCTAGTATATCTATCTCCTACATAGAGGCATAGCATTTTCAACCATTTCCAAAATATTGCCATATGCAGGTTATTAATTTCGCTCAGGTGTCAGGCAGCAACAGAAAGCTGCATGCCAAAGTAGTTGCTTAGTAGAAGGCAGAAGTGGTATTGATGGTACACTTTACCCCTCTAAAAGGGGTAAAGGGATATGCTCGCCACGTTCATGCCCATACTTGAATATATCCAATCCCTTCTGGCAATAATGCAGGACTTTAGAGAGAGAAAATGGTGACTGAGTGTTGCATGTTTGATGGAGAGTGTTTTTCTTCATGGTTTGACTGGTAATTATAAAAGATACTTTGCGAAAAAGTTATGAAAATGTTACGACTGAGGTTCAATATACTCGACATTAAATCATGTATGATTTTTGTTGCATGAAAGAACTGATTTTGTTTCGCCCGTATGATTTTGTATGCACAAAATAATTAATTGTGCACATCAAATTATTTATTATGCAGAAGAAACAGTAATTTATGACCTGTACAGCCAACCGTACACAAACATCCTTGCATTCATGCAAGGATATGGAATGTAACTGATGCAAATCTACGATTAATTCAACACTGGTCTACGACAGATACTTTTTCATTGCATTACTTCATAGTCATGCTTGTCATAGGAAAAAATAAAGTAGAAAAGAAAATTTGCTTCAAAAGCAAATCTGTCTGTGTGCCTTCAAAAGTTGTAAATATTAAATGGCACAACTTTTGTGCTTTCTACTTCACATTCCATTAAGCTCGTGGCTGCATGAAAATTTCCAAGTCCAAATAACATTGAGTTTTTTCCGTTAACCTTTACAGGTCACATGTAAATTTCAAAAATGTACAGTGTTACAATACTCACAATTTAAGTCCAGCATGATTAGAATTGGATGGAAATTGGCAGATTTACGGCCGGATGAAACTTTCAAAGATCCAGATGACATTGATCTTTAGGGATCATATGTAATTTGCAAAAAGTGCAGTGCTGCAATAGCTACAATTTGAGCCCAACATGATCAAAATTGTATAAAAATTGGCCAAGTTATGGCTAGAAGAAAGCCACCATCGAAAGTGGCCTTGGACCTTGAAATGACCTTTGACCTTGATATGACATCTACCTGAAGTGAACCTTGACCTTTAAGATGACATTTTGACCCAAAATTGGCCTTTGACCTTGACATGACCTTGACATTTAAGATGACATTTGCCTTGCTATGATCAAACTCCTATACACTTGGAACTGTATCTACTATAGTATATAAGATATTTAGGATTTAAAACTAATTAGCCCTCATTTGCATAATTTTGAAAAGTATGAACTCTCATTATAATAAGGCGAGACCTCAAAAATGTGCAGTTACAATAGGTACAATTTGAGCCCAACATGACAAAAATTGGATAAAAAATTGACCAAGTTATTGCTAGAAGAAAGCCACCATGGCCTTTGACATTGAAATGACCTCTACCTGAAGTGGTCCTTGACCTTTAAAATGACATTTGGGCTTTAAAATGACATTTTGACTTAAAACTGAGCTTTGACCTTGACATAACCTTGACATTTGAGATGACCTTTGCCTTACTATGATTAAAATCCTATAACTCGGAACCACCTCTACTATAGTATATAAGATATTGAAGCTTTAAAACTTTAATTAGCCCTCATTTGCATAATTTTGAAAAACACGACCTCTCATTGTAAAAAGGCCAGACTTCAGCTTTAGAAGTAGCCCCAAGGGACCTCCCCACGCTCCACCCGCAAGCTTACAGAGCGTGGGGAGGTCCCTTGGGGCTACTTTAGAAGTATAATTGTGGCAAGTTTGGTGTTTCTACGTATGATACTTTTCAAATGAAATGGCGGACAAATTTGCCTGTAAAGAAACAACGAAAGAAAGAAAGACAGAAGAAAGAAAGAAAGAATTCCTAGAAAAACAATATGTCTGTGTTGGCACACAGACATAATGAATGAAATATAGGACATAAACATTATATTACCCGAGAATAAATTCAAAGACTTTTGCAAAAATAATTTAAAAAGTGTTTCATTTAAGGACTTTTGGATTTAAATGTCTTGTATTTGACCAGTGATATACTCCTGGTATTTTTGGGTGGGTGGGTGGGAGGGGGGGGTGCCAAAAGCGTACCTCTGTAAAATCAAAAGAAAGTAAGCGTCATTGTCAGTGGTTGAAAATATGTGTTTCTTCATATGCTCGCCAGTTGGCAGCACAACCTGCACAGCCTTCAGACATCGGTGCCAACGTGTGTTTGTTATATGCTAAACTTTTCAACACAAATGGAAAGCACCCGTCAGTTTGGATGTGAAATAAAACAGTCCTGGAAAACAAATAAGTTCAACAATATGCATTACAACAGGAGGCCCATGGTCCTGATGCTCTGCTGGCACCGTGGCTATATTGCACCTACGTCTCCATTTCTAAGTTGGGAGTCCACAAGCGGCTCTTGAATATATTTAGCTCATGTGATTTTATTGTTTCATTTTTCCATCAGATGGAACTTCGCTCCACATTTAATAATAGCGTATTAGTGTTATTGCTGTGGTGGATATTGTTGCATGTGCCAATACAAAAATCAGTGGTTCCTTTATTTTATGTCCTCAGTGACATTGGGACAAGAGATCAAGGTCCCCCCAGATTATGTAATACAAGAGGCCCATGGGTCTCGTGCTGTCCCGACAGTACCATTGATGTCCAAGCTACAGCCTGTACTTACAAAAAACCCTCTTTCAACTTTAAAGGAATGGTGACCTCACCAAATAGGTCAAGGTCGCTAATATTACATAACATTCTACCGTTGGACATTAGATTTTGACCTTCCCCACAATCCCTCTACATTTGGCGAAGATCTGCCAAAAATTAAAGATGCTAGCGTGTTCACAAGATTTTCACCTTTTGAGTCCTATATTGCATAATATTGTAGGTGGCACCAATCATATCAAAAGGCACCTAGATTTTCATACACCCTGTAAGTCTTGACAGTTATATTGGGCTGGCTTGAAAACTATGGACGGTATGGCGGTAACAAGATTTTCACATATTAACCTATATATTACATAATACTATAGGTGGCGCCATCAACATTGATGTCGACGAAGATCTTCATACACATTATAACTGGTCAACGTTATATGGGCCTTACTAAAAAATTGTGAAGTGCAGAGCATTCACGAGATGACCCTCAAATTCAAGCTGGCCATTTGACTGATTTTCAACTCGGATTAAAAAGTTATACTCAAAATGTACGCCCCATATCTAGCTTTCCATACATGGCCTGTTTGTTCAAATCGGGTTATAACTTTTCAAGTTACAGACAAAAAAAACAATAAACTTGGACAAGTGCCAAACTCCATAATAATTGGGTCATGGTGATCCAAAAACTATCTCCCCAAGTACATTTTTATATACAATGTAGCTAAGTGCAATTTTGATCTCAATTCTCTTTGTCATTGACGCCAAGCTACACCATGCCATTACAAAAAAATACCTCTTTCATATTTACAGGCATGTGACCTCACAAAAATAGGTCAAGGCCCTGATATTATATACCGTTCTAGCATTAAACATAGTCTGTATGTCCTATAAATTTGGCAAGTCGAATTCAATTACTCTTCCAAAAAATGGAATTTTGTATCTTAAAACACATATCGGCTCAAAAGTTCCGTGAAATTATGGGTGGCGCTACTTGTGTCGCCAGTAACTTAGACTTTAACCTTCCGCACAATCCCACTCCACCGAAAATTAAAGATGCTAGAGTATTCACAAGATTTTCTCATTTTAAGCCCTATATTACATAATATTGTAGGTGGCGCTACCAATACCGCGGGTAACCTTGATTTTCATACTTCCTATAACTCCTGAAAGTTACATTGGGCTAATATCAAACCTTTTAAAGTTATTGCGCTCGTAAACCAAAAGTTTATGGACCGATGGACAGAATGGTGGATGGACGGACGGACATGAGCGATGCTATAAGCTCAGCGACCTTAGGTCAGCAGAGCTAAAAACACGTCCAATCCATATTCAGGCCCTTCATTGCAAAAAAAACTATAATATTTCCGCTTAAAAGTTACAGTCTCATTTGCTAAAAGAAGCTTGTACATATTAGGTTTTCCAGTAGATGTTTTAGTACTTCCATCCCCAAAGATTTCGTACCCTCATGATTGGAGGTCCATAAAGGTAGACGAAGCATGCGCCAGACCATGGCGAGGCCCATACACACAAGTTTTAAATCGATTACACGTAGGGCTATAGGGAGACCAGGACTACAAATAATCAGGGTAAGTTGTGTCAGGCCTTTACAGTAAATTGAAGTTCAAAAGTATCTGTCACGTATAGTGCACTTGCATCATCCCAGGTAGAAACCGTCTAAATTTGTAAACTACAGGTCGTGAGAAAAAAACTTGTGCCAAAAGCAATAATCAGTTGCAAGTGTGCGCTAAAACATTTTGCTTACCAGCCAAAGGCTATGGCAAACAAAACCTGCTAAAATTAACACACAATGATATCTCAAATGTTTTATACATTTACGTGACACTCTTTCATAAACTGTTCGGTTGCTATTGCCGATATGTGGGTCTATTCAGTGCAGCTATCATACGTCTGCAGCCTTGTCCACTGAATTTTAGGTTTCAATATGGCTAAGGCTGCCGACCTGCGGTTATGACTCCGGCCACACCTTCTCTTCTAATGTGTTTACATAGACATCACGAGGGATGTCAAATATTGGTGCAGCATGCTTCTTCATAGGTGGCTATCCTTTGGTCTTACTTTATGCATTAGTATATTGCCGCAATTGGTTTAAATACATTGTTACTGGAAATTACGGATTATTAATTACAGTGTTTCTTACAATAATACTTGGTTTTTTTTTTTTATATAATTATACATTTCCAATACACTGTAGTTTGTTGTGTTGGGGTCGTTAGGCTTGACTTGCTATTCCAATACTGCAATATGAATAACTCGAAGAGGCTTAAACTGTCATTGTGGAAAACCGGGAGATGTTCAGGCCTAGACCTAAGTGGACACGTAGCAAGTAGGCCTAGGCCTTATGTTACTACTGATTTAAAATCCAAAATGTCTCTCTCTTATGTTAGGGAAATGGCCAACACTGTAGCAATTTCACTTGCAATTAGTGGTCCAGTTTCTGGGTTTTCTGTGGTTGCATCTGGCTCTCAGTCACCCGGGATAGTGGTTTCCTCTCCTTGTGGCAACCTCTATGCCACAGTGAGTAACCCCTTGGCTACACCCTGTCAAACTAGTGGGCCTGTTGGAAAGTTTTATCAGTACTGGAAGCACCAAAATTTTCCTATTTTTCCGTACCTTCCAGGTGTACTAGCTAAACTAGGTGCAGTTTTTCCCAACGGCGAAAACTGTTACGCATTCCCCTGCCCTCCACGTATCCGCTATCACGGTGAAGCAAAACCTTTAGGTCAAGTTATATATTTGTGTGTGCGTGTGTGTGAAGTTTCATAAAACTAACAAATTACAATGCAGAAACTCTCCAAGGATATATTACTATGACCCACATACTTGACCTAGTTACCTACTTTCCATACTTAACACACCCTTGTGCCTAGATACATATTTGTGCAAAGTTTAATTACTAAGTCAAAGTACAATAGAATCAGAGCCCTGGCATGACATGTAACGGCCAGTATGTCAGTTTGACTTTAAGTTCGACCTTTCAAGGTCACTCTTGGTCAAATTTTGTAAAAGGATCCTTTATTTGAAGAAACTTCATGTTAGATTTAGATCAAGAGAGACATCGTCTAGTCAAACTGAAGTCAACGTGTGTGGCAAAAACCCATTCAATTTGATTCAACATTAAAGCATGAGGAAAGGACTGACATACAACAATTTCCTTTCTACATAATTTGCTAATTGCTTCTGAATCATTTTCCAATAAAGATACAACACATGCTGGCGATGTATTTTTTAAACGTAGGGTAGGTCTCCAGGGATAAAAATCAGCTTTTGGATCTCCGCACGAAACATCGGCAGCACTTAATAAGGCATGATTTCTGTTGTCCTTTGAGATAATATATTAACTTTCAAGTTGATACGGCACCATAGATTTTGTTGTCTTATGAAAAACAGGTACACTTTAAACTCTATAAAGAGAGAATAAGGCTGAGTCCAAAACAGGTGGTATGGTAGTACAAACACAGAATTGCTGTCCGTCAGGGATCAGAGTTGTGATCAAATTGCGATAATACTATGTTATATTGTAGTTTAATGGTTAAGGTAGTCTGTAACCTTTCGGCACAAGCGCATTATGCAAGCCATGAAAATCCCACTGATTCTTGTCCTATACATCAGATACCAACCAAATGGAATATGTTATATATTTGAGTTTGTAAGGAGTTTAACAATATGACTGAACCATAGATTGAATTTGTTTGCCAATATTATGTGCAATTTGTTGTATTCTATTGGTTAAATTCACCAAGTTTCTTATAAACATTCTAATTTCAGCAACTATAACATTGGTTTATTCATGAGGGTTAAACTGATCTAAAGCGTGTAAAATGCCAGTTTCGGTATATTGTAATTATTTAATAGCCAACTTAATGGTACGTAAATCAGAGCTGATGCTCACACCGAATAAAAATGACATGAATTTTCCTGATGGATTTATAAGACCTCGTTTCTCCCTACCTGATGCGTCAGAGGCTTTTTTAGAAGGATTCAAAGAGTCTTGACCTTTGCTGTGTGATAAAACTCCCAAGGAGTGCCATTCATTGAACACATTATCATGTCGGACCCAAAGAGTGTGAAGTTCAGCTTAAAGTAAATCACCATCACTGTTTGCCAAGAGTGCAAACTGTTTTTGGAAAGTTTCACATGAAGATTCACCTCGACCATTTTGCCGAACGTCCTGTACAATGGCATTGAAATTATGTATTTCAGTATACATGTGGCCCAAGTGATATTTATATGGTCTCAACTCCATAGAAAAACTGAGAATCCAAGATCCATAAGCTGCATATGTGTCCTTGGCCTTAGGACAGAATACTCCAGTTTCAGAGTGAACAGTTCCACGTAGGCCAAAAATAATGAACATGTCAAGCGCCATATTGCCCTAAAAGAAGAAAGCAATGAAAATAAATACAAAATCAATTATGAAAAGAAAATAAAGGAAACAAAAGTAGTATAATCAAAACAAGCATTGTAGTTTAACCACAAAAGCATAGTGTACCAATAAATATTATTCTTATATAATAACTTTTCTGTTACATAATATTTCCTGATAAAATTTGTGTTCGTGTGAAACTCGTGCACACTAACGTTTTCCAAAGTCCAAATAATAACAACACATTTAAACGTTATATCGTTTTATAAACAACTCAATTCAATAAATGAAACACTAACACTGCATATTTTCAGTGCTGCACTGTGGTAGTCGAGGACAACCCTTAAGTGGCAATAAACTACGTTGACTAACAACAACTTGTTTGCCAGTCTAATTCCTTAGCTTATTGGAATAATTTGTAATTTCGCATGCCTTATTTACCTCAATAATTGTTACCTATTTACACAGATTTTAACACTCTATGCTTTCGTTAATCGCTGACTGCCTTATAAATGGAAATCGTAGGCCCACATCATCAAACAGTCATTCAATTTGTCCTTTGTCACCTTACCTTATCAGATGGCAATGAGGATGTAAAATGAAACTGCTTTAAATATTGCAGTAACCACCCATACACACAAATCACTTTGTCAGCTGGCAACTGAACCTACTTCCAAATTATCCACCTTAGGTCTCTTTGGAGAATCAACATCATTAATGTCTTCACTGACTTGTTGACTTTTGTGAACAGACCAGACCCCCCCCCCCACGTTGGGTCTTACATTATAACGAGGAACAGCAGGTTCCCCGGAGAGAGGGCCGATATCATGTTCTGTCATGTTTGCTGTTTCATGGCCCACTTCAGAAGTGACCCTGTTGGTGTCATTATCCTGATCTAATTGAACTGTGGTGTTTGCTTGAGAAATACATGGATCAATATTTCCAATAGTGATCAAATAATCAGATAGTAGTGATCTGATTGCAGAAGATCCCACTGAATGGACCCATTTATAACAATGCGAAGATAAGTTGCAATAATAGTAGTACTTCTCGTCTTCTTTATTCAGCAATGACAATACAAACTGTGACACAAGACTACACGGCCTATCATGTTCTCTGTAGGACTGACCGAGCCCAACTTCGGCGAGGTACCCCCCAGCATTACCATGATTAAAATGTATAATTGTTTATATATATATATATATATATATATATATATATATATATATATATATATATATATAAACAATTTTACATTTTAATCATGGTAATGCTATCAGTCGTCATTGAAATAATTGAATGTAAACGTTATCAATTATATATATCATAAAATTTTCAAGTCCATTAAAGTAGGCAAAAGGCCACTTTGTTACATCTTTTACCAAGATACTGGCATGGATCCTAGTGAGAAAAATGATCTATTACCTGGGGTGAACTTTGGCCCCACTCAGCGAGCCCAATACTTCTATGAAAGCAATTTCGTTGACATGGAAGGACCCCTTTTGGAAATAAGTCCAGCACAGCACTTCATCAGTCGATCGGACATCAAGACCTTTGCCATACCTCAAGGCCAGTTTGAAATATAAAGAATGGAATATGTCTTTCTGGGAGCCTGTCCAGACCAAGTAATACTAGTGGGTCTTGTATCTTCTGCAGCATACAATGGAAGTTATGTAGCTAATCCATTCAACTTCCAACATTACAAGTGTAACTTTGCTCCCTTTTATGTAGATGGACACAGTGTGCTCGCCAGATCTCTACTTAGTTTAATGTCATGCAACTGTACTTGAACATGATCTTTTTTATTTTTAACTTTATCATTAGGTGATGATCCCAAATCACTATGTACTATCTCTAACTGTTTATGAAAGTCCTTTCCTTCCATCTAATTTTACGTGCCTTCAATTTTGAGTAAGAAACTGTAAATCCCCAGAGCTCGCATTTAAGGACATCCCATTTCAAACTTTTGTTGTCTAAAAGTGCATATCAATCGGAATATTCTTTAATAAAATCTTTCATTTCTGCCATTGGGTGACATTTTATCTTTTATCATTTGATCTGCTGAAAGGCCCAACTGAATACTTTGACTCTTGTGGAAGATCACCTGGTTAAAAGATGTTTGAAACACAGCCGTCCATGCTTCATTTACAACACAAAGAGGATACCAGACGTTTGAGCTGTCACATATGGGCCCTACTGTCTTGTTTATGTACTATTACGCTGCTGAGGTTGCAGTTTGAGGGATATTGTGAACGTGTTTGACTGACTTGAGGTCTGATGAACATTTCACAAACACCTTTATGAGGCAACTCCATCAACATAAACATGATAGCTACCATAAACAGAAGAATATGGGCCAAAATTTCAGTAGATTTAAAAATAGCATCGCAACCCTAAAAATATGTTTAATTCAGTGTCATTGATATTCATATAATCTAATTCTTAAGAGTACTATATTTAAAATTATTTCATTAATTTTCGTGTATTTTATTAAAAATGTCTGTCTGATAACAAGTTCTGAAGAACTCAGATCAATTAAATACAGCATCTGAAGTTGATCTTGCTCATGTTCAAGCCATGATAGAACATAGACGATGCAATCAAGTTGATGCTTCAATGGATACAGAAGTGAAAGAGATTGATAGCGGTCAAGCAACAACAGAACATGGACAGTGCCTTCAAGATGATGATTCATGTATCATGCTCATGGTGGGGGTAGAAGTGAAACAGATTGATTATGTTGATTTTTCAGAGATTATTTTGGAAACGTTGAAGAAATGTTTGATGAAGGCGAAGAAATACAACTCCTGAGAGAAGAATTTCTATGAATAAGGAAAGATGAACTTGGAAACATTGCAATGCAAGACCAGTTGATG